>OX327689.1:32417500-33017500 GCA_946807835.1 Ailanthus altissimus | reverse complement strand
TGGCGCTTAAGCTTTTTTTAGCGTATAGTGCTTGGTTCATGCTTATGAAACGGCTTAAGATAAACCACTTTACATCATGGCAAAGTGAAAATCCAATAAACAACCAGCACTACCCTAATACAAAAGCACCAAGACTTTTTGAGATATTCTTGCTGAGGCCGTGTAAACCCATATCACCAAGGCTGGGGAGCTCATCCTCGACGTCGCATAAGAACTCATCTTCGAGTTGTATAAGCCCTCACCATTAAGGCCACGTAAGCCCTCACTAATGTTGCATAAGCCCTCTTTGATGCCAGTCATGAAGACATTGAAAGAACCTCATTAGTTAAACTACCTGAAGAGTCGAAGAGCCACAACCCCATGTGAGCCTTTATCGAGGCTGATCGTTACTAAAAATCTCTAAAGATTGAGGTACAAACCTACTTGGGCATACAAAGTAAATCAATTGAGCTTAATCTGAGCATAAGTTCAGAGTAGATTAAGGACTCACATTGCCGAGTACTCTTTAAAATGATGTGTTTTGAGTAAAGAACTTTTGTATGAAGCCTAAAAATGAATTTACGAGGACGTGTCTTAGATAACCTCCTCGAAAATGCATGTATTGGGTGAAAAAATTTATGTGAAGCCTAAAAGCAAGCTCATGATGAAGTATCCCTAGTGAACTCCTTGAAAAGAATGTGTTTTAAGTGAATAACACTTAACAGAAGCCTAAAAGTAAACTCATGAGAACACACACTTGATCTTAGGCTAAAAAGACAAAGTTCCATGAAAAAAACTAGTCACCTAAAGTTAAGAACGTGTACTTGAAATTACATTTGACATGTAATATTGAGCTCAATAGCTTTACCCTAAGAACCCCACAGGGGCAATCCACACCTCATTCAAAGACTTTACAAGGACTACCCAAGAAACGAAAATCATAGAGTACTTACTTTATTTGAATATTTTGAAAGAGTATTTTGAGAAATACTAAACCCGATGATGAACTTTAAAGACTATTCAATCCAAAGTACTAAAATTATACAATTTTTAAAGCTGACACATCAACACTAAAAACTAAAGGCCCTCTACTCCTCCATGAATTTCAACATAGGCCTAATATATTAAAATGGCCATAAAGAATTCCAAATTAGCAAAAAAAAAAGTTGTTTATATTTAAGCATGATTTCACATGAAAAATTATCAACAAATAAGGAAGCTCCTAATCTTATACTTTGATAAAAAAATCTTAATTGAGAAAAATATTATTATACCATAATTTTATTTAAATTATATAATTTTCATACTCTTATCCTATAAATAAGGGATAAAATCATTAACGAGGCATCGGTTTTCACATTAAATTTTTATTATATTTTTTTTATAAGTTGGAGAAAAAAAAAGAGACATATCTATTATTTTACTATAAAAATAATATTTTATCGTATATTCGAAATAGCTCATAAAGTTCGATGGTGAAAGTATTCTAAAATTGAGTTGAATCATTTAAATTATATATTTTGTTGTATTTTTTTTTAATAATCTCGGATCCATTTTTTATTAAAAAAATAAATCAAACTCATTAATTTGAGAATTATCCAAATTCAACATAAATATATATATAAAAGTTAGATTTTATATAATTGTACACGCCAGCTTATTACATTAGATATCCGTTGCCTTGTCAACGTTTTATTTATTATTACTTTTTAAATGTGCTTCTTAAATTTTATTTATTAAAGGATCCTTATCAACATTTCATTTATTATTATATTTTTTAAAACTAGGTAATAAAATCGACACAACTAAATAGAATTTAAAAAAAAAATCCTAAATGAGATAGGATGGACCATTTTTGCTGTTTGCTGGATATAAATTACAAATGATTTGACATTTTTTATAAAAAAAATTAACAGTTTAGTTATGAGTTTTTTTTTTTGAATTATTCATTAATTCTTAAGTTTTTTTGAAATATCTAATTTAGGTAAATTGATATATTTATCGTGATAAATGGTTTTATATTTAATTAAAATTCACACGCGACAAACAATCATGGATACGATTCATCCAAATTGCGTACACTCGCTTTCACTTCACCGGACCAAGAAGCTCGGAAATGAATCTTCAACCTCAAAAAAATTTCCGTTTCGGTATTCGACGGCGTTACCAAGAAGCAAAAGGAGATTCTCTGTTTCAATCTCGGCAGTTTCGACGGCGCGTGAAACTTCAGTTGACGGCGTAACAACAACGACAACAAGGAGTTTAGCCTCATTGCAAATAGCGAAGTCTAGTAGTGCTATGGAGCAATTAGACATCGAACGCGGCGTCTGCGTGCCGTTCCGCAAGTACTCAGCTGAGACGGTACGATTAGTATAGACCAGTAATTGTATTTATTTATTTATTTATGTTATTTTCGTCATCTATTCCGTACTGACTATTCACAAATTTCACATTAATTTTTGTTTATGATTTGTGACGTGTTCTGTGATTACGAATAATTTGGCTTCGATTTAGGAATTGAAAATGCTTTTAGTTTAGCACTGACAAAAGCATTTCAAATGGATCCTTTGTCTTGGTTTGGATTTGATTGTGTTGTTGTTGGCAATTAGGTGCGGAGTAAGGTGTTGGAATCTAGAGGGGCTTTGATTTCACTAGTGTTATGTGGCGTGGAGATAGTATAGAATTTGGGACTTTATTGGTCTGCTCTGATGTATGATTGCTTGGTTGGGAGGGACAAGGAGGTTGTTCCTGATCGTGCTCACCAACTTCGGAATCTCCTGTGTAATTTGGGGCCTTCCTTTATCAAAGCTGGGCAGCTTCATATCCATTCATAATGCATGATTTTCCTATATTATTACATGAATAGAAGTAGTAAGTAAAGATTGACATATATTTTCCTACATTTTTATTCCAAATTATGAGTGTCAAGAATGTATATGTGTTGTGGGTGTCAATTGGTAAAGCCTCTTAGGTTGAAACAAGAGGTTTGGGTTTTAAACTGGTCACACCAGGTAGGGAGGGATTTGGTTTATACTTGCTCTAAGAAAATATTTTTTTGGAAAAAAGTATGGATATGTGTTGAATGTTGGAGTCTTTGGATTGAGTTTGAACTTGACAACTGGTAGTACGAGTCTTGAAACCTCATTTCCCATTGATCTTCAGTTAAGGACATCCTTTTTGGTCTTAGGTTTTACTCATCGAATGAGTGATCTGCCTGTTCTCCAGATGCTTGCAAACAGGCCTGATATTATAAGAGAAGATTATATGAATGAACTCTGCATTCTTCAAGATGACGTTCCCCCATTCCCAAATTAGGTAAAAACATGCTATCATGATAGCTTTTCAGCAAACAGCTTTATAAGTGTTTTTGTATTGCGGAGGGGTAGAATATTTTCAGTTAACTGTTGAATGGTTTGATAGGTTGCTTTTAACATTATAGAAGAGGAGTTGGGTCAACCCTTTGAAGCTGTCTTCAGCAAAATTTCTTCGCAGACAATAGCAGCTGCAAGTCTGGGACAAGTTTACTGAGCTACCCTGCGCGACACAGGAGAGGATGTTGCAATTAAGGTTTTATGATGTTCATCTGGTGTGTCTACTGTTATCTATAGCTTGGCAATTAATACATGGACAAAAGTATTACTCTTGCCTATTTGCTTGATAATTGTTACACCGGGTTCATTAAAGTTGCTAAATGTTTATTTTTTTCAACTACCAAAACTGTAGCAATACCATCTGGATATAGTTGCCTGCCCTTCATGAAAGCATTCTTGGATAATTTGATAGATCATGATAAAATCCATTATTCCATCGGTTTCTTAAATCATATGAATTCTCCCACTCTTAGGTTTGATTCATGCCTCTCCACTAGACTGTCAACTGGAGCAATAATATTTTTTTTCATCATGACGTTTTCTTCTAACCATGAATTTGTTTGCTATAGTTCCTAAGGCAGGTTATTTCTTTTTTAAAATTTCCTGTATTAACATTGCCATGCTACAGTAACCTTTCCTTTTATGTTTCACCTCAAGTTAATATAGTTTTTTCTTTCAGTTTTTAAGATATATCTGTGAACTCTTCAGATCTTGCTATATTGCCCTAAAAGTTAGGTGGGGAAGTATTGTGCTGCTACTAATAGACTTTCATATGCTTACAGGTTCAGAGGCCTGAGGTAGAGCCTATAATCTATTGTGATCTTTTTCTTTTCAGAACTCTTGCTTCATTCTTAAATGGAATCGGTCTACAGAAACTTGGTTGCAATACTGAGCTGATAGTTGATGAATTTGGTGAAAAGCTTTTGGAGGAGCTTGATTACACTTTGGTACCTGTCAGAACTCTCCCATTTTCACATGATAATATGTTGATAAGTTGAGCTTATTCATAGGAGGCTTTTATAGAAGAATTTTGGGCAAATCATGTTTACACTGTTGGCTTTAGTATATTCATCTCGATTCATTTGTTTATTTTCTTCTATAGTTTAACCATCTCTAATTACTCTTTTTGCTCTTTTCCATGCAGGAAGCCCAGAATATAGAAGACTTTCTGAAGAACTTTAAAGATGATCCTACTGTCAAAATTCCTCGGGTTTATAAGCAGCTTTCTGGTTCACGTGTTTTAGTGATGGAATGGATAGATGGTATTCGGTGCACTGACCCACAGGTTGAACATCAGCACTAGTAATAGATGGCACTATTTTAGTAATTATCAATTTCAAAGAAAGAAATATCATAGGATCCACCTTTATGAAGTTTTCTCTCTGCCTCTCAGGCTATTAAGACAACTGGCATTGATGTAGATGGATTTCTGACAGTGGGAGTGAGTGCTGCTTTGAGGCAACTGCTGGAATTTGGATTATTTCATGGAGATCCCCATCCTGGAAACATCTTCGCTATGCGTGATGGACGTATTGCATGTGTGGACTTTGGAAATGTTGCTGAACTTAGTCAAGTAAGTTCTGTTCTCATAAGATGCTATAGAAGAATTTAAATTTTGCCACATTTATTTTCAATGGCTGTTGCATATAATGAAATAGATATGTTCATTTTACTTCTTTGTAATTCCACTGCTTATGTTAGATATGAATATATTGGCAGTATATAGGATTTCTTTGCTCCTTTTCACATTTATAAAACTCACTTGGATCATTACACCAATTAGCTAAACAACATCCTATGGTATATTGTGTTTTGGAGTTAGGATGATTATCACCAAACTGATATGGTTTGTCTGCAAAGATGAAAGACTCGTTAGCTTGTCAGTATCTTTTTTCCAAATTTTACCCTTTGCTCAAGCTTGATCTACAATTTTTTTCCAAAACAGTGGCCAGAAAATCAAAAGCTATAATGTAATCTGATATTGGTTTTAGTAGGGTGTAACTGTTATGAAGGAAATTTTCTTAAATTAATATTTAGCCTTAAGACCCAGTTGGCAAATGTGAACAAGAAGTCAGTATAAGAATTTATGGCATCCTTATTGGTAGCCAAATGGGTAATCATAGAGACAAGGGACTGAATTTGTTAATAACAACAATTCTTATTGGTGAATACATCTGATGAAATAAAATACTCCTTTTTAACTGAATTTACATAGTTTTGTGAGATGTCCTTAGCTCTGTAGGTGAAGGTGGTAAATAATCAAGATATGCTAGAGAAACTTGGAAAGATTCATAATTTGGTTTCTTCCTTTTTCTCTTTAGTAAATACATACTGCATAAATTATGCTTCTTCTTCTGCATCCATTTTGATTCAGGTTTATATCTTTCAGCAAAATAAACAGATATTGATTGATGCTGTCGTCCATGCTGTCAATGAGGATTATGTTGAGATGGCAAATGATTTTACCAGGCTTGGCTTCTTGGCTAAAGGGACTGACGTCTCTCCTATTATTCCAGCTTTAGAAGCAATCTGGCAAAACTCAGCTGGAAAAGGACTCTCTGATTTCAATTTCCGAAGTGTTACAGGTGCTTATAAGTTTTCTACTTCTCTTCACTAGGTTTTCTTCTTGTGTATACTTTGATGATTTACTATGAAGTGCATCCAAACCAAGAGTTATGCTTTCTCTGTTGCAGGGCAATTTAACAAGTTAGTTTACAACTATCCTATCCGTATCCCAGAGAGGTTTTCCCTTGTTATCCGTTCTTTGTTGACACGAGAGTATCTGTTACACATTGAAGCCAGATTTTAAATTTCTTGAGGTGAAAACAAATCTTGCCCTTTTCTGTTTCTATTATGTCAGCTATGATGAGAGTTTTGTAAATCCATGCTACTTCGGAAAGTTCTTGCAATTTAAAATCTTCTACACCTACCTTAAATCATGTTTACTAATCACTTTAAGCACTTGAAATTTTCACGGATTATATGCAACTGCTCTCTCATGATACATAATCTTTTTTCTGCACTGCATTGTATTCTTCTATTCCTCTCTTTTTCCATCTTCCGTATATATATTGATCTTAAGCAGTAACTAGGTTGCGTATCCATTTGTGGCAAAGTGGCTGCTTACAGATCCTAATCCAGCTCTCCGTGAATGCCTTATACAGGTAAATCCAAAGCATTCTTCTCATTACACATGTATCAATCAATTAGCTTTAGCTCCTAGAACCTATTTATTTGAAGTTCAATGTTTATTCTTGAGTTGAAAGACACTTTATATCAACTTCTTATATATTTCAATGTATCATTTGGCTATATTCCACTTACGTATTGATGGCTTTAAGTTGTGAGCCTTTGATAATAATCTACAACCTGTCTTAGGTTCTTTTCAAAGATGGGGTTTTCCAATGGAAGCGACTTGAAAACCTAATTGCTCTTGCAAAGGAAAATGTGGCCAAGATGAGCAGTAACCCTGCATTGCATGTAAAGAACATGTCTGTGTCCATCTCAGAACTGCTTGCTTACACAGTTTCTTAATCTGCTTGAGAGTTTCAAGAACCTGCATTCACATTATCCGTTTTTCGCAGGCAAAATTCAAAGAGCTTGCAAGTTCAGAGAAAATTGGACTTGACTGACACCATTAAAGATGGAGCTCATCTTTTCTTCACTAATGAAGGAATCCGCAGACAGCTTCTTCTTGCTCTGACAAAAGATTCGAAGCTTCACATTCAAGAGGTTTGTGGACTTGAAAATCATTCATTTTGCCTTTTGTAGCTTGTGGATGTATACAGGCTAGTGGAAGGCAACATGGATTTGCCTTCATTAGCTATGGAAGTTGTACAAGGTAAATTATCAGTAAACCTTTTTAATTTAGGGCACAGGTCCAATATGTTCTTAATTATAGGCAAACTGAATCTTGTTATATAGTTTTCATTTTTAAGGCTGAGGATTATATATAACTACGTTATCTTATATTTGCTTCTCAAATTTTTATGCCTTGATCTTGCACTTTCCTGGAGCGCCTCAATTTTATCAGACAGATGATTAAAGCTCTTTCAGGAAGTAGCTGCATCCCAACACAAATTTCAGTTGATTTGGATGAACATTAATATTATACCATACTGACAAAAAGCATCGAGCATTTCCTCCTTCACTAGAGCTTGGCAAGTTCTAATTGTTAAGCAAATATTTTGGACACTAAAACGAGCACGTTCAACCTTATAGAAATCAATTTTGTATGATTGTATAAATATACATGAACGGAATCTCAGACCATAGGCAATTGTATAGTTTTCATGAAATATAGTCTGTGTGTTAGTGTTAACAGTCAATTCGACCTCAATTACAAATTGGTTGTTTTTTCGGGGCCTCCTTATTTTCCAATTTCTGTGAAGTACGGTCGCTACAGTGTCCTCTTTGGCATACCAACAAGAAATTGCATAGCATGGAATATTTTGAGGGTTTATGGGATTTCGTATAACTAAATTCCTATGTTATAGCTACCTGGAATACATCAATTTAGCTGTTGATTTCATATAATTAAATTCATATGATTCTTAAATTAGCTGTTGCATGAAATCGGTCTTGGTTAATATTTTTATGAGATTAGTTTTTGCGTTATTATTATTTTTTTTTGTGCTCCAAATAAATTTTATGTGTGTGAATATTTAATTTACAAATAATTAAGAATATAAAAAATTAACACATTAATAAAAAATAAATTACAATACACAATATATATATGTGATTCGATAAAATATTTATGTTTACGAAATTTTATGATCAAATTTATTTTATAAATCAGATCATTAAATATCTCTCATTGCAAATCTTTAAATATCTCTTAAATCACTATAATCTTAAAAAATTTTAATATCTACCATTTCTCATAAAGAGATCTTTATCAAAAAAAATACAAGAATAATCTAATTCTTCTTTTTTTTTTTAATAAAAAAATGACTAATTTAGTACTTCTTATATTCACAAAAAGAATAAAGACATTTTCAAAAATTACACCTTAGTGCACAATATATTTAGTGTCTACCTAATTTTTCTATTCTCTTTTATATTTATATCTTGATACTTGAGTTGTTTTAGAGGGTTACAAAAATTTATATAGTGTTTACAAGTATTTTAAAAATCTTAACTCTAGTTGGAATAAGAGTCTTTACATATGGGAGTTCAAAATCGACTTAAAAAAATCAATTGAGTCAAAATAATAAACACCCACAAATTGCTATATGAATAGTACTTTACTCCGACTTTTTTGTTTTCGCCCCTTGCTCGTTCATCTCTCCGTTTTACTCCTCCCTCATACGTCCGATGCGTATTTGACTTTGTGTTGACTCTTTATTGATATCTATTTCAATACATATCTATACATAATTGTTGAATCACCAATTTTAATATTATTTTTTTTAAAAAAAAAAAATAGACGGTTTAATGATAATCACATTATTAATATCAAATTTTCACATTTAAAAACTATCCCCTTTTCAAAATATTTTATAAAAATAAGTGTGAAAGTTTAATTTATTGTAGAACTATGTATAATAATGCAGATATATAGAAGACTAACTTTAAATAAGTCAGAGATTGTGGGTTTAAGTATAATCTAGACATAAACAAGCCTGTTAATTTTATCTCGGTAATAAAAACCTAAAGTTCTGAGTTATAATGTTAAATTTATAATAAGAACCAAAGTTTCGAGTTATAATCTCGTATATATAAATTTAAATTTGTAATTCTCTATACTACTTGTTTATGCAAATGGAGGATTATACATTATAATTTTTATTTTATTATTTATATGAAAGATCGTGCCGTTTAAACACTATATTGATATTGATATTTTTTATTATTAATTTACTGAAATATATAATCATTGCACTAATTTTAATTTCATTCTTATGTATTTAAAATATTCAAAAATATTTAATACAATTTGCAAATTTTTATCCTTAATATCTTTCAAAGTAACTACTTTTTTATGGATAATAAATGCAAAAATGCAAGTACAGGTCACGACGAACTTATGAAGTACTTTAAGAAGAAAAATTAAATATCCTTGCAAAACAAATCAAAAGCTATCTTTATCATCGACCATATGAAAGCTTAAAATCTAATAATAGAAGACTTGTATATACTTAAAATATAATGTAGAGAATTATAAAAAGAGATGTATTCTTTTTAATAGTAAGTCATGAGTAGCCAATTATGAGATTTTAAAATTTTAAAATTGATACCGAATATAATTATTTTTTATTTAAAATTACTTTATAATTAAAATTGTATGATAAAAAAATTACGTAAATTATGTTAGAGAATATATTTTTTATTTTTCACACCTCTAATATTGTTAATTAATAATAATATTATGATCGATAATTTTAAAATATTAATAATTAATCTCATATATTTTATTTATTAAATAAATAATAAACTCTTATTAAAAAATCACATATAAAATATAATTCGTTCTTATTCATTCTTTAAAGTAAAAGCAAATATTTATATACATCATTATATATGGTCAAGGAGGTGAGAGAGGATGTAATTATTGCATTCGTGATAATCATAAACACTTAAGAAGAAGAAATATCATAAGGGACATTGTCGAGACAAAGATGATGGTATAAAAAATAAATATTTTAAAAATTATAAAAATACTTGTCGTCGGTACAAAAGAACACTTGTCGCATACATGTTTTATGCAAAGTATCCGGTTAGACTTTAGGAGATATTTCTCAAAATGAAAGGAAATAATATGAAAATAATTATTGCTTACATTTATAATTTAGATCCCGTAGATTATACTAATTTAGATGTCTTCAATTTTTTTTTTTGATAAAGAAGAAAATGTTGATTATTTGCTCGTCAAGCTTTGGTTAATATACATGTGTTAATTTTTTTTTAATTTTTTGTCGCAATGATTAAAAGTTAATATAACTTTTTATATGAATAAAAGAGATATTTAACTTGTTTATAATGTGTTATCTTGATGTCTAAATTAAGGGTGAAAAAAAAATTAAGAATCGAAAAATTAACTTGAATTGATTAGTCTAATTTTTATTATAAAAAAAACCAATTGGTTTTAAAAAACAAAAAACTGAAAATTCAGTTTTTTTAATTATTTAATATTTTAAAATTAAAGTATAAAATAAAAAATATATATTTTAATATTAAAATTTGCTATAACTTAGTTGGTAGGGTGTGTTTATCTCTTATACTGTGTCTTTGATTCGACTCTAAATACTATATTTTTTCAAATATTAATATGTTCAATATTAAATACAACAAAATTTAATGTACTTTTTAATTGGTAAGATACTAATATTTGCCCTTTTAGATTGGGAGTTCAATTTCCGTGTTTGTGTGTCTTTAAATTTTAATTATTAATATTTTTAAAGTTTAAATAAAACAAAGATGAATGCATTCTAAATCAAAAAGCCTTTTTTGACTCAATGGGTAAAGCAAATGCTTTGTTTATATTCAAGTCACAAGTTCGAATTTTCACCTGTGTTATAAGTTGTAAAGCACGAAAAATAGTTGATTTAAGGGTATGGTTCAATCCTCACTTTTGGCATTTCTTAAATTAATGTCAAATTAATGCCAAAAATTACAAAAATCGAATTGAATTGAGCTAAAAATTTTAAAAAATTGAATGTTACTTTGGTTATTAAATCGAACCATGCTTACTATTAATTCAAATGAATTTTTATTTAATAAAAGAATATAAAATTTAAAAAATGAAACCCAACCAAATGTTTAAAAAAATTGAATGTTATCAGTTTGGTTACCGAACCGAACCGTGGCCACTATTAGTTTAAATAAATTTTTATTTAATAAAATAATATAAAATTTAAAAATAAATTATTCACTTTAAAAAAAAATTATGTATATTTGTTTGATTGATAGTACAATAACACATATAATACTTTAAAATAAGTAATATTTTTTAAAATTAACAATAATTAAAGTAAAAATCAATATAATATAGATTTTGTAAATGTAAACGAGATAATCTTACTATCAAGTAGGAAAAATTATATATTAACAATGCTTTATATGTAAGTAAATTAAAAAAAAAATTAAAAAAATTATTAAAATAAATATCACATTAAAATTTTAAACGAGAACAGTATAAAATATTTATACATTATTACTAAGGTTCTATATACGAAAGGCATATATTATGAGAATA
The DNA here is from genome assembly GCA_946807835.1 of Ailanthus altissimus. Classification (NCBI taxonomy): domain Eukaryota; kingdom Viridiplantae; phylum Streptophyta; class Magnoliopsida; order Sapindales; family Simaroubaceae; genus Ailanthus; species Ailanthus altissimus. The sequence continues at coordinate 33,005,950 of OX327689.1, read as the reverse complement.
GTGGCTTTCATGGCCTAATAGGAATCCTACATCGACCAAATTTTTTTTTTTTAAAAGACTAAATCGATCAATTAATATAAATAAAATGTAAATATTAAAAATTAATCAATAAGGGAGTACTTTTGCATGCAAAGCACTTTACCTTCACCGTTGTTTTTTTTTTTTTTTTTTTATGTCTTCGTTACAATTTATAAGGCTAAGTCAACTTTACTATAAATAATATATTATTATTATTGTTATAATTATTAATTAAATTAAATAACTCAAACTATGTATGCAAAATTAATAATAATTCATTTATAATATGGCCATAAAGTAAGAAGGAAAGGAAAAGAAAGGCCTCTCTCTCCCCGAAATTTTCTTAAGCTGGGATTTTTTTACTATCGCATATAGCTTGTAGCTTGTGGCTTCACATCCACATCCAGGAGAAAAAGGCTAGAAGCATCATCATCCAGCAAGCTTCTTCAATTCATTGCTCGTCTCTTCCGTTTCTCTCTCTCAAACTCTAACCAGGCCGACTCATGAAATAATTCGGAGTTTTATTCTCGAATCTCCCAATAATAAATTTTGCCGCCTATTTGTAGATTAATTGTACTACTGCTCAATATTTGCAATTGGCAATGGCATTGTAGGCAAATGCCTTCATGTGGGAGAAGGATAAGGCGATAATTTTCTCGATATCAGAATCTTCGATCATATGCCTACTGTTTTTTGTCGGTGTTATGGCGTTTTAGATTTGTTCAAAATTAACAAGCTTTTGATCTTACTCTAGGGTATGTAGTTCAAGTTCTTTCTCAATTGAGATCGCCCCTTTCGACTTCTTTACAAATTCTTAACGCTCTTTTTGAGCTTCTTTGATTATCAGGACCATGCCTCGTAAAATTAACTACGACGATGATGATTACGGCGATGGCTATGAAGATTACGACAACTATGACTACGATTATGATGTAGAAGAAAATGGTTAGAATCTTCTTTATATTTAAGAGTTTTTGTGATGTGCAAAATTAGACATGGAATCTCACACTGCTAGTTCAAAAGTATAGTAATATTGTGTTGTGTTCTTGTTTATATTCTGATTTGTTGGCTTTTAATATTTGCTCTTTGCTGAAGCCACGGAGTCATTTGAGTCTAAGCAAGAGACTGCTAAGGCTAATGTTTGGCGTTGCTCTATTTGCACATATGACAATGATGAGAGCATGTCTGTATGCGATATTTGTGGAGTTCTTCGTACTCCTTTGGTTAACTTATCCAGCAATAACAACAATAACAAAAAAGGTACTTGTACCTTTATTGTTCTTGATTAAATTGATACTGATTTAAACTCAAACTAGCAAATTCCAATATTGATTGAACTTGCCCCTTCACTTTCTGCTTCCTAGAAAAATTAAGAAATATTAATGGTAGTCATGGTTTTGGGGATCAGGTTAAGTCTTACTTTAGTCATTATGTGGACAGCTTGCATCTCTTTTAGGTTTTGACCTCTTTGTTAGTGTCCTTGTTATACAATATTGCTTTCTAGTTGGTTGGCCTTTATATAGAGTAGATCTCTTTCATGCAGTTGGCTGCATATGCAAAGATTCTGGAGCATCCTTTATGGCCAAGTCTCTTTTTGCATCACTGCTGCATCGGACCCCAAAAAGGCTGTAGTAGTTCAACAGCAGAATGATGGTCTAGTGACAGAAGAGGGCAATAACTTCCACAGACTTGGGAGTATCCAAGGAAATTTTCATAAATTTCATGAGGCTTTTAGTTCCCAAGGCCATTCCAAATTAATATAGGTCTTCGCATGTTCTAGGATAGGATGTAGATCTGCATTCTATGGAAATTTTACATCACTTTGTTTTGGTTCTACTACTATGTTGGGAGTAGTGCTTCATTTTTATTTTAGTGTTTGAATTTGTTGTCGCTTTGTAAAACTATTTGTAAACCTTAATATGTTGATTGTACAGCCCCTTTCAAGTTTGATGTTCCTTCACCTGATGATTTGGTTTCTAATGGTTTGTGCTGTTCCAAAACGGGTTTGGAAGGTACCTTTACTGCTGACATGTTTATATGTCTGTAGTAGTCAATTTCTAAGGAATTAATCCATAATAGGTGGGCATATAGACAACCAGTGAACTGAAGGACTTTTTTTTATATGATTTTAATTGTTCTAGTCCAAGCCTGAGAGCAGTATACTTCTTTTTTTTTTATTTTGCAAGTTTTCTGTGATTGTCATGCAATTTATTTATAGTTCCCTCAGTTTTCTTAACGACAGTAAGCTAGATTAATGCATTTTATTGAAAGAATTTTCTTGATGCTAGTTTGTTCATTTAAACCTTGTCCTATTTCTGTACTACCTTTGACTGCAGGCAATTTTGTGGACTTAAAATCTTCTAGGGTTTCCTCAAGCATCTCTGAGAAAAATGGTGCAGTTAACATGCAATTAAGTGCTAAAAAATCTGATAGAGTAAATGCATTAATGCCAAAAGGCAAGCAAGATAGCCTGGATGAAAGCTATAGTTCAATGAATGAAGCAGTATGGGCAAGTTCTAGAAGTTTAGATAAGTCTTCTTCCGTAATGGCATCACATAGACTGGGTAATGTAGACGAGGTAAATTGCTCTAATGATGGTGCAGTTAGCACACATTCAAGTGATGTGCAATCAGATAGTTCATATGCATTGGTGCCAAAAGAAAGATATGGTGCTGGACGTGACAGCACTGGTTCTTCGATGTATGGGGTTGAACCACATTATCCTGCTGGTAATTTGACCAAGAATTTGAAGAATACGTCGCTGACTGTAAAGTCTGGAAATTCAACCAATGTTAGTGCTAGAAGAGCGAGTTCCCATACACAGTATAAACCTGAAAAGTGGATGCTCCTTGACAAGACAGGAGATAGATTGACTCAGCTAAATCTTGCAATAGTAAGTCAACATCTGAATTGTAGTCTTATTTAAGAAATTAAGCTTTCACTTTTATTATTCATATTCACGGCACTTTCTTTTTATATGTCATTTTAGGTTGGCCATGTTGATTCTGGAAAATCAACACTCTCAGGTAGACTGCTGTATCTTCTAGGACGAATATCCCAAAAACAAATGCACAAATATGAAAAAGAAGCCAAATTGCAGGTATCTTACTGTGATTTTGTGTGTCTATCCATTCTGTTTTTACCTATTTCTGCTGTTAGTTGTTTTTGTTGGATTGATGTAGTGTTTGTAATTTGATCAGGGCAAAGGGTCATTTACTTATGCTTGGGCCTTAGATGAGAGTGCTGAAGAAAGGGAACGGGGGATAACTATGACTGTGGCTGTTGCATATTTTGATACTAAAAAGTATCATGTTGTTGTGCTTGACTCTCCAGGCCATAAAGATTTTGTCCCAAACATGATTTCTGGAGCTACACAATCTGATGCTGGTATTCTTGTTATAGATGCATCAGTTGGCTCTTTCGAAGTTGGTATGGACAGTACAGGAGGGCAGACAAGGGAGCACGCACAACTTATGAGAAGTTTTGGTGTTGATCAAATTATTGTTGCAGTTAACAAAATGGATGTTGTACAATATTCTAGGGATCGGTTTGATTCAATAAAACAACAACTTGGAACGTTTCTTCGTTCTTGTGGTTTTAAGGACTCCTCTGTGACTTGGATTCCGTTGAGTGCCATGGAAAATCAAAATTTGGTGACAGTTCCCGATGATGTTCGGCTGTTATCTTGGTAAGTCATATTTTACAGTTGTAGGATCTTTCTGTGGTAATTATTTTTTAACTTGGTTTTATCTTTCTCTAAGTTGATACTGTCACTATTATGAATGAACTTTAGATGATTTTTGATAAATCTTAGTGTTCTATAGAATCTGATCCATTTTCTCGTTGAGCAAAGGGTACAAAATAAATTGGATTGATTTTTCCATCAAAATTGCTAATGTGAAACCTTTGTCTTAGATTACTTTTTATAAATCTCTGGTGATATCACAGATGTTAAGGATGACTTGGTAATGGCTATGCAGGTATCAGGGACCCTGTTTGTTAGATGCAATTGATTCCTTACAACCTCCTCCTAGAGATTTTTCAAAGCCTCTCCTTATGCCCATATGTGATGTTGTTAAATTACAACATGGCCAGGTGTCTGCCTGTGGTAAACTGGAGGCTGGAGCTCTTAGAAGTGGATTGAAGGTATGCAATTGTTGTGACCTAAATCATTTCAAAAAAGTATGGAATATGGATGCTTGGTTGTGTTTCTGTGTTTCAAGTCTCTGTTACTTTGCTTGGTTATGGATATTGACCTTCAGTAAATGGAATTTGTATCCATAACATACGAACTATTTTGCTATACGGTAAACCATAACATAAATATAACGTTAGGTTTTAGTAATGCCATATGGAGAAGTGGGCACTGTGCATTCCATAGAACGCGACTCTCAGTCTTGTGCCATTGCCAGAGCTGGAGACAATATTGCTGTCAGTCTGCAAGGTATTGATGTAAGTCATGTGATGTCCGGGGGCATACTATGTCATCCTGATTTCCCAGTTGCAATCGCCACACATTTAGAGTTGAAGCTGCTTGTCTTGGATCTTGCACCTCCAATTTTAGTTGGTTCTCAGGTAAGCATTCATTTTACTTGACGCTTGCCTCTATAGTTTGTTGCACCAACTTGTCTTGTTTCATAAAATATACCTAAATCTTGTGATTGGGATTATTAGTTGGAATGTCATATACACCATGCAAAGGAGGCTGCAAGAGTTGTAAAGGTATTGTCATTACTAGATACAAAGACTGGCAAGGTTATAAAGAAGTCACCTCGCTGTCTTACTGCAAAGCAGAGTGCTGTAGTTGAGGTGAATATCAATGACAATAACTACCGCTAATTTTTGCACTTAGCCTTTCAAACATTGACCTAGTAGCGGCAGCAAAATTTGATATGATCTTTGTCTATAACATCCTTTCAGGTGGCTCTGCAAGGACCGGTTTGTGTGGAAGAGTTCTCAAATTGCAGAGCTCTCGGTAGAGTTTTTCTCAGAGCATTTGGAAGAACCATTGCCGTAGGCATTATAACCCGCATAATCAAGGAGGATTGGCTATAGTTTCACCTAGCACTTGAAGAGATTTTTCAATGTTTGAGATGTGGCTCGTGTATTTGACAAGTTAAAGCAGCCGAACAATATAACATGTAAGAATATGGTGGGATCGTAGTAAATTCACTTTTATTCATTCGAGTCCCAAATGAATTATGTAAAAATTTTGTTCTTGGCATACGCTGGGTTGGTCTAAAATATCCTAGTTTTCACAATTTCTGCTTGTTTTGGCATGAATCATGATTGTGGTACTCGACATTCTTCTCTTTTAATATTGCACGCCAAAGCCATTATCCGCCCCCGTGGGCCTCGTGGCAATTATGTTTTTCCACAAACATGAAACTCGAGAAAATGGGAAAAATTTATATAAATTAAATTAATGGGTTTGACTTTTGGATGGCCAATCACATAGGGACACGTCACCCAAACAGACATGCAAATCAAGAAAATAATTAAAGAAATTAAAGCAAATGTCAACCCGGTTTTGATGCTTTAGTGACGTAAAGAGTCATTCGTTCCCAATTCAATCGGTCAAAGAAACACAGGGTTCGGGCAGGGGCAATTACGTGATTTACTAATTTACATAGATGTACTTTACCGTTTTTATCCTCAATTTGGAAAAGAAACAAAAACAAAATAATACTGAGAAAATCAAAAGAGAACCTACCTACTACGAAACTGACCTAACAATAATCACAAAATCACTTTTCACAAACAAAGAGAGCAAAGTCTCCTCTTTTTAATCCATCTCCGTTTCAAATTTTTCCTCCGATTTAAGGTGAGCAACGTTCCGTTTCTTCCATTTTTAGCACACCTTTTTTTCCTAAATAGAAACCAAAAATCATTTGGTTTTTTGTTCATTTCGATTCCATTTTTTTTCTTAATTTTCATTTTTGATTGATCAATTTTGATAATCATTATTTTTTTTTCTTTGTCAATCCATAAGACCATTTTATCGAGTAATTTTATTATTATTATAGTTAATATCAATGCAATCGGTAATTTTAAGTGTAGTTTGATACACTGCGTGTCTCTGTAAATTGAATTTTTAAATAACGGTTTTGATATTTGATCGATCAATTCCTTAATCACTGTAAATTTCTATTGATTTTATCTATACAATTGTTCTTGTGTAGACTTATATTTTCTATGTGAATGTCAGTTGAATTTGTTTTATTGAGTACTGGATATGGTGATTGCTGTGTATCAGTTAATCAAGTTTTAAATAAACAAATCAGTCAGATTAATTTGGGTTCAAGAGCTTCTTCTTATTTGTTTTTTTGGGTGTTGTAATTTGCTATAGTACTTTTGACTTTTGACTTCTTTCGTTTTTCCTGACATTTAAAAAACACTAGATATGTATTTATCACCTCTCTTTGGGTTTTGAAAGAATTGATCATATGCGATGATGCGAAGACAACGAAATTTGCAGCTTTTGTTCGATGCTGTTTTGTTTCATGAAAATGAATCCCTCACCTTTGCTAATCTATACTGTGAAATTTGTGCAGCGGGACATTTATCCCCTTGACTCAGGTTTTGAGAAAGATTTTTTGTCAAAGCCACTAAGTGCACATGATTGAATGTTCTATTTTGTAGTTTCTTTAGTATCTGAATTTTTCTTGTAGAGAGCCTGGAAGTGTATATTAACTGGTTTCTTCTACTATGTGCAGTCATCTTTGGTAATATGCTATACTTGGTCAATGGTTGTCTTATTTGGCTTTGACCTAGGAGCTTGGTTAGGTTAAGCTGGAGTTGTCATTAATCTAATTGACATACCTGATCTGGGAGGAGGTATATGTTTGCATTGTGCTTGTAGATTTCTGTGTAAGTAGTGTCGTATGGCCTTTGAACCTTTTCATGGGAGAGGACCTCGGATGATTACTTGTGATGTGGAGGATGTTCAGTTGAATACAAATTGGGAAGATGTGATATGCCCCATATGCTTGGATTTCCCTCACAATGGTGTGCTCCTCCAATGCTCGTCTTACGAGAAAGGATGCCGCCCTTTTGTTTGTGACACAGACCATTTGCATTCAAATTGTTTGGACCGTTTCAAAAATGCTAATGGTATGTCACCCCCTTCAACTTCTGATGTGAATCCCACAGCTGACCGCCAACCAATGGTTTTGGAAGGAAGCTGCAAACCAGCTTGCCCTTTGTGTAGAGGGGAAGTTACAGGGTGGGTGGTTGTTGACAAGATCCGTGATTATCTAAATGAGAAGAAGCGGTCTTGTGAGGAGGAAAGATGTTCATTTACAGGAACCTACTTGGAACTGCGAAAACATGCTCAACTGGAGCACCCTCATTCTCGTCCTTCAAAAATTGATCCTGCTAGGCAACTTGATTGGGAAAATTTCCAGCAATCCTCTGAAATCATAGATGTTTTGAGCACCATCCATTCAGAAGTTCCGCGAGGAGTGGTTTTGGGGGACTATGTGATTGAATATGGAGATGATGATACTGGAGATGAGTTTGAAGACTTTCCTGGGGATGAAGGTAATTGGTGGACCTCTTGCATTTTGTATCAGGTATTTGATAACTTCAGGAATGCTAGAAACAGAAGAAGATCAAGAGTCAGTGATACAAGAAGGGGGAATCGCCGTTTGAGTTATGATACTTCTAACTCTGATGAGGGTTCAGTAACATCTGTCGAATTTGCAGAGTACAGAATAGACGAGACCGATGATGAGTTTGTGAGTACAAGTGGCCCCTCTAGAGGTAGCTCTGGTCATCGCAGGTCAGTATTGCTTATTTTCCATACAACTTATGTTTCAGTTTCTTTCTGTTAAAACCTCAGGAAAATTGAAATTGTTGTTACTAAAATGGTTACTTTATGTATGGATCTACATGATGTGGAACTGATTATGCAGTCATTTTAAGTTGCCGCTGGAGATGGGGCTGAAAATGTCAAAATCTTTAAGATGTCTTGTGTGAGAAAAAATTTCTGGAAATAATTTGATTAAAAGGAAGGCAGGTTATGCAATTCAGACACTGGAGAAGTACAAAAGAGAGATACACCCAAACCAGAAAGAAACCAATAACAGAAAAGACGAGAAAAAAAAGAAAAGAATAATTACTATACTAGTGAAAATGGAAGGAGCGAATGACTAAATAGTCTGGCATCCATGTCTTTATATTTTGCCTGTCAAATATTATTGTAAAAAATACTGATTAATAGATTGGTTCGAAGTTAATGCCTATAAATGTGATTCATGTCAGTGACTTAAGTGAAAGGTGAAGATTATAGTTAGTGTTAACTATGTTGGGGTAATCTGTGCAGGGCCTTTTCCCTTTACAGCTCTTTGAAAAATGATAGTAGCTTTCATAAGAATTGCACTTTTTATTGCCTTATACAAATATTTGGGTCAAACTATGGTTAGAGTTTTCTGATTGTGTTAGTCAAATGGTCTAGGTGATTTTCTCAGTAGGTAAAGTTCTCAGCTCACGCAATAAGCTTTTTATACGGTGTGGTAAGTTGGCGAAGCTGGGGTCAGAGCTTTGATGTGTGTGAAAATAAGGATTGATACAATTGTGGGCTCTTTTAATCGATGTTTCTAGTGAAAAATATTACTTTTAGCTTAATTGTTTTCATTGACTTATGTTCCGTATAATTTGATGCATGGTCTTCCTGTATTTCTCAGTTCCAGAAGACGTCGTTCTCGCTTCTATGACAATTAGGTAAGACTTGCACTGCCGACCTTGCATTATTGGGGTTTGTTTTAATGTGTAAGGGCACATGTTTGATAGACTCACTATGATTCTTAATCACTTGTTACATTTGAAAGGTATCCTTCCAATCAGTCTTAATTATTTATTTATTTGCTTGGATTTCAACTATATTCTTCTTCTTGACTTTTCGTAATACTTGGTAGGAGTTATTTGTAAGTCTTGCTTTCTTCTTCTATTTATTGTAGTCACTCTTTTGTTAATTCTCCTGGCAGTGCAAAATGATTGAGAGAAAAGGGGTTATGAGGTGAAGGTCCTTGGAGTGGAAAGCACTGGGATGATAGATTATTAGTGTTCATGCATGTAAAAGCTACATCAGTGTTATATCTTGTTACATATTTGTGCTAGTTAGACAAAGTTTCAAACTGTAGAAAGCGAAGTGGTTATGTGCTGACCACTCCTCTCTGAATTGAAATCTTCTCCTAGTGTCATAGGGGTGTGAAGAATAGGAAAAAGCAGCAGATTTTTGCTGATAACTAAAGCATGTTTTTCGAAATTTCTGTGTTTAATAACTTTTGGCAACTATTCATTCATTGCCGCTGGCTAATTGATATAATGATATTCATTCGTTACTACTGGCTAATTGATATAGAGAAATTCCCAACTAATTTCAAAGTTCCCAAATGAAGTATGGAGGGCGCACTGGCTAATTGATATAGAGAAACTCCCAACTAATTTCGAAGTCCCCGTGTGAAGTATAGAGGGCGCAAATGGTTCCCGTTTGATCAATGTACCCTTTATAAGCATTGTAAAACTAATAATCTATTAGTTTCTGAGATGAAGTGGCATCTTCATTTGTCGCTGTCAGCATATCCAATAATACTCTAATAATCTACAAGTTTCTTTGAGATGAAGTGGCATCTTCATTTGTTGCTGTCAGCATATTCAATAATACGAAGGGAAATATTCAGACGGATGCTTGAGAAATTCCTCTCAGCCTATCCCATACTCCCTTGAATTTGGATCCGCATTGGTGAACACAAATCCTAAATGTACATCAATTTTCAATTTCATTCATATTGCCAACTAAACAAGCCAAACACAATTACTCATAAATGCCAAATATGACATGATGTCAAGAAGAAAGAAATAGTAAATTCTTTCATAACAAAAACGCAGCATTTCAATATTTTACTGACAAAACTGTAGACCAGTCCTTTGTATTCTAATCAAGGTGATAAGAGCTTACACTGCTGAAAACAACCATCTCTGAGAAATAAAAAAGTAAACTAACACACAAACATAACATAGGGTCAAATCTTGGACTAATATGGGACATTCTTGGGCAGGTTTCGGATGATGTTATTCTTCATGCCAAGCTTTGTGCGCATCGCCTCCACCCCTGATCTATTCATCTCCTTGATCACCTTCATCCTCACCATATGCTCTCTTGTTTGGACAGTTGCCAACCCCATGCTCTTGTACCTGCACATAAAAGATATCATGTCATTGTAATTAACTACACTTTTTTGAAGATTTATTCTCTATTAGTAGTTAAAGAACCAACCTTGAGGCTAATGCAGCAGTAATAGCCATATTTTCTGGTGTTGGGCGGGGTTTCTGGCGATAATAGTGCAAATATTCGCGGGAACCAAGAGTTTTAGTTGATATTCCTTTATCTGTTCTTCTGGTTATGATAAGTTCAGACCCACGACCAAGTTCTACAGTGTTGGCCATAGCACTTGATGAGATCAGCTGTTTCTCATCCTCATTCATGTAACTGTGAAAAAAATGAATTTTATTTTTATAAAATGAAACTTGCGCTAATCAAATATGGAAGAATAATAGTCTGGAAAGCAAAATGAAAAATTTAAACTCTTGGGAAAGATAAGGACCTGCTGGAATAGTCATAGAATTCTTCCAACTCAGCCTCCTCCTCATCATCACCATCGCCATAATGTACTTTGCAGTGACTTTGCTTCCATATGCTTCCTCACTGCTTCCAAGCTGTTAAAAGGATGACGCCTATCATTGCAGTACAAACACATGAAATCCCTCTTGACCTGAAAATATAAAAAGAGAAAGATGTAAGTAAAACCAATTGTTAACTATGAATTACCAAGTTAATATCAAGAAAGAACATAGAATAAGAATCAGTACCTTAAGGCCAAGATAAGTAAGCAGGCCTTCTGGATCCTTCAAATATTCAACATCAGGGATGAAGAATCCGTGTTGCTTGTGCATGTGAACCATGCAGTTCTCAATTGTATCATGCTCAATATCACACATGAAGCAGCATGATGGGTCGAACTCCTCAAAGTCATCACTACCGCCATCCTCCATGTCCTCATCAGGGGCAGATTCAACATTCAAATCAGTCAAAGACTTGGTGGCCTCTCCAAGCAGTTCTTCTTCTGGATCAACCTCCTCCCACTCATCATCACTATCCTCACTTTCTTCGATCTTCGCCTCTCTTTTAGGGGGAGCCCTATTTACATCATGATGGGGAAGCGGCTTGATTATTACCTTCCCCATTTCTTCATTATTTGTTTGTTGAGAAACCCGCATGATGTGGCTTCGTGATTTAAGATGCTGATCATGAGCCTTGGAACCCTTATACGCTTTTCCACAAAGACCACAACTGTAGAGCATTGGGGTCCCATTCAACTTATTTTTTTCCTGATCAACCGCAGCTTGTCTAGCCAGAAACAACACTTCTGTCACTCCTGGAACCCCAGCTACCTGATTTATGAAAAGGGAAAAAAGGTGTCTTCAAACATTAGTTGAGCCCATCAAACAAAAATGCGGTTAACCCTACCTACCTTATCAACTGATTAAACAATCATAACTAAATAACACTGCATTACAGATTGCCAATTCCTATATTAGAGCAGTTTCAACATGTTAAAGGGCTAAAACCATAGCATTCAACACTTCTCATGTAGCTAGAATAGTTCTCTAATGTGTGTTTATCTTCTATACAAATTTAAAGGCGCAATTCTGTGACTAAAACACAGCCAGCCTGGCTGTAATATGTAGAATCACTATATATATATATATATAGATATATCACAATTTTCTTTTTCCTTTTTATCGTTAGAAAAAGCACCGCATACAATAAATCTAGTTTCAGTATTACATTTTTCTTCTCCTATATATAAAAAATTTAGATCTTCCTTTTCCTTTCTGTGCATCCCCAAAAAAGTTTCCAATATATCACACCAATAACTAACAACCCCTAAAAAAACCCAATTTTAACACAAAGAGATAACAGAGTGATGAAAAATGACCTTGCGTTTGAGATTGTAGCGATGCCAATCGGACTTGTAATGAAGCTTCAGCTCGACTTCATCGTTGAATTCTCTGTTGCATGCATTACACGTTAGCCCCGGCATGGCGCTTTCTATTTTTTCGATCGATTTATTTTAAAATCTTTGTAAAATTAATACTTGTTTCCCCAAATTATTTATAAACACACGACAGCTCGGTGACGATGAATGAATAAATAAAACGAAATGAGCGAACGCGTTTCCTTTCCACTTGTCGCTTATGCAAATGCAAATAAGTGCAGTACCCGTTACCCGACCCGATATGATTTAGGTTTTGTGTCTTTTCATTTTTGGGCTCGGGCTTGGTTTTAACTTAGCGGAAGCTTTTTGAATCTCGGGCTTCAGTTCGTGGTTTATTTGGCCCAAGTTGTATTTCCATCTTCTAAAGGCCGGCCCAAATTAAGTTTATGTGTATTATTATCGACAGGGTTATTATAATGTCAGTAAAATCACAGGTTTTGAAAATATACATTAATACGCACTCATTAGTTAAAATTTATGCAAATTTAATGGTAAAAAAATACTTAAAATAATTAATTTAAATGATTAATTTTTTAATTTTAAGATGCTTAATTTAAGAAACTTAGTCTCTCATTCTCTGTTTAATTTTTTTCTCTTATTTTCAAATTCCTAACTTTAATTTTCACTATTATATGTGCTTAAATGGGTGTCATTTAGATTGAGATTCATGTTAATGTTACATTTTTTAAATGATATCTTAAATTTTTTATTTTAAATTGATGTATCTAGTAATCATTAAATGATGAAATAGTATAAATTTTAAAATTATCTATTACACTGTTTCATCACTCAATAATTATTTAATACATCATTTGAGATGAAAATACTTAAGATATCAGTGTAACATTATTCTTATGTTAATTGATTTTGTGAAAAAAATAAAAAAATAAAAAAAAGAGAAAGAATAGAGTAAATATATATATATATATATATATAGATTATGATATAATTATCAAGTTAGACATGTTAATAAGAGTATTTTAGACATTTTTGTGACTCTATCATGTCAAAAGATTAATTTTAAAGAAATGTTTTTTAATAATTAAGTATTGACACTTAATTTTAAAATTTGTGAGTATTATTAATAATTAACGTTCAATTGAAAATAACATTATAATATCCCTTATTATTATTACTGCTATTACTTGGAACCTCCGCATCATCATTAGGCTAGACTTTCGACTACGTCTTTTAAATTATTAAAAAATAAACATTAGTGTTGTTAGAGTTCTAGTGATATAAATAAATAAGACTCTGATTCACATACCCACAATTGATAAATAAATTTAAAAAAGAAAAAGAAAATCCACCAAATCCAACTAGTTATCCTTCTCTAATCCTAATCCTAACTTAGTTTTTTCATACAAAAAATTGAAATAAATTGGAAAAAGGAGACGTGTGGTTCTGGTTCATACTTCCACAGTCACATTGACTTGTCATTTGTTGGAATTTTTTTATTTATAATTATTATATTTTAATATTTGTCGGAAATGATTTATGAATGCAAGTGATCGAGATTGGAGACGCGTTGTATTGAAGATTTGTTTCAGTTTCATTTTATAAGACGTCCTCTTCATTTTGTGGAACGTTCATTTTCAAATCTTCTCTTTGACAAAACTTTTCTTGTGATATATGATTTCAAACAACTTTAGCTGGAGCAGGGAGCTACAGATAAAGTCCAGAACTCAACCAGTCTTTGGGAAAACAATCTTCCAAAACAACGTAGGTATATTTCAATTCAAATCACTTTTGTTTTTTGTTAATTTTTTTAATACACGATTTCTCCTATGAATCATACAGTAATAAGTGTAGAGTAGATTTTGCCTTGAATGCTCTTGTATCTTATTACAAAATGGATAATTTCGGAATGTCATCATCATCACCAGACAAGCCACCACCCGCATGTAAGTCATTCATTAATACATTTCAACAATACATCAAATAATTTATTAGAGAAACTATCAAACCCAAATGCTTAAGTTTTTATATTTAATAATTTCTCTATTATGGTATTAGAATCGAGATCCTGAATTATTGTGTCTATATTTTTAATTAATTTCTTAGTTTATAAACTCTCTCTTATTTTAGTTCTTTTGAGATCTAACAAACTTTAGATTAGTTAAAATTTATCTTTAATATTAATATTATATATTCACCTAATAATTTAAGCTTTGGTTTGAATTGCTTTTCTAATAGAATAAGTTGTTGGATGATATTGAAATTCATAAACTTGAAATACCATTAACTTGCAGTTAAGGCTATGGTGTCGGTAATTGGTGGAGTTGCAGTACTGTTTTTTGGATTTCATATTATCCATGACGTTTGCAAGAGGCTAACGCCAACAGAAAACCAAAATCTTGCATCGGTTAACGGGCCTGCACAGCATGTAGTCGAAGTAATTTGGGAGGCTGGTCAAACAATACAGAGATTCTTTCAAGAAATCGACAGAGAGAAGCCGGTCAACGGGCCTGCACAGCATGGAGTCGAAGTAATTTGGGAGGCCGGTCAAACAATGTAGAGATTCCTTCGAGAAATCGAAAGAGAGAAGCCAGTTAGATTTACATCCCAGCAGCTGAATACTTTTACAAGCAATTATTCTACTCGGTTGGGATTTGGAGGTTTTGGGGAAGTCTACAAGGGACAATTTCCTAATGGAATAAAGATTGCGGTGAAGCTTCTTAACAGGAACTTGGGGAGGACTGCTGAAGAGCAATTCATGGCAGAGGTGGGAACCATTGGAAGAACTTATCATATACATTTGGTTAGATTCTATGGTTTTTGCCATGACCAACATATGACTGCGCTTGTTTGCGAGTACATGGAAAATGGTTCGCTTGGCAGATACTTGTCAGCAATAAAGAAGCAATAGAATGGCAGAAGTTGCAGGAAATTGCGATAGGGGACAGCGAAAGATTTGGCTTACTTGCATGAAGAATGCCAACAGAGAATCATTCATTACGATATAAAGCCTGAAAATGTTCTGCTAGATGCTAAAATTTCCCCTAAAGTGACTGATTTTGGGCTTGCCAAATTTTGTGACAGAGACAGGACCCATGTTACAATCAGTGGATATAAAGGGACTCCTGGCTACTCACCACCAGAATTCTTGTCAGGGAACTACCCAATAACCCATAAATGTGATGTTTATAGCTTCGGTATGGTGTTGTTTGAGATAGTTGACAGGAGAAGAAATGTCATTGTCAGTACTTCCGAAAGCCTTGATTGGTTCCCAAAAAATGTTTGGGTAGAACACGAGAAAAGTTAATTGAGTGCAATGAATTAGCTTGGGGGATTGAAGAAAAAGACAGAGAGGAAGCAGAGAAAATGTGTACGGTGGCATTGTGGTGTGCGCAAGACTTACCTGCAGACAGGCCACTAATGACTGCTGTTGTAAAGATGTTAGAGGGAGGAGTGGAGGTTTTGCCTCCACCAAAACCATTTCGGTACTTAAGACTTAATGGCGGCATTGAAGTCACTGGAACAAGTGACGATTCAAGTTCTTCCGCTCAATCTCGGTACAAGGAGACCACCCCAATATTGGCCAAGCATGAGATACAAATGGCTCCTTATTGATATTAACTAAGCTTGTCTAATAATAGGATAGTGAAGCGATTATGGCAAGGCTTACATTTTGTATTGCTTGTACTTTTTGCTACATCATTTTTCACAATAACATGTAAAAAGTTGGAAAAATATTTGGAAGTTCATTTTTTAATGGTGAATATGTAAAGACCATCACAACATTGATTTCTTGTTTCTTTGGTCCTCGGTTTCTTCAATTCTTTTATTCGACTATGAAAGAGCAAGGTGGTTGGTACCATTTTCGGAATTTCACTTGTCCTTAGTTTTGTCTTTCTCGAAAGTCTCGAGGTTTTTAACTAAGCAAAAATATGAGTATATGGCATCAATGTCCTTGCAAATTCCACCTTCTCCTCCTAATACATGCAATATTGTGATTGTGTTATAATTCTTTTCGAGAATAAGCGTTTTCAATTATGCAGTGTGAAAATTCAGGTTAAATATGATCCAGTTGTTTTAAACTTCTGAGAGCTTTTTACAGGACTTTGGCCAAAGGCAGAGAGAAAGAAAAGCAATGATTGGGCAACTTTTGCGGTTCTGCAGTATTTAAAGGCCTCAAACCGTAAAATCCTGGAGCAAAATACTATGTCTCAGATGAACTGTGAGTGCCCTCACATGATTACTAAATATTAGCTTTATACTCAAATTTTTATGACAATTTTACTGAATTGATTTTGAAACCATAAACCGTATAAAATTGTTGATTTATATATCCCTCAATTCACTTTCTTTTAACCAATGGTTCTGTTTTTACCATAGATCTTATAATAGAGGTAAAATTGTGGATCTGACTGGTAGTGAACTCTCAACAAGATTATAAAATTGACAATTGTTGTCATGCAAGTTTAGTGGTAATCTCCGGATTTAGATATTTAGGATTCTTTTGGATTGGAGGTACTGTGATGTTTGCCGTGGAAGCACTAGTTGTTAAGCGAATATTAGTGGATATTTGATAAATGCTTGGTGGTAGAGTTTTTAACCTACATTTTAAAATTTTTCTAAGTAATTTGTAAAAAATTTCTCTCACAAATAAGTGAGTTACTAAGAATAAAAAATAAATCACATAATCACAACGATAAACAATCACACACATAAAAAATATAAAAAATATATGTAATTCATCAATAAATACTTATATTTATAATGGATTACTTGATCTTAATTTTTTTATTTAATTAAAAAAAATTTGTTAAAAATTTAGTGATTCAACAATTTTGATTGTACAAGAATTGAGATGAATACTAAAGTAGAGAGTCGTAAGAAGTTTAGAACGTGTGGGATACGTATGGAGAAGTTTAGGACGTGTGGGATACATATGGAGAAGTCTAGGACGTGTGGGACACGAAAGGGGAAGTGAAACAGGACTTGAAGATGCACATAGGGGGCACTAGGTCTGAGCGCTACGGCGCCCAGCACAGAAGCCCAGCGCTGTAGTGATGGGTGCGATAATGGCTAGCGCCGTGGCGTCCAAGGATGAGCGCCGTGGTGCCAACAGCATCAGGATGTCCGTTTCTAATCCAGATTTTAAGTTTTGGAAAGTTTTGGACTTCCAAAATAAGTGGACTTTTACTTTAATAAGGAATATGGTTAGTAGGCATGAAATACACCATATATAAACACTTATAAACCCTTTAGTTGAGATTAAGCATTAACAGAGACTCTAAGAGAGGGGAAGAACTAGGTAGACACTAAGTGCTTGTGTGCGCTAGGGTGGAACCGTCGTTTGGGTGTTCATTGCTCATGGTAAAGTAAGAGTACACTAAACATTAAGTCCCTTTGAGGGTTCTTCATTGGATTTTTCTTGTAAAATCTCTAATGAGTTAATAAGAAAGGTTGGGATCCTTGAATCCACCGTCGACGTAAGCAATTGGCCGAATCATGTAAGATTGTGTTGTACTCTTTTATATTATGCTTTGGATTCTTGCTATTTTGCTTGATTAACAAGTTATTCTGTTGTGCAAGGAGGTTAGGGTTCTATGTTGAACTTGGGTTCTTCGCTTCAATCTAATCTCAAGAGGGAGAAAGACGCTCCCTCCCTCAACAAACTGGTATCAAAGCTAAAGGTTTGATAATATACACCTGGGGTATTTAAACCACGGTTGCAATCAAGTCAGAAATAGAGAAGTTCAATGGGATGAATGACTTCAATCATTGGAGGAAAAAAGGTTAGGGCTCTACTAGTGAAGGAAGAGCTAGACTCAGCCTTAGAAGAAGTCAGCTCTTCAACTAGTGATGAGACGACAACCTCAAAGTTCGGGCAGAAAGATTGGGACACGGTTCAGAAAAAGACTCACAGCACCATAATCCTAGCGTTGAACGACGAAGTATTAAGGGAAGTTGGTGATGAAAAAACTGCTTTGGGGCTATGAAAGAGACTCGAGACATTGTACATGAAGAAGTCTCTTGCAAATAGACTTCTTGTGAAAAAGAAACTACATCAGCTAACAATATACGAGGGATCTTCATTGAGAGCTCACATTGACGAGTTCAACAATATTATCATAAGTCTTGAGCAACTAAGTATCAAGACTGAGGATGAAGACAAGGCCATTATCCTGTTAAGTTCGTTGCCAAAGAGTTATGAGAGCTTTGTGGATACGCTGCTGTATGGTAATAAGTCTTAAATGATGAATGATGTCAAGACATCATTGAACTCAATAGAATTGACAAAGAGATCTGAGTCCGAGAGTGGAGCAGCATTGCTTACACAAGGAATGAAGAGCAACCAATCAAGGAGGAGATCCAAGAAATGTTTCCTTTATAATAAGGAATGACACTTTGTGAAGGATTGTTCGAAATCAAAAGGTCAAAGAGGGTAGGCTGCAATCGATACTAAAAAAGATACCGAAATTATAAACATATTGGTAACCTCAAGGGAAAAATACGCTGACAAATGGATACTAGATTCGGGGTGCAGCTTCCATATGTGTCCCGGCAAATCGATGTTTACTAACTACAAAGCTAAGAGAGGTAAAGCTCTAATGAGGAATGACATGACGTGTGAGATCATGGGAGTTGGTGATATAAGGCTGATGATGTAAGATGGAGAAATTAGGGACTTATATGGTGTAAGGCATGTTTCTAAATTGAGGAGGAACTTGATATCCCTAGGCAATCTCGATGAGGAAGGGTATTCGATTAGAGTGGAAAAGGAAAACTAAGGGTAGAGAAAAAACTTATAAGGTTTAAGGTGAGAAGTACAATGAGGGGCTCTATGTGCTTACTGGGATGGCCATAAGTGGCCCAACGCGGGGTGTTAGGGTAATGCAAACCACTAGGCGACATCCAAACCGTGCTCACCGAGGTGATGAGGGTTGGAAATGAGTGCAACGCATCCATACCCTATGCAAGGTGCATGAATGCCTTTAGAGACCAAAGTCACTAGCCCGGAGAAAGTTAAGTTTTGGTGAAGACTTAACTAGACTCGACTCTAGGTGATAGAGTATTGGTATGGATCGGATCCTAAAGCCTTCTTATTTGAAAGATTTTGAATCAAGGAAGAGTTTGTTGAAAAATTGGTGATTCAACAATTTTGGTTGGACAAGAATTGAGATGAATACCAAAGTGGAGAGTCACAAGAAGTCTAAAATGTGTGGGACACGTATGAAAAAGTTTAGGACGTGTGAGACACGAATGAAGAAGCGAAATAGGACTCGAAGACAAGAAGGAAGTGAAGAAAATGCGCATATGAGGTACCAGGGCTGAGCGCCACAGCGCCCAACACAGAAGCCTAGCATCGCGATAATGAGCGCGATAATGGCCAGCGTTGCAGCGTTTAAGGATGAGCGTCGCGGCGACAGCAGCGTCAGGATGTTTATTTCTGATCCGGATTTCATGTTTTGGGAACTTTTGGACTTCCAAAACAAGTAGACTATTACTCCAACAAGGAATAGGGTTAGTAAGCACGAAATACACCCTATATAAATACTTGTAAACCCTTTAGTTGAGATTAAGCATTAAAAGAGATTCTAAGAGAAGGGAAGAACTGGGTAGACACTAAGTGCTTGTGTGCGCTAGGGTGAAATCGTCATTTGGGTATTCATTGCTTATGGTAGAGTAAGGATACACTAAACATTAGGTCATTTTGAGGGTTCTTTATTGGATTTTTCTCGTAAAATCTCTAGGGAGTTAATAAGAGAGGTTAGGATCCTTGGATCCATCGTGGACGTAGGTAATTGGTCGTATCACGTAAGATTTTATTGTGCTCTTTTATATTCTACTTTGGATTCTCGCTATTTTGCTTGATTAACAGGTTATTCCACTGCGCAAGAAGGTTAGGGTTCTAGGTTGAACTTGAGGTTCTTCGCTTCAACCTAATCTCAAAAGGGAGAAAGACGTTCCCTCCCTCAACAAAACTCAAGATTATAAAGATCTTATACAAGAAACTCTAAGGAATACATTAATAGACGAACTCTTACAAATGATTTATTAGTACTCTCTTGTACACTTGATACTCAAGTACTTTCATGACACTCTCTCCCATGCAATCAACATCCTAGAGCTACTTAAACTTTTTATTCTCTCTCTTGTTGATGTATTGATGCACTCTTAATTTAATAGATTCACAAGGGTTTATATAAGTTCAAAACTATTTTTAATAACTCTATTTTTCGTTGGAATAGGAGTCTACGCAAAAAGAAAATCCAAAACTGACTTAAACATACAAAATTTGCGACTTTTTCAAAAGTGGGCGCTGCGGTGCCGTTGCGATCTCGAAGTAACGCTGCGACGCTATTGCGATCTCGAAGTAGCGCTGCGGCACTAGATGTGTTTATCTTCAGTGCTGCAACGCTCACACATGAAGATGTCTTCTCTTGCGCTTTCTCGCATCTCTTCGCTTTCAGCTCTCTGTTTTCATCTATTTTTCGTATGTCCAATGCGTACATGTCCTCATGCTGTCCCTCGTAAATTTTCAACTCAAAATTAAATTCAAACATAATTTTGAATCACTAAATTTCAATACTTAACTATTAAGTAAAAGAAACATTTAGCAAACTTCAACACTTTTAACTGTTGTGCTTTCAAAGTTAAGCAAAAGTATCTTTATGCCAAATGAACCTTAATTAGTCTTTAACTTTAGAAATTTGGACAACCTTTGTGCATAAACCAGTGGCATTTATGTTTCTTTCTGAATCTAATCTTCCCTACTTCTCCAAATCTTGTTGTCCTCAGAATATTAGGATATTCTTCACAAACTGACGCCACCAGTAGCATGGGCCTGGATGGTAAGCTTCCAGTCTTGCTCTTTCAGAAACGAAATTATAAGGTAGAAAATAAGAGAGCCTGATATCTCACTAAATTAAACTTTCATAATATGCAGTTATTCTAGTATTGGTATCGGTAGTAGTAGCAATAATTATCGTGATGGTCTACTGTTGTGCACAACTAATAAGTTACAGAGATGCAAGAGGATTGGAACCGACAGTTCCTATAGCAACCTTGAACATGGTCCCAGATTTGAAGGTTGATGAAAAGACAGTGGAGAAATTACAGCAAGACATGGCGAGGGAGAAGCCAATTGGGTTCACAATCGAGCAGCTGCAAAGTTTCACAAATAATTATTCAACAAAGCTGGGTTCTGGAGGTTTTGGAGTAGTATACAAAGGGCAGTTTCCAAATGGGATGAAGATTGCTGTGAAAATCCTGAATACAAGTTTAAACAAAAGAGTTGAAGCACAGTTTATGGCTGAAGTGGGCACCATTGGCAGAACATACCACACAAATCTGGTCAAGTTGTACGGTTTCTACTATGATCAAACAATGGCGGCGCTCGTATACGAGTACATGGAAAATGGCTCATTGGATAAGTACTTGTTCATAGAAACAGAAGTGATTAAATGTGAAAAGCTGCACGATATTGCTATTGAAACAGCTAAAGGTATCACGTATTTACACGAAGAATGCCAACAAAGAATCATCCACTATGATATAAAACCAGCTAACATTCTTCTAAATGGGAAATTCTCAGCTAAGGTTGCTGATTTTGGACTTGCAAAGCTGTGTAATCCGGACAACACACATGACTCGATGTCTTCGTACAGGGGGACTCCGGGTTATTCAGCACCGGAATTTTTCTTGAGAAATTATCCCATTACACATAAATGCGATGTTTATAGCTTCGGAATGTTGTTGTTTGAGATAATTAGAAGGAGAAGGAACTCTCAGGATTGTTCTTCTGATACCCTTGATTGGTTTCCAAAAAAAGTTTGGGATGAGCATGAGAAAGGTGAGTTAGCAGCAATGTTAATGGCTTGCGGGATAGAAGAAAAAGATTTACAGAAAGCTGAAAGAATGGCAATGGTTGCTTTGTGGTGTGTACAAGATTCTCCTGAGGCTAGGCCTCCAATGAGTGCTGTTGTGAAATTGCTCGAAGGAGGAGTGGAGATTGTCCCGCCACCAAAACCATTTCGATATTTATACTCCGTTGGATTTGATGCACTCAAATCACCAACAAAATCAACCATGGGTATGGCTCAAGCTATTATTTAACAAGCAAAGGAACTGAAGGAGATGAATCTCCTTGGTACAGGGAGTCTACTCCCATTATGGCCAAGTATGGAATTCAGTTGGCTATTTCGTCAAAATAATGTAAAGGCTTGAATATTGATCAGTTGATTGTATCAATTGCTTTAATTTAAACATGAATTTAACATGTAAATTAAGAAGAAAGAAAATGCCTTCGCATTGATCTTGATTCTTATTTTCTTAGAATCAAAATCACCTTCCAAAATTATACAAGTACCATCATGATATATTGTAAGAAAAATTTGAAGAAACATCATATATTTTCAAAGATCTTCTGGTTTTGGTATAGGTTGATTGAATAAGCAAATTTTTTTTTTCAAATTTTCTTTTATGACCCCAACCCTCCTGTACTATCAACCTCAGTCTAATTCTTTTAAAAGGCTTTATAAATTAAACTAATTGGCATAGATAGAACATTTTACAAATCATATATTATGGACAAAGAATTTATTATGTAAACAGTTTTTTATCTACCGACTATATGTTTGACTTAAATCTTATAAAAATGTAATGTCGTTATCTTACTAAACAAATAATCATTTATTTCTCTTTTTCTTTTTTTGAAATTTTTTTATAATGACCAAAGTTATTATCTTTTATAGTCTAAAATTTAATAGTTAATCTTTTATAGTAAAAAAAAATTAAAATTAGACAATTTTACCTTTAATTAATTTTTTCCCTCTCAACAAGCAAATCAGTCAAAACCTTGCAAAAACACTATCTAAATCGGTCTAACACATGAATATGATATATATATATATATATATATATTTTGTAATTAATGTGTGATAGATTTGATTATGAGGACAAATAATGAAATATTGTTAGATTGTGCTAAAAACGGGTAAAGAACCGGCTGAAATCGCCAAAAAAAAAAAAAACAGTGGTGACGCTCACCATATGCGATGCATGAGAATCGCACGCCATCCGCGTGGCATGCAAATCGCACACGAGATGCACCCATTGTGGGAATCTCGCACCTTAATAGGGCGCAGATGCAACTACAAACCAAAAAATTTGTAAATTTTTTTTAATTTGTGATTTTTTTTCTCTTCGATTCATCTTAATTCTTTTTCACTTTATCAAATTACACTACAACTATATTTTGATGTTCATACGTTTGTAAAATAAACACTATTTTAAAATTATATTAATTTTTTTATCAAATTACACTACAATCATATTTTGATGCTCATACGTTTACAAAATAAATACTATTTTAAAACTATATTAATTTTGAGAGTGTCATTCAATGTTTATGCATTTATTTTTAAATATTTTTTTATATCATTATATGTTATCAGTAAAGGAAATTGTATTTATTTATCATAATTTTAGCCAATAAAAATTAAATTATTAATTTGTGGTTAAAAAAAATAACTGCTTAAAAATATGGTCATTTTTTAAAAAATTTCCCTTTTTTTTTTTTGACTCTTTAACTTGGTCTTCATAATTTAAAATTTGAAATAACTTAAAAAATGACACTTCTTGTTGCTCCTATTTAAATTCACAATATTCATATTCATTACAATACTTATTAAATTAACAAACTCATAATAGCATTTATAATACTCTTATTCATTATAAATTAATTCTTTATGGAAGAATTCCAACCCTACTCGAAATTAGCTCTTTGACATTAAAAGTATTTGGCCAAAATAAAAATTTGGGCCAATAAAATGGTTAGCTTTTGAGAGGATACTATTTGATGTAGACATTTTTAGTATAAAAATTACTTTTCATTACTTGTTACTCCCATTGACTAGCAAAATGTCCTTAAAGTCCTTCGTCTAACTGTCACACTATCTTTTCCTCTCGCCGACCAATGCTTCTTAATTTTCTGTAGAATGAACTTTCTAAACATTATTTCGTAGAATTTTAGCTGGAGCTACAGATTAGATCAAGCCGATCGAAGAACCCAACAAGTGTTCGAGTCGGTGCGAAAAACAATCTTGCAAGCCGAGTTAAGTAAATATGTTTCCGAATTTATAAGTAAATATATCCATTCTGAATAGTTTGGACTCAATGAGTTGCCCGTTAATCTTTGCCTTCAAATTCTTCTAACTATCTTATAGTTCGTCAGCAACAGACGGATCATCAAATCCATCAATCGACCGTAATTAATAATTATGCAAGCCATAAATATAAATAAAGAATCTAATTTGTTTAATGATTTTTAACTTAAAAAAAATGATGTGATTACCTTGCAACCATAGCAATTAGTTGCAGATATTAAATTATGCACTTTAGTTTGACATTTTTATGGTATCAATTGAGTCACAGTTTTAATATTTTTTTTTATTTTAAGCGCAATAAAAAATTATAACTCACACATAAAATTAATATACCAATAAATATAAAAAAATAAACTAATAAATAAAATACAAATATATATGTGGTTCAGTCCAAAATTACTTACGTCCATGAAAGATCCATGATCCAGCTTCTTATAATTGATATAGATCACTAAATATTTTTATATATCATCAATGATCCCACAAAATCTCTTAGTATCTACTCTTGATCACCATAACTTCCCAAAACCTCTTAGTATCTCATCATAAGAGATTTTTATAAAGAATATAAGAATAGCCCGAGTGTCTAAGCCAAAAGGATCTATGGTGTTTCTTTTGTTCACTTAAGAACCAAAAGAAAACACTCCCTAAAAGGTTATACCCTAGTGCGTGGTGCATTTAGTGCCTACCTAACTCCTCTATTCTCTCTTATGGTTACATCTTGAAATTTTAGATGCTTATTTTTCTCTTGTATTTAGAAGGGTTTATATAGTGAATAAAACACCATTAAAAATCCTAAACCTATTTAGAATAAGAGTTCTAATCCCACTTAAAGAAGTCAATTGAGCCAAAACAGAAAATGCCCTAAAGTTGCTGTGTGAATAGTAACCATGCTAACAGTACCCATCGTGAACTAGCCGTGAACAGTACCCCTTCACTGTAGTGTTTGCGCGAACAGTGTCACTGCATGAACAGTACCTATTCTTTTTGCTTTCTGTTTTGCTTATCCCTTATATACCTAATATGTACTTGACTTTATAATGGCTCTCTTTTTAGTATTCATCTCAATTCTTATCCATACAAAATTATTGAATCACCAATTTCTAATATGCTCCATAATTACTGCGATTGTAGTAATGTTCATAGCATTTCTTAAGATATGTTCCGCTTT
Source organism: Ailanthus altissimus (assembly GCA_946807835.1). Lineage (NCBI taxonomy): Eukaryota > Viridiplantae > Streptophyta > Magnoliopsida > Sapindales > Simaroubaceae > Ailanthus > Ailanthus altissimus. The sequence goes on along the minus strand of OX327689.1, from coordinate 32,980,580 downwards.
GTGAGAAGCTAATAACAACGACAAAAAGCCAAATTTTTGCGGTAATTAAAAATGTTCATAGCATTTCTCAATTACCCCGTCGCTGTATTGTTTGCGAGAACAGTGTCACTGCATGAACAGTATCTATTCTTTTTGCTTTCTGTTTTGCTTCTCCCTTGTACACCTAATACGTACTTGACTTTATAATGACTTTCTTTTTAGTATTCATTTCAATTCTTATCCATACAAAATTATTGAATCACCAATTTCTAATATGCTCCATAATTATTGCGATTGTAGTAATGTTCATAGCATTTCTTAAGATATGTTTCGCTTTGTGAGAAGCTAATAACAACGAAAAAAAGCCAAATTTTTGCGGCTGCAAGTGCCAACTAGCCTTGTTAAGACTATGCTACCGAAGTGAATTAAGAGGTTGTTGGTCAGACAATAGAGAGGTTCCTTCAGGAAATTAGAAAAGATGAGCCTGTCAAATTTATGATTCAACAGTTAAATCATTTTACAAGCAAATATTCAACTCGGTAAGGTTGGGGAGATTTTGGGTAGTTTATAGGGGATTGTTTTCTAATGGTGTAAAATTTATAGCAAAGGTTTTTAATAAGAATTCAAATAGAATAGCACAAGAGCAATTCATGACAGAGGTGGGAACTATCGGAAGAACTTATAATTCAAATTTGGTAACTTACCATACAAATTTGGTTAGAATCTTGTGGTTTTTGCTATAACTAATATATGAGTGCATTTATATATGAATGCATGAAAAATGGTTCACTATATTAATAATAGAGTTATAAAATTATAATAATATTAAATTAATATTGGTATTAATACCTTAAATTTTATCTATCATTATATAAAGTGTGTTAATACTTTATTAGAAAATTGTGTGAGAGAGTGAAAAAATGAAAATAAAATAAAAGTATTTTATGTATATGTGTATATACTTTTAAAAGAATATACTTTTTATGTTATATTTTGAATAACTTTGACAATATAAACTTGATATGATCTTCTGGCGGATGCTTATCGAAAAGAGTAACTGTAAGTATAGGATTAAATTTTAGAGTTATATAGATTCATTACTACCCAATATAAGAGGATTACTATTTGATTTTAACTTAATACTCTATAACATGCCTCTTTATACTTAAGACCAGGTTTTATTTTTCTTTACTCTTTATTTTTTATATGTATGTTGTTAATATGTTCTATCTTTTATATGTGATATATAATTTAGAATATGATTGAAATAATTTTTAAATAAATATACTTAACAACAATAGCATGGGAGAGGTTGCAGAAAATCACGGAAAGGTTTAGCTTGTATGAAAAATGTAAACATAGAATCATTCATTATGATACAAAGTTCGAAAATGTTTTGCTAGATGCTAATTTTGCTCCCAAAATAGGTGATTTTGGGCTTGCCAAGCTTTGTGATAGATATTAGTGGATACAAAAGGACTCCTAGTTACTCAACGCTAGAATTTTTGTCAGGGAATTACCTAATAACACATAAATGTGATGTTTATATCTTGGGAATGGTGTTGTTTGAGATAGTAAGCAAGAGAAGAAATACAATTATTGGTGCTTCTGAAAGTCTTGATTGATTTATGAAACAAGTTTGGGAAGCATACGAGAAAGGTGAATTAGGTGCAATGATATTAGCTTGTGGGATTGAAGAGAAAGACTAAGAGAAAGCATAAAGAATGTATATGGTATTGTTGTGTGTGTTATAGTTAAGATGTTGGAGGGAGGAGTAGTAGAAGTTTCGCCGCTTCCAAAATCATTTCGCTATATGGACTTAATTAGAATGATCGCGTTTATTTCCTTATCGAAAACTAGTGATGATGGTTCAAGTTCTTCCTGTCAATCTCCCTGGTACAAAGAGATTGCCACTCCAATCATGGCCAGGTATAAAATATAAATAGCAAGTTCCTGATAATAACAAAGCTTGCACCTTGGGTTTTGCATTCCTTTTACATCTTCTTTGTTCACAAATAGCAAGAGAAATACTTTGAAGTTGTTCCAAGTTAATTTGCCAGATTGTCTTAGAATCGACTTATTTTATATGTCCTCTATGATCCAATTATCTTATTACAATATAAAAGATGAAGGTGGGTAGTGTGTGTGTGTCTATATAAAATATATATTGTAATCAATCAAAATAAAAATTTTATTGATAAACTATCAAGATACAATTGGTCACAATGACAAAACACACCGAAATCAAAAAGTAGACACTAGATCTTACCACTTAGTTACACTATGTAAGCGTACTCTTTTACTAGGTGCATGCATATACAATATGTTCATTATATTACAATTTATACATCTCATATATAAATATAATACAATGGAATCAAAAAATTTAATTTTCTAATGCGACAAACACATTTAAAATTTAAGTCCATTAAACTAATGAAATCAAAGAATGAGATTTCACCTTATCAAACCTTTGAATTATTCTGGAGTTCACATCGAAATGAACTCATTAACAATTCTAATACTCAATAAAGGTAAGTTTGAGTAGCTAGAATGGTAGCTCAAATCTTAGCTCGTTGTATTTAACTCTTAAATACAATTCTAAATTAAACTCTTTAACTTAGATTATTTGTTTCAAGACTAAGAAATTATGTTTCAATTTGTTAAGCTATTGAGCAACTAAAATAACTTTTATTTGCTTTTTATGTCTGGCTAATACAAGAGAAAGGGAAAAATTAAAATTTTAAAACAACTTTTGGACTTGAATTAAGAAAGACTATTTTTTCTCTCTTTTGTTTTCTCAAGTGGCTGAACCATTCTTTTTGTTAACACCAAAATAAATTCTTTTTAATTCATTTTATAAATTTTTAAATAACTTTACTTAACAATTAAATAAAAACAAAAACAAACTTCTCTTGTAAACTAAATTTTCTTATTAAATTAAACAAAAGGCTTCCCTTGTAAGCTATATATTTACGGCCATTAAATTAAACAAAAGAAAGCCTTACCTAAACTTAACTTTTAAGTTAACTTAACTATAATAAAGTTATTATTTGACTTTTAATACTAATAGCTTGTTCAACAAGTCAAGAAAATTATAATAATTTCTATAGTCAAATAACAAATGGCTCATTATGCGTCATGTGGTAACATCCAATTGGTCAACAATATTTGTTAACTAATTGATGTACTTAACTCTTAAGTCTTAATAAGTACACATACCGAGAGATCTTGAAACAAATATTCGATTTGCTAAAATTTACCAGATTAAACTATTCAATCTCGTATGCTGCCATTGTACAACGAGTGCTCTTCATATTACGGGACTTTTTAGGTCCATACTCAATTTGTCATATAAAACTCCTCCACATGTTTGTGAACGATGTTCATGCATACGTCACAGATATTACAAATCAGTGCGTTAAATATACAAGTTGAGATTATAACAGATAGGTATAATTCTTCCACTACCTATATCCTAGAAGACTAGAGATATAAATTTACATTGTCAAATCTCTATATGCTCAACCGTGAACTTATCTCTAGATTCATATTTTGATAAACAATATACGCAAATACTTTTGCGTATATTGTTTAACCCTATAAAAAATTATTTTTTAGGGTATTGTACTTGTGGCCATAAGACTTCTTGAAATATAATCTTAGAGCATCAGAATATATAACTTACTCATGTGAGATGACGAATCTCATATTTATGCACACCGAATTCTATGAGCATTGGACCATACCTGACGATATATAGCGGTCAGACCATGAAAAGTCTTTGACATCTGTGGAACTAAAGTATGGCGGATCACTCATAGCCCACCGTGGTGCTCAAATCAAAGGGCCACGGATATTACTTAACTCGAGAAAACCTTCAATTGATGACTTTATGGGATGTTTATTGGAGATCCTTGTGAGTCTGTTCAGTACCCAGTTTTTACTGAATACTTGTATACCTATATAAACTTCCACTAAACTCATGGTCTGTTAAGACTAACCATCTGAACAATTCAAATATAGATATACACCAATAAACATGTTGTTCGAGAATATACTACATAATGATATTTCTTAGTATCATTTGCAACTATGTCATTACTAATATATTCTCAGATTTTTGTCCCATTTCAGACAAAACTCCAACTCTTAGATTTTGCTGATTCTTATAACCTGCTAACTCTTAGCGTTGTTAACTCTTAGCACTTGAACTAAACCCTTTTAGATCAGATCTAAACTCCTTTAGATCATACAATATCTGAAACGTTACAAGCATTTTATCATTTAATATAATATTAACAATTTTATTTAAAATATTTATTGTATAAATATTAAACAATTAATATTCATACAATATTAGAATGACACATAAGTACCATCTCTAACCCAATATTGTACATATTTTAGCACATATAGTATATAAATATTTAATCCATACTACGACCTTAACACAACGAAATACATCATTAGCATTAAGGATTTTCTATTGGAATACCACCTGATTGTGCTCGTACTAGATAGAGTAGATGGAGGCGCAAAAAGTAATTCTTTGAATTTTATTAAGTAAATATTTACCTATACTTTTCTTGTTAAAGTAAGAAACCTTTATTCTCTAAGTAAAAGGACGTCTGTTGATTTGGCAGGCCAATAACATTTTTTTTTCATACTCCCTCCGTAAAGCTACATTAAAAGAATAAATGTTGCACTATCTCCTGATTATTACCATAAAGTGTGCAGTTTATAGGAATATTGAAAAAGCCAATCGTAGGTTGGTAATTGTTTTTGATCCTTTTCTTCGAGGGGCTAACCCCTTGAGCGACTGCCCAGAGCTATATCCCATTTAGCCAGTCTCCCATTGATAGATAATCGATCCTTCAATATCAACCAAGTGATAATACTATATTTAGGGACATGTTGAGGACCCCATAATAATCTGTACCAGCCCACCGTAGGTCTTTTATTTATCAAGTTCCTTCATGCACTAGCAATTAAAAACTTCTTATTTAAACTTATATTTCAAATGATCTTATCATCTCTAGTGACAGTAATGGAAAAGTTATGTCGTATGTAGTCCCAAACTAGAGCAGTATATTCATCCAACAGATCTGAAAGGTTCAAATTCCCATTACACCAAAGTCTCTAACTTTTACATTGTGTGGAATGTCAGACACTAACATTGACATTAGAAAATTTGTCTCTTATTGATTCATCATTTAACCATAGATCATACCAAAAAAGAAAGGTTGAGCCATTACCCAACTCGTAGCGAATTAGCTTCTTAACATGACTTCTTAATTTTAGGGGTTTCTTCCACACTTAGCTATAATCTAATAATTTTGTGATCTCCTAAAAACTCAATCTTTTAAGTTTATTTTCAATCACTCATCTGAACCATAAAGAGGATTTCATAACCATAAGATCTCATATGTGTTTAATGACTACTGCTTGATTCCAAGTATTAAGGGATTTTATTTCTAACCCCAATTCTTACTTGGTGTGACAGACATTAGACCAAACAACTAAACACCTTTTTTTTTCCTGCGAATTATAATCATGCTATAGGAATTTCATACAAATACCTTCCACTTCTTTGATAATTGTCTTTGAGAGGACAAAAATAGAGCACCAGAAGGCATTTATGCTTATTAAGACAGAATTAATTAGTTGTAGATATCCTGTATAAGACAATAATTTACCCGCTCACTTTGAAATTCTTGCAGTCATTTTGCTAATAAATTCTCGACAGTATTCTTTCTAGATACTCCCAAAAATTAAGGGGACACCTAAGTATTTAACTAGTAGTATACCACGTTGAAATTGAGTTAGATGCAAAATAGCATCTTTTGTGAAATTAAGAACATGGCTAAGAATAATAAACTCTTGCTCACATTTAGCTGCAAGTCGGACATCTTGTAAAAGTTATCCAAAAATTTTTTGAATTGGCCAACAAGCTTATGTCACCATGAGAGAATAATAACAAATCATCAATAAAAAATTAAGTTGTTTAACTTCATTTTTTTTATACCCATTATAAAAAGTAAGCTTGTTTTCAAGAACACAACCCAACCTTTTACTCAGATACTCCATTACAAAGATAAACAACAAAGAGTAGTACATGGTAGTATCTTCTCTTTCAGAAGTTTGCTTATAACCTTAGTTTTGTCTCTATAAAAGTTTGTAACAAAGTGCACTTACTTGAATGATTCATATGTAAAAGGTTATCAGTGCATTGTTTCTTCATTAAAATAGAAATTCTAAATTTGAATCTTCCTATCCATATAAAAAAAATAAAAAGTTATAACAATGTAAGAACACAATAATTCCCCTTCTTTTTTTGTCGGAAAAAGTCTATAATACTCTTAGAACTCTTGGAGTGCTGCTCTATTTTATTAAATACATGCAATGCTTCACGGAGTACTCAAGATTCTCTCTCAAAATTTTCAATTATTACAGTCGTGGTATTGGTAATAGCAGCAATAATATCACTATACCTTATTGCTGAACAAAAAATAATGAGTTACAAAGGATGATAAAGGATTGGAACAAACAGTCCCGGTAGCATACTTGAATATGATCCAAAATCATCGGAGAGATCCCCTCTCAGAAATGGCGAGGGAGAGGCTAGTTGGGTTCACACATTAGCTGTTGTGCTCGTGTACTTTCACAAATAATTTCTCGATAAAGTCGGGTTCCAAAGTTTTGGTATGGTTTACAAAGGGCTATTTCAAATGGCTGAAGATTTGCCGCGAAATTTGTAAATAAATTTTTTTAAATTTAAAAAATATATATATTAAGACAGAGGGACGCGATTGGTTTAAAAAAAAAACATGATCAAAACAAATGAGACTAATGCTAGCTCTGCTCTTTCTATTTTTTTTTTTTTACATGAAAATGTTGTAGCACGTTTTATGGCTGAATAGAACATGTAAATTACTTTTCAAAAAAAAAAAAAAGAACATGTAAATTAAGAAAAAGGAAAATGTATTTGCATGATCTTAAAATAAAGATCTAGGTGGATTATAATTAGACTATGGCCATTATCACAATATACTTTTTGTTTTACATCTTTATATATATCTTAAATGGATTTTTTTTTAATAAAATCACCAATATAATTATAAATCAGTACTACGTTTTCTAATTTATATCTCAATTTATTTTCATTCTAAATAAAGTGACATATATTAATAGAATAATAATTTTTTAAAATAATTTTTGAAATAATTCTTCTACTTTTTTACCATCTAATTAATGCATTCTACATGGTTTGAAATGAAAAGAAATGAGATATGAAATAAGAAATGTAGTGGTGTTCATAATTATAAATTATTTTATTTTTCTGAGTTAATCAAGAAGAATTTTTGTGAATAGCAATTTCTATAAGAGATGTATGAGTCTCCTTAATTAGATGGTATATGTACATATCTCATTTCAAAGTGAAGATTTAATTTTGGATGTGGCTACCCATGGTAATTGTACTAAAAACGAATAATTATGAGGCATGTATTGAATGGTAAATACATTTATACTTCTGGTCAATCAAACATATCGATTATCTAACTTTCAAAAATGTTATAAAAAAACCTCATCAATTATTTTTAAGTAGTGCTAAAAATAACTTAAATAATAAGTATTCAAATGAATGATTTAGTAGTAGACATCTATGCGTCAAAGTGCATTTTAACCACAACTTAAAATAGTTATTAAAAGAAAAGATAATAGAATATTTGTGTTAATAGTTTAATAGTAAAAAATTGATAATACATTTAATTTAATTTTAATAAAAATAAATCAGTGAGTTTAAATCTCAAATGAAAGTCTCGAATTCGAAAAAGTGGACACTATATTTACCTCTGCTTTGGTAAAAACACTAAGTTCAAATTTTTATCTTCATTTAAATAATAATAATAGAACAACTTTTAACTCAATTATTAATGTAATTATATGACTTTTTCATGATCATATTTTCTTTTAAATAATTGTACTAGGTTTGAGTATTAAAAAAACAAAAACAAAAATTAGTGTTCGGAAAAGAAAGACAACAATTCGTTTTTTTTTTTTTTTTAGTTTTAGACCAATGAGCTTGTGACACATCAAATTCCCTCTTAACCACCACGAATAAGACAACCGCTACTAACCCCAAACGGATCAGTTACAATCCCGTGCGTCTTTTAACATCTCTCAGCAACTAACTTCTCCTCCTCTTCCTTCATACACCCGCCACGATGGCCAGCAGTTCGAGACCATGGCAAGCCGCCGCCGAGTCCCGATCCGGAGGTAAGATGGTTCGAGCCAGGCGAACCGCCGGTTCAAGAACTCCCTACGACCGTCCCCCCGAATTGCCCCCAAATTCGATCCCTCAAAACCCTAATTGGCTGTCCAGGCTCATTTATTCCCCCACTCGCATGATTGCCACTGGCGCCGGCAGACTCCTCTCTTCTGTATTCGCTTACGACTCTTCTTCTTCTTCTTCTTCTGGTTCCGATTCAGGTTCAATTACGTCCGTTACTTCTAGTTATTTATTTACGTTTATTAATAAATGCTTTTGTGTGTAATTCAATTCTACAAAATTTAGGGTCATTCTTATCTTTCTGTCTACAATTACATTTCATTTAACGCAGAGGAGTTCTATTATTGTGAAATTACAATATCACTTTTTATTTGTTTATCTGAATATTCATAAAAATGAGAATTTATACTTTACTTCAAATTTACTTCAGGTACTTACTGTTTGTCTCACAACTGAAATCACTTTTATTTTTCAGAGGATGGTATTGATGATGAAAATGACGATAATTTTATCACTTCTCAGGCAATTGTAGCAGTGCAAAAGGTAAATGTATGATAAGTTTTTTCTTTGTTAAGAGGCTTCATTTTTTATTTTGAATGAAATCTCTGTCCAATGATTGTTATTGACGTTAGCTTTTTCACCCTTGACATATTTATTTTCGTGGTTATGTTAGAATGAAATGCAATCTGTTGTGAAGAAGAGTGAAACTAAGCGTCTAATAGAACAGCTTATCATGCAGGTGACTTTCTCGAGGTAATTGTGAATCCCTACCTTTCTAGTGCAAGTAGCTTGTGTTGGAATTTTTGAATTAGCATATGCAAGTCATGGTTTGTAATCACATGAAACTTTTGCTAAAATTTTCTGCTTATGGCCCACTCAAAGTGATTTAAAACCCTAAGACTAATTTCTATGAAATTTTTCTATAAAGCAGTTGAATTGATTCCTGTTCTAAATTTTTTCTCATCTATTTTTCACTCCTTGTGTGACTGTGTCTTTTGGAAATGGATTCCCTCCAAGCTCTGAATGGGTGCTTACGATTGACCAGGGAAGAGTGTGATAGACTGACAAGTATTATCAAGTCAAGAGTTGTAGATGGCCCCAGCATTGCAGACATAGAGGATCGTAGATTAAGTGAACTACCCAACAGAACAATTAGCAGTGGTATTGCTCTGTGAAAGCTCAGGAAACTGAAGGAAAAATTTAAAAATTGAGCTGCTAAATTTGGACTATAACTGCTGCTATGATTATATTTCAGATCTTGATACACCAGATCCTACTGCAACTGCTATGGAGGCAAAAAAGTGGTTAGAGGAGAAGAAATCAGGATCAAATCGAAAGTCAGAATTGGAACTTGGAACCTGCACCTTAAACTCTGCCATGCTGCCACATGTTAGTAACTAAATTTCGCAAAATCTCAGTGGTAGACTTTATGGTTGTTTTAATCACTTCTGTTGTGGCCCTAGATTAATAAACATTTTTTCTTACATTAGCTTACTGTTTTATTAGATTCTTTATCAATTTCTGATATTTAAATTTTTTTTTGGCGTATTACATTTAATTGGCATTATGGAAGACTTGTTGTTTTGAGTATTTTCATTTTCACCATAAGGGCTACCGAAAATCTGGTTTCTGAAATTGACATTTCAAAATTGCTGTACCTTTTTTTTTTAAGAAAAAGAATCCATTTCATTTTTGTCTTCCCTTAATACGGGCCTTAGTAATTTATTTTTTGTTTTTTCTTGATTAAATTATAGACTGTGACTCCATAGGACCAAAGATTTCTTGTGAATTTATTACTTTGCTTTATAGCATATTTGTTTGAGTACTACTGGAAGCTTCGCTTAGTGTGCAGAAAGCAGCTAATACCAATTTAGATTGAAAATTTGTGGCATGTAGGGTCATGCCATCTGCATCTGAGTCTTTTTTCCCTCTAATGCAGGTCACAGAATGTGAAGTGGGTTCTCCAGTGGACATGGCTAAATCATACATGCGAACACGGCCTCTATGGGCATCTCCATCTGCGAACCAAAGTGAATACAGATCTCCATCACCAACAGGAATACAACTTTTTAAGGAAGAAGCACCATATTCAACTGGTTGCAGTTCTTTGACATCATGCAAGGTACTTACTTTTTTTTTTTCCTTTGTATATATATCTTTGGTTGTTTCCTTCAATTCTTTTGTTGTGATGGTTAGGACTTAGCTCCGGTGCTAAAGGCAAGGAAAGATATGAGTTTCTTGTAGGATAGAATTTGGTTGGGATGGTACGAACTTGGGTTAAATCAATGGAATAATCCCAAGACAAGTCATGAACTGATCGAGTGATAGATACTGGGTTTGAATGTACTTTTTGAGGAAAGCTGGGCATGATATCAAAACAGTTGACTATTTCTTGAGTTTGTTGAAATCAGCAAGGGAACTGAGAAACAGCATGTGGTAGTTGTATTAGGTTGATGTGCAAATGTCTAGTAAGTATTGAATTATGGGTAAAAAAGATATAATTAGGAAAGTTTGTGTGAACTGAATGTGTGTGATTTACTGGTTTGGTTTACCATTTTGGAATTGCTATCTTACAGTTAATTGAACTGAAGTCCTTCATTCAGTATAGTTATCTGATATGCATTGCGATTCTTAAAACTTTTTGTGCAGCACGAGTTTTTTGATTGGAAAATGAAGAAAGAAAAAGTAAGACCTAGGTTGTGTTTCTTTCTTGCATGCTGATTCATTTTATTATTATCTTGTGCTGAAACTAAATGCAGAAGAAAAGGGATTCCCCTGCCTCAGGTTCCTGGAATATCTTGGAGGAAATACGAAAAGTGAGATCTAAGGCAACAGAAGAGTTGCTAAGAACTCCACCTTCCTCAAAAGTTGATTGGTCTTCATTTGGTTTAGGGAATAAGAGTATGGCTAATTCTTTAGTGGGTGATAATGTAGAAGCTAGCATGGGAAACAAAGTGCGCAGCTCTACAGAACCAATAGGTGTATCTGAGAAGCTGGTCAATGGAGTATCTACTTCATATGGCTTCCCAGGTATGATTTATTTTTCTTGTTCAGGGATTTGTTGTTTATTTTTTAATTTCTTGTCATCTATTTGTAGATAACCTAATACATTTAACCTCACTTTTTGTCCCTACAGTTTCAGAAGCCACACAAGATAGGTTACAAAATGAAGTTGTGCCACGAAATCCGGCAACTATTGTTGCTGAACAAAATCAGGTATTATTTTCGTCACTTATTTGTGTATTGCTTGTCTATATATGTGACTTCCTACTATATAGGCTCTACCTGCTTGATTTTCTTGTATTTTCTTTCTCAAATATTGCAACTTGCTGACATCAATTGCAAATTAATTGTTTGCATGAAGGACTTGCAAGATATTCAGACTGAAACAACTGGTGCGTCTTTTCAGTCTTATCACTATTCTATATTCAATTTCACTTAAAAACAACATTATGGCACTTTTGTCTTTTTTTTTTGTAGTTAAATGAATTCTTTACAGTTCCACAAGCTTGGGATTCATTCATTTAATCTTTTTGACCTAGGGGGAAAACATTTCATTGTTTCAGCAACTGAAGCACTTATTTACCTGGAACCTTTTTTTGTTTGTTAGCTATCTGATAGCAGGTTGAACCTAACCACGTGGACTGATAAAGTTTTTAGCAAGATCGCCTTTCAAGCTGCTAGTCAGTGCTTTTATCTTGTTGTCTGGCTGAGGTTGCCAGCAGCTAAAACCATGCAATCTATTTGTAGTGTAATAGTGTGTTACCATATTATGACAAAAAGTCATGTCATCATCAATGGAAGATATATCTATCTGTTATCCTATAGCTCAATTAGGGGTGGAATCAGTACCATTAGGATGTAATCCATATAGAAATTCATTATTGCTAGCAGAACCTAGAATATTACATATGTGTGTGCTTATTTTTGTTTTCCTCTTTCTGTCCTTTGCTTTTTTGACAGCTTATTACCATCCTATAATATTTTTCCCTCCACTGACAGAATTGACCTTATTTAGGATTGTGGGATGGCACAAAAGGGAGATTAAGCTCTGGACAAAGAGTTAAATCATTGGAAGATATCAATACATTATCACAAAGGTAAGTCTTTATCTCTCTGCCACTCAGCGGTATCATTGCACTATATTATAATTATCATCTTAATTTTCTTTCAAATTCTCTACTGCATTATTTATAAGGTTTCTCAGTACATTGTTCCCTTTTTTTTAATAAAGTAAATTGGTTGCCTATTTTGCTATAATGTCTTGTATGTAAATGCTTGCAATATGCCAAAACCGTCCCCTACACTTGGTGATGGGTAAAAGAACTATTATTGGTAGAGTCTGTTCACGGTTCAATTCATATTGCTGAACATCCTTCTCCTCTACTCTCAAAAGGAGGGGAAAAGAAATTAATACAATAAAAAGAAGAACGAAGGATTGAATAAAAAATGTGCAACCAACTTACAAATTATTTGTAAAAGTCTACATTTGAGAAGCAAGCTTTACAAAATTGCTCAGAACTAGGCATGGATGCGCCTTCAAGAAACATCTTTGGGTGGTAGGCTTCTTAGAACTTTTCCCTACATGTTTGGTGCTTTTATAAATTTAGCAAAATTTACTGGCAAATTTTTAAGTAACTTGCATATGTATTTGAAATACCAAGAAAAGACTACTCATTTTTGCTATTAAATTAGAACTAGGTGTGGATATGTGTTATGATCCCACATCGGCTAAATATAGGATTAGCTGGTGGTTTATTAACCTTTGGGCATCCTTCCCTCACAAGTCAATTTTTAAGGGTAAGTTCTACCTAGGGGTTTGTAACATTGGTATAAGAGCTAGTCCCACGCAGAAGCCTACGTTGCTGAATGGGCGACCTGGAAAGAATAGAGTGGGCCACCTAGAGTGGGCTACCGTGGACGTCGGTGTGGTGGTATGTTACGATCTTACATCGGCTAAGTATGGGATTAACTGGTGGTTTATTAATCCTTGGGAACCCTTTCCTTACAAGTCGGTCTTTTAGGGTAGCTTCTACCTAGGGGTTTGTAACAATGTGTCTTCAAGGAACATCTTTATTGGGTGGTAGGCTCTTTAGATACTTCCCCAAGTGTTTGGTGCTTTATAAATTTAGCAAAATTTACTGGCAAATTTTTAAGTAACACATATATGTATTTGAAATACCAAGAAAAGACTACTCATTTCCACTATTGAATTGTTCACTTTCAAGATTTAGTCTTACTAGTGTCCAATCTAAACAAAAGGACCTAGCAGACCCAGCTTCAAAGTTCTTGTTTGGCTGCTTAGTTTAGGTTTTGGAGTTTAAATGTTACAAATGCATCACTCTTAGTGTTTTGCAAGGTCAATTGTCATTTATTGTCTTCTAATTTCACATCTCTGCATATGTCAGGGATGCTGATGCTGCCAACATTGATGGCTGTAAGGACACTAATGGGACTATTCAACCATTTAACTCATCTATGGGAGTTACGACACAAGGTAACAGTTCTAAACCCACTTATCTAGCGCATATACTTTAAAATTGTATTTTTATGCTGGGGTACTAGTGTTGGGAGGGAGTTTTGGGATGTGGCTCTTACTTTGGTTGGTTTTTTTTTGTTCCCCCTATTGTTGAAGGCTTAAAGGTCGCGTTAGCACTGAATGCAGTTACAGGTTCAGGACTAAACAAGAACTGTTCAACATCGAAAGAAATGGTTGCGACAGGTGGTTCATTTGCTCTTAATGGTTTCCCATCTTCAGGATCTAGGTAACTGGTGGTTGATCTCTGCTATTTTCAGACTTGGTGCCAAATTTGTATAAATTAGATTATAAAAAAAATTTACTCTCTCCTTCAGTTTGCCTCCAGTACAAGATAGAGAACAGAACTCTAGGCCATCTGGTGAGAATCAGAATCCAATCAGTTCAGGCCATGATGAAGTTCCTCCAAGTGCCCCCATGACAGAGGCCTGCCAATTTTTGAGTGAAGCTTCTGTTGATGTACCTGATGCACATGAATACGATAGTATAGCCACTGGCTCTCAAAACAGTTCTAGCATGCACAATGAAGGGTTATCACAGGACCTGACCATGCCAAGTTCAAAGCCTCGTAGTGTTGGCACTGAGAAGCAGGGAAAGAAACCAAGTAGTGTTGCCACTGAGAAGCTGGGAAAGAAACCAAGCAGATACAATCGGAGAGGCAGGGGACGGTAAATAATGGCGATTTTTTTTGGGTATCTTATTGTAAAATTAACTGTAAACTAGGGCAGAGAGATCATTCCACAGCAGGGCATCTGTAAGCTTGTAGTGAAGTTGGTAATTCTTCAGTTTGATGTTGACCGCTTTTAGGTTTTCTTTTCCCAGCAGATTTAGGTTTTAAAGTTAGAGGTCCATTTTGAACTTACTTTTGGTGAGATTGTGTAAATTATTATGTAAGCCAATTTAATATTTTTGGTTCCAGTTATAAGCGCATTCTTAATGCCGATTATTGGAATTGTCCATCTTGATGTGTTCATTCAATTCACTACATTAATTTCATATATTGTTCAGTTAATTTTTATTACTTTCAAATATTGTTGACAAAAAGACGTACCAATTGTACCAAAATGAAACTAATTGAGGGGTAATTGTGTAAAATGAAAAGAAGTGTCCTATTAAAGCGGCGTTTCTCCTTTTAGCTAAAACGACGTCGGCGTCTATATAGAGAATCATACAGTCTGGTCAGTTGTAATCATATGCCGAGTTTCAGAAGGTTAGAATCATAATTCGAGTGTGGAGCGAGCGATCGATAATGGACATGTTCTCATCTTCGTCAGCGGCAATAGCGCAGAAGACATGGGAACTCGAAAACAACATAGTCTCAATGGAGGCACCGCCAATGAACTCAACAACTGACACGTCGTCGGCGTCCGACGCGATTTTTTTCTACGACGAAGCGACGCAGAACAAGTTCCAGCAGGAGAAGCCCTGGGCCAACGACCCTCACTACTTCAAGCGCGTGAAGATCTCGGCACTCGCTCTCCTCAAGATGGTTGTCCACGCGCGATCCGGTGGGACCATCGAGGTCATGGGCCTTATGCAAGGCAAAACCGACGGTGACGCCATTATTGTTATGGACGCGTTTGCTTTGCCCGTCGAAGGAACCGAAACTAGGGTTAATGCCCAGGCCGATGCTTATGAGTATATGGTCGATTATTCCCAAACTAACAAACAGGTCACTTCTCGTTCCCTTTTTCTTAAACTATTAATTTTTTAAAAATAAAACCCTAAATTAACTTAATGCTTTTTTAGGAAAAAGAAAAAAAAATTGCCAATGGACGTTATTTGCATTATGAGTAAATAAGAATATTAAATTAGTAAACCCTATTTTGAGTTTTATAACTACAATTTTATGTTAATTTATATTGGTAGTTTATTTATGTCTAATTTGAGTTGTTTTCTGTATCAAATAATGACGACAATTCTCTTAATACTTACATTGTGTGTGTATAGGCGGGCCGATTGGAGAATGTTGTTGGGTGGTACCATTCTCATCCTGGCTACGGATGTTGGCTTTCTGGTATTGATGTTTCGACTCAAATGCTTAATCAGCAATTCCAGGAGCCGTTTTTGGCTGTTGTGATTGATCCAACGAGGACAGTTTCTGCTGGGAAAGTTGAGATTGGGGCATTCAGGACGTATCCTGAAGGATACAAGCCCCCGGATGAGCCTGTTTCTGAGTATCAGACCATTCCTCTGAATAAGATTGAAGACTTTGGTGTACATTGTAAACAGGTAATTATTGTTGTTGATTGTGTTGGTTCCTTTTGTGGATTTGTCTTATTTCATAGTTGGCTCACTGTTTATATGTTATTTGTTGTGGCAGTATTATGCATTAGATATTACTTATTTTAAGTCATCTCTTGATTGCCATCTTTTGGATCTTCTGTGGAACAAGTACTGGGTGAACACTCTGTCATCTTCACCTTTGCTTGGTAATGGGGACTATGTTGCAGGACAAATTTCAGATTTAGGTAATCTTTTGGTATTTTTGTAATACGAGTATTTTTATGTATTTTTCTTTTATCAATTTCTGGTGTTTGTCATTGTTCAAAATTGGTAGAGTTGCAAGAGTCAATTTAGTTGCTTGAGTGTGTAGAATTGCAGCATAGTTGATAAACTGAATGTTTTTTTGCTATTGCTTGGGGAGATCATCAAATTTTCTTTGCATCTTGCAGCTGAAAAGCTAGAGCAAGCTGAGAACCAATTGTCTCACTCTCGCTTTGGGCCTTTAATATCACCTCCTCAGAGAAGGAAGGAGGTCAGTACTATTTTCTTTCTATGTAATTGTCTTGTTTGATTGAGAAGTAGAGTTGTTTCAGCCTGAGTCTTAGGTTACTATGGATTTGGTCTGCTCCATCCTTTCCAGGACAGTAGTATTAAATTTTCAAGAAGATTCTTAGTTGACACTAAGCTATAATATAAGCATTTAATGATGTTTTATTCCCTTCTGGCCTCTCTGTATAATTGTTCTCTATTTAATCAATATAATTGTCCACTGCCTATTACTGTGTCAAATTTTAGTGGACTCACCAACTTATTATTTCTTCAATGTTGTCATGGGCTCTTCATGATTGTTATCATTTGTAATTACAAAGAGGAATTGCTTGTAATTACTGAGCCTCCTATTTTGTTTAATTAATTGGTGATTTATTTCGTTTTCTTTATGGCCTTTTGTATCTCTGGAAGTTGACATTCTGGGCATCTCTACCAATGACCCTTTTACCACTTTAAAACATTAACTTGGTTCTTGATAGACTCTTAATTGTATCAACATCATACAACATTGTTTGGCTATCCTCGTATTTCCATTCTGATCCACTTGCCTAGTTTTGAATGTCTCATGAATAGATATTGAATAAAGCTTGCACTTCAATTTGTATGTTTCCCAATCTAGGATACCTTGATTTACTAGTTGGTTGAACTTCGAATTGGAATTTTGTCATTTCATTATTCTACCTGCTGTCATTCTCAGAGAAGGAAGCAGTAACTGAAGAAATTTGGGAAGGAAATTGTTTGCTAGTTTAAATGTGTCAATAAACTTTGCCTTTCCTTGCATGAGTATTTCTTGACCGCCTTGTATTTTTTTTCCCTCTTCTCAATTGGCTACCTTTTCCTCCCTCAATTTTATGAGAATGCATGATTATTATTTAAATATCAATCAAATGTAAAATTAGAATATAGGTTAGGAAAGAAAATTTTAGGAACAATATGCCATCTATTCAAAGCTAATTGGAACAAACCAGTTTTAAGAGAAACTTTCAACTCTTAAAGTAGAAGATCATAGCAAAGATGTAGAGAAGATTGAAGGTAAAACAACAAAAGCTCAATTTTTTAACTTGAAGATTCCACAATAAATTTTTTTGGGTATAAAGTAATAGGAAAAAAATGCTTACAAAATAGTCTTTACTAACTCTGTATTATCTGTTAACAAATAAATCATAACCATCTAAAATCATTAGAAGTCACATACTCAAAGCCTGTATTCTCTGCATCATTTACCTACTCACCCTCTCTTCCCTAAACCTAAAAGCCACAACAAAAACTGACCTTGAATGATTTTGCGCACCTTATTCAGCCTTAGTGCCTGTAGTTTTGCATTTTTATTTGGCTAGGAAATTATTTTCTCAACAAAAGAGCATTTCTTGAATAATATTCTCCTGCCTAGAATTGCATACAGAACAATAGATGTTGTTATCAGGTGATTAAATAATACTTAAATTCATTAAATATAAGTGAATAATATCTGGTTTTGCTCTTTTGGAAAGTTTATTTGGTTTTTTATATTACCCCTCATTGTCACCATCTTTTTGCTGCTACTTGCGATTCTAATATGGATTTCGTATATACTAATAGCACGAGGATTCTCAACTTGCTAAGATCACTCGTGATAGTGCAAAGATAACCGTTGAGCAGGTCCATGGTCTAATGTCACAGGTGACCGTCATTTCATTATTTAGATACTCTTGCTCTTAGTGAACTATTTTGCAACCGCAAGTAGTTTTTGTCAGAACTGAATTATTTAACTTCTTTATTTTCTTTTATGTGCTTTAGGTTATCAAAGACATCCTTTTCAATTCTGTACGACAGTCAAGCAGGTCTCGCACTGAGCCATCTGAACCTGAGCCCATGATTGAATCCTGAGGTTCACCCTCTTAACGGAAACGAATGCTTTACCTTCTTTCCTCTCTTCACCTGCCAGACCTGCTTAATTCAAAAACCAGAACAATGAATGCCTGGCTGCTGAAATTTAGTTACTTTTGCCATGATGTAAATCCTTCGCTGCATTCATTTTAGATCTCTTACAAATTTTGGGTTTCTGCATAATATGGTATTTATTAGTTGAAAAACTTGACAAGGTGATCATAATTAGAGAACTACATATCTACCCCTAATTTCAGTTAGATATAAGATCCTAATTATTAGAATTATCAAGTTCTTGCCCATGGCTGGTTTGTGTATAAATGAGTAATGTTACACATTTCAAATTAGAGATGCAAAAAAATCTGAACTTGGATCTGGACTTGCAAAAATTCGGATTTGGACTCGGATCTGGATCCCGGCTTGAAAAATTGGAATTTTTTTTTTCAGATTCTAGTTTTTGCAGGAATGCAAACTTGGATTTGATTTATTTATTTTTATTTTTTTAAAGTCTTAAATTAATTCATAAATTTTTTAATTTATATATATATATATATATAAGAATCTAACAATTGTTTTACAAAATAAAGATTTCAAAAGTTTATATTTTATTTAAAATTTTGGAGAAAAAAATCAAATTTAAGCTTAAACTTGGATCTAGAATTAAACTCGAGTTTTGGGTTTATTAAAAAAATTTGAATTCGAGTTGAGTAAAATTTAAATCTAGATTTAAATTGTCATTTTTATTTTAAATTATATATCAAATTTTAAATGAGGTGTTAAGTAATTATTGAGTAAAAAAATTGTATAATGAATAATTAAAAAAATTATAAAAATTACTCAACCAATGATTGTTTAACATTTTATTTGAGATTCAATTTTAAAATGTGTAGCATTAATTGTGTATTAATATTTGTATATTTATATGAATTTGAATTTAAATTTGAGTTTCGGTTTATTAAAAAAAAATTAGTTTGAGTTAAGCAAAATTCGTATTTGGATTTTGTCATTATTATTTCAAATTATATATTAAAATTTAGATCTCAAAGGACTGTTAAGTAATTATTGAAGGAGAAAATTGTACTGAGTAATTTTAAAAATTACTCAATTAATAATTACTTTAATATTTCACTTGAGATTCAAATTTAAAATATATTACATTACTCAGAATATTAATAATTCTATATTTATGCTACCCTTCTTGAGGCCATAAGGATTCATGTATTCTCTATTAACAATAATTCTGGGCTGCAAATATTTTTCATCATGTGCGGAGTTATCATCTTCCTTGGTTGGTAATTGCCGAATTGGCTAGAAATTATTGTCGTGAAAAATCAACGAACGCAGCGGTGGCGGGAGTCTTTGGCCATTGGTGTTGGCAGAATTTTGCGGCAACTCGTACGAGAGAAACGTTTGCCTATGGCAACTTCCTCTTAAGGCCTTTGTTTGATTCTCAACCCTTCCTTGGCTCGCTTGGCCACTGAATTAGCCACCATTTTTTGTATCTTGAAGAAAGAGCAAGGCAAGACGCTAATACATCATTTGTTGAAAGCTCCATACATGATACATATAAATAAATACTTGGTTGTCTTGGAACAGCGAACTCAAAACTCGTGATGACTTGTCTCTGTCAAAAAAAGAGAAGAAGATATTGATGGTCGATGAATAAAAGAAAAAGGAAATTATTAAAATATATAGACTCTCCTAATCCTAAACAAAGCCACCACCCAAAATAAACGCTCTCATCTATCTCTTTACAACAAACCAAAATCTCATCCCCTCACTTCCGGCGAGAAATCTCCTCTCAGAAAACATATCGTTTTCATTTATTCATCTTATTTACAAAATAAGTTCCATTAAAATTTATATCTATGGTGGTGTTTATCCACCTAGATTTAGTGATTTTTGATATATATATATTTTTTTTATAGTTTTTTCCCACTTAAATCTTGTTGATCTATAGTGGTTTTTGTAGTCTTTAACCCTCTTTTATTAAAATCTGTGTGATCGTTGGTGTTATTGAGTATTAAACATCTAAATCTGGAATATATCAAATTATAAATGTTTAATTTTTACAGCAAATCTACTTCAATGGTGTTATTGAATATACCATTCGGGAAGATTGTTCCTTGTAGTGGGGAAGAAAGAAAGAAAGAGTGGTGGAGGTGTTTCTTTTATACAATATATAATGAAGAATATATTCTTGAGCGAATGTTTATCGTATACAAAATTATATTTTAATGTGATTGTTATATCTTTTTTAATATTTATTGCGGTAGAAAAATTTGTAATGGTTGATCTTTATATAAAAAAAAAATTATGACGTATCTAATTGTAATATTATGTTTCAATTAATGAGGTTATGCTTTTAAAAATTTAAAATTAAAAAAAAAAAAAAAAAAGCCACCACCAGCGTCTAGAATCCGCACAGTTGGGGATGAAAATAACATAATAATAAAAATAAGAAGATCCCATAATCTATAAAAGAAGAGGACAGCATTTTCTTACTAGTGCTTGCTTTTCACATGCAGAAGCGTAAACCTTGTGAGTCTTTTTTCTTTTATAGGTATTTCAGATTGATTAACAATGCTTTTAAATGCCAAAATATTGTGACCTTTGATAGAGGCTTTATCATTATCACCATCACTATCACCATCAAAAACTCAAACCCACTAAAGAAAAGGGCCAAGAGAGAAATTAAAATGAAAAACAAAACAAAAAGGCCTCACCAAATCTTCCACTTTTTATCTTTAGTGGGTCTTCTGTGGATATGTCTTACAAAATCATGCCTTCCATAGACTCTTCTCTCTCTTTCTCTCTTTCTCACCACCATTT
Organism: Ailanthus altissimus; assembly: GCA_946807835.1. NCBI lineage: Eukaryota > Viridiplantae > Streptophyta > Magnoliopsida > Sapindales > Simaroubaceae > Ailanthus > Ailanthus altissimus. The sequence continues at coordinate 32,959,299 of OX327689.1, read as the reverse complement.
GTTAGGTTGCATTAGATTCCTATGAGATAACACAAAAAGGTGATGTTTTCACAAGCAAAAATGGTCCTCTTTTATGTTGGCTTTGGCCTCTTTGATATGTAGTTTTGTTTTTGAAGCATCCCCTTGTGACAAATATCACATGGGACTAAATCTCCACCTCTATTTTCTCAAATCCTTTTAGTTAATTCCTTTTCTTGTGCTCTCTCTCTCTCTCTCTCTTTGTGTAAAAGCTTACATTACTTGCTCCAACATGTGACACCACTTCTAGAGCCTTAGGGCTTTTCTACATTTAACCATTCCCTTACTCTTAACCATCTGCCGTGCTCACACAAATTTCTGGCAATTTTACTTATTTTTACATTAATTTTTCACATGTTAATTCATGTGATTCTCCTAACTTACTTCTTTGATCCAAAGTATATCTATGCTTATCAACTGTTCACTCACGTGAAAAAATATTTCATCAATTTTCTTAAAAATACAGAGTAAAATGGAAAATCTAGAAAAATAAATAAAAATAAACACATGTACAAGGGCAGAGTTTCAAGATCTGTGGACCCTTATAAAAGATTGCTGGTCCATCACTGAATTCAATTTCTATGGACTCCATGCTACTGGGTATTTTATTATTATTATTATTACATGAAATACACTTTTTTTTTTAATTTATTTATTCCAATGTGAGCGACGTTTGAACTTTAAATCTCTTAGTTCTACTTAAAAAGTTTTACTAGTTGAACTAACACTTTAAAACTACCAACTCTTTGAAGCATAAATAATATCACATAAATAATAAGATACTCAAAAAAAATTACCGATCGAACTAATTGACATTTCGAAATTATCACATTTTTAAAACGTGAATAATGCCACATAAATAAAAATAATTGTATGCTACTACTACCCTCTTTAAATTATGAACTATACTTCTTGGTTTATACTTTATATAGTCCTCCAATAATGTTTAACATGTGAAATTGATAAAAGAAACATTATAAATGTATAAATATATAATGCCCTACTCACTTGCTAAGTGGATGTGTGTTTCTCTTCAATTCCAAATCTTGATCATGGAATGAAAGTTAAAACAAATCAATGTTATATAGCATGCCTCAATTATCTACTCTTATAAAAAAAGAGAAGTCAACTTCTACAAAAGAAAAGAATTGATCTATATGCATGAAAGGAGATTTAAACTCTTACTACTTAAATGGAGGAAAAGTGTACTTTATTTTTATTTTAGAGAGATTTTTTTAATATTATTACATAAAAGAGAGAAGATTTGAATTCAGAATTTTCACTAAAGTAAAAATAGACGTACTACCAACTCTTTATTATTAGGGATGAAAAAAAATTGAATCCAAATTTTTTCTATAAACTTAGAATTCAAATTTTTTCAGGCTAGATCGGATCTAGATTTAAAATTGAATTTTTTCTAATATTTTTAAAGTTAAATTTGAACTTTGAAGTATTTATTTGATAAAATAATTATTGGATTTATATATGTTAAAGATAGGAATTTTAAGAATTAATAAAATAATTGTTAGATTTATATATATTAAAGATAAAAAATTTAAGAATTAGTTTAGAAATTTTTTTTAAAAGAAAAAATTGGATTCGAACCTAGTTTTCGAGTTTTGAAAAAAAAAAAATTTTTGAATTAAAAAAAAAATACAAAATTTTCGAATTTGAGTTTTTTTAAATTCAAAATAAATTATCATTCTTATTTTTCGTTGAGCCGTTAACAAATATACAAAGAGCTTACTTTCTTGAAAGTGTAATATTGAATATTATTAAAATCTACTATTTCTTATCTTGATAATGTTGAACGACTCTTTAATAGGTCCACCGACGTGCAATACTCTCTTTCTTTTTGAATAGTAAGTCATCAAGCAACCTTCGGTGCTTGTTAGTATTAAAAGTAGTAGTAATTTGTCAATATAAAAAAAGGGGGGAAAAAAGCAACGGTGCCAATAAATTTGGAGGCTATAATGAAGTAATGGTCGTACATGTACATAGACTCTTTTATCTCTTTGGAAGCAGCAAATTATATATTCCCAAATCCTAAGGCATCTCTTCCCCGTTTGGCCCGCGCCTACCTTTGTTCCTCTACTTTTCCACTTGTATGCTAAATTCTCTCTCTCTCTCTCTCTCTCTCTCTCTCTCTCTCTCTTTATTGGCTCCAAGTGGGTCAAAAGAATAAGATTAATGGGTTCTATGGAACCCAATTCATGGACAATTTGTACTTCATATTATTGGGAAAAAAAAAAGAAAATGATAATAATAATAATAATAATAATAAATCCAATTAAATTCAATGTATAAAATATATTCGACCCACAAAATCTATTACTAAAGCCCAGCAATATTTTTTTTAATTATAAATACAAATACAATAAAAGTATTAAAAATACGATGATTAACTTGAACCCATTTGTGTGAAAATTGATCACATTACACAAATGGCCAAATAAAATCACAATCCCACCTTCAATAAGGTTGATATATGCATTTATATAAAAGAGAATATAACTAGGACATTGAGAGAGTTGTAACCCAAAAAGTCATGGTGATGAATGTTTCTCAAAGACACCGGTAACATAAAACGGACTATGATCTCGAGAGTAATAATAATAATAATAATAATGAATATTTGAATTCAAATCATTAACATTAGTGGAGTAGTAATTATTTCAAAACTACAATTTTAATATTAAAAATGACATAAAAGTGGTGATACAAATATCAAAATGATGCAAAATATGAAACATTAAGTTCGGATCAAGCTAATGAACCTTAGCATATGATCATGCAAACTCTTTTCGTTTAAAGACTTCAATTGGGTATTTGCATCTCCTTTTTAATGAGTGGATATGTTTGATGATCAAAGAATTTAAGATTTATCTCAATGTCACGTTGAATGCTTTTACTATTCTAACACAATTGGGTTGGTAGAAAGGGTCCCATTTCCAATATAGCTTAATCACAACCATGATTAATCTCAAGTCAATTCTTGACAAAAATCACAAGTCCACTCCTAAAAAAGGTTGGGAGTTTTGTACTACAAAACAAAAGTCTAAACAAAATAAAATTCAAAGAAAAAAAGAGAGTTGAAGAACAAATGTAGCACTTTGATGATGAAATCTAACGGCCTTGATGTAACGGGTAATTTTCAGGAGCATTGCGTGGCCCACGTGTTTCTATGTGATTGGGTGATAATAGTCAGATCAGATGTTAAAGGACCGGCTATGATCTTTCGTAAAATTTGAGAGGGTCCCGCTATATTCAGAGGTCAAAGTTTTGGCTCTTCAATCTTGTTGCCCTTTTGAAATCTCTTACCACCACACAATCACACCAAAAAAAAAAAAAAACAACCCAAAATGCAAAAGCAAAAATTTCACACGAAAAGACAAACACGCCATTAGTTTTCATCTTTCAACGCATGAACGGATGGTTCCCTTCCTTCCTCGTGCAATTGAAAAGACATATCAAAAAGGTTTTTTTTTTTAAAAGCAAATTATGTTTTTCAGGTGCGTTTGTATGTTTCTAAAAAAAAGGGTGTGTTTGTAAGACTATTAAATAAAACTTCTTTAAGTAAAACTTATATTAGTATTTTTTTAAATAAATTGATGTTTAATTGTCACTCATACTTTTTAGTAAAAATTATATAATTACTTCAATAAACAATTTTCTTTTAAAGTTTTGTTATAAAAGAGTTGAAATAAACTCTTAAAAAAAATATGTGTATTTTAGATTTTAGATAATTTAACACTTTAAAAAAATTCTTTAAGCTCTATTCTAAAAAATTTAAAATTTAATTTTTCTACAATAAAAATGTAATAACTTTTTTTAATCTCAAAAACTCTATTTTAATTTGTAATCAAACACTTTAAAATAATTTCAATTGAGCTTTTGACATTAAAAAAATTATCTTTTAACCTATGAAAAAGTCATACCAAACATGCTTTTAATTTGTTTGTTAAAATTACTTGATAATTTTATAATTCAATATATTTAAAAAAATAATTAGGAAAATTAAATATGATGTGTTGTAACGTCTACATAAAATTGCCCAATACAACAGCAGTCCTCCTCTTCAGAGGAGGAAAATTCCTAACGACTTTTGTCTTTCTAATTATAGCGGTTCTAAAAACATCTTATTAAATATATGACTAGTCTGTCATCTTTGAAATTTATGAGTTTATAGTTAATGGCATTGATATTTTAAATATATATACTTTTGCCTTCTCAAAGGGTGCAAGAAAATCACATTTTTATATTTATAAATTATAATGATTGTTCAAATTGTAAAGAATGATTGCAATTAAAAAGTAAAAAAACTATTAATTAAGGTCACAAAGCTAATTAAGTAGTTATTATTATTATTTATAAAATAACAAGTTATAAAAGAAACCATCTTTTTTTAAAAATTTTGGTATAAATTTCATTTAATTATATTCAATTTTATTAGTGTATCACTCAATTTAAAAAGTTAAATTGTTATAAGAATACTCAATATTAGTATTAAAAATAAATTTTAATAATTTATACGTAAAATATAAATTCAAATTTAAAATTTGAGATAAAATAAATTTTTAAAATTCAAAACAGAAATAAATTACAAAATTAATTAAAATCAAACATATAGGTTGAACTTACACTTTTAACTCTAATCCCATATTAATTTATTAATTAAGTCAAATGTTTAAATTATTAGGAGAATATCCATTATTATTATTAAAAAACAAATTAGCAAATTTCAAAGGCAAAGTAAATAGTGATTAGAAGTAACATCAAAATCAACGCCGAAGAAGGGTAAAAAATTTGATTAAAATATATAAACTTGTACGGCAAAGCAAAATCTTTTACTTGCATCAGAAATTTAGTACTCACGGGAGCACGTTGACAATGTAACCTTGACCTCTCTTATTAAATAGAGAAATTTCCAACCAATAGGAAACGCTGGTGTTGGAAAGCTACGATGGGTTGTGGGGACAGAAGAAGACAAACCCCACTCCAAATTTTGGGACCCCAGTGAGAACGGAACTTTCCTAACTCCGGTCACACCAGAGACTGCCACGTAATCCGATATGGAAAAACTGAATATTATGTAGAGATTGTGAAAGATTCGACACACGGAAAGATTTGCGCATTTTTTTCGGTTAGGGTTTTGGTTAAGTCAATGTGCGTGCCACTTAAGTCGCGTCCCTCGCACGCTCCGTATACTCCAAGATACCTTATTTATTTATATATTTTCTTTTCTTTTCTTTTCACATAATAAAAACTTCTGTTTCAACCAATTCACTTTTGATATGGCTTAATTTAGTAAATTTATTGAAATTTAAAATATGTTTATCTTTTTTTTAAAAAAAATAGAAAGGAGGAAATTCGATCTTGAAACCTCCATTAAAATAACGTAGATGTACTACCAATTTTTTCAATGTTATCTAATTTTTTTATCTAAATTATTATAAATTTTTAAGTGTTTTTATTATTAATCTTATTTTTGTGTTCTACTATCAGTTAAAATACACCTTTTTTTTTCCTTCTAAAAACGAATATTTGTGGTTAATGGGTACATCTAAAGGAGTAACTAAATATTGGTCCCAACACGTCAAGAAAAAAATAAAAAAAATTCCAACCCTAAATTATTCTCTGGAATAGGAATTTCTACGTGCCACTTACATAAAAAAAAAAAGAAAAGGAAGACAGATAATTTTGTGTCATCATCATATCATCAGAAAAAGCAAAATCCATTTGTAAGATACAATAAATGCATTTTTTTAAGGCACATGCATGGTCAATATATGTGGGATGTTTAACTTACCCACTAAACCATAACGCTAGAGTTTCATCTCAATTTTGCTTCTTGACCAGCTGAAAATTTTAACTTACCCATTAATTTAATCAATAGGTACTTTTTTTTTTTTATATTATTTGGGTAATTGGATTAATGATTTAGTTTAGATTGGTTCTTAAAGACAAAATAAATGAAGGTTAGCAAAGTCATTTACAGATTGTTTTACTTTTCAAAAAAATATACGAAGTACAAACAACCAAATTCGGTTAATACCAAATTGCGATTGCCAACTCTATAATCAAAATGTTATCTTAATCCAATAAAACAAACAAATCGTATGAAGCTTCATTCACCTTTCATTTTGAACCCCTTGTTTGCTAATAAAAGCAGAAGCTTTGCTTCTTTTTATACTTTCTTTCTAAACAAAATAATGCAAAATCAAGATGCATTAAGCATCAAGCTTCCCATTTTCAACTTAAAAAGGAAAAATCAAGATACATATATAAATATGGAAAATTCAAACAAATACATTGACATGACGCAACATACGCGATGACGATGATCACTAATTAAAAAAGATTCCAAATTCATGGTCCGCGTGTCCATCACTCCGTAAACGGGGCGCGTGGCAAGTCAAATGGGAGGCACAAAGTGACAGCTGAGTGGGTCCTACCACAGCGTTCTTTTTCTGTCGAGTCCGGGATGAATATAAACGGAAGAGCTGCGACCTGAGAGGCTTAATTCAAGCTTCTTTGTTTTTATTTTTATTTTTATTATTAACAATTTATCTCTATCTCAAAAAGACATTCAATTCAATGCTCCTACTACAATTTTCTTTTTGTTAGACTTTTATGCCAACTCGTTTATTTTTCTTACTTCTGCGATTATGACTCTCTGAGAACTTTCGTTTTCTTTGTTAATTATATTTTTTTCAAAGAAAAAAACCCACAAAATTTCATATATATATATATATATATATATATATATATATATATATATAAACCACTCGATATCGTCTTAGCCAGAGATTGTAAGAACTTCGAAGATGGGCGGCGATAAGGCCATCAGCCTCGAGGAAATAAAAAACGAGTCCGTTGATCTGGTATATCATTTCTCTTTCTACTACCAAATTTTCTCTTTATTCTACATGCAGTTTCTTAAATTTTTCTCAGCTAACAAACAAAGCGCGATCACGTTTGCTATTATATGTTCCCGCTACATGCTAATATGTATTTTTTTTAGTTTATTTTATTATTTTTAACTTATCAAGTTCTCGTTTACGCTACGTCTGATTAATCCGGTTGTTGGTGAAACCGATACAGTTCAAAATCTCATGACTTCTTCTTCTTCTTCTTTTTTTTTTAAAGTTTGTGTATTGCCTTTTGCTCTCTACGTTCCGTTTCTGTTTAGTCAATTACTGAGACTGCGAGTTATATATAAATTGTTTCACACGACGGAGATATTTCTGTTATATGATCATGATCGGCGGCGTCGGCGGCGCGACTTTTTTGAGTCTGTCACTTCTCCTCCGATCATGCTGTGATTGATCGTTGAGTCTGAAACAACCTTTTGTAACACTGTAAAAAAGTTTGCTTTTACACTGACGTGGACGGTCCGGATGCGATTATTATTAGTTAAATATAAAAAAATTATTTATAATGGCTAATAAATATCTTAAATGGAGTTTTATGTGGCTATCTATGTATGAGTTTGTGCTTTTTCTGTTGTGAGTATAACTCGCACCTAATCACATGTACGAGTCTATGAGATGACGATCTACGCAAAAATGTTCTTTTTCTTTTTTGTATTTCACGCGCCGAAAAGTCGGGTGTGATGTGAAACTAATATAGGTTTTGTTATTTTCTGTTAATAAAAATTTCATAGTCTTGATTTCGTTCAAATTATTTTTTTTTAATAGAAAATTCGTAGTTAGATTTGTAGTATTGTGTATGTAGTGGTATCGTGCATGTGTCGTTGTCCTCGATTGTTGTGATTGGGACTACTTCCGTGGTACTTTATTCCCTCTGTCCTCTATTTATTTTATCTGTTTTGTTTAATATTTATTTTATTTAAAGTTGAGAGAGTATCAAATTATGTTTCTCTGAAACAATTGTTATTTTAGGGTTAAGCGAATTGGGGCACGACTGATCTTCAAAGCAACCGGTTTATTATTTTATTGATTATCTAATAAACGGATGTTAGAAGTCAGGGTCAGAGTGACCGGAGAAAGTTTTGAGTAAATTCATATATTTTGTATTTGATTTATTATGAAAAGTTTTATGCAAATTTTAATATGAATTTAATAAAGAAACAGCATTAAACTAATGGGTACCACGAATATATTATATATATGATTTGTTCGCCGTTCACGTGGGCTATTGTGCTCTCACGAGAGTTTTGAGAAATGAGCAGCAAGCTGCTTAACAAGATAATTTAATGGGTCCAACTCTAAACTGAGTAGATCCTTGAGAGAGGACTGTCAGATCAAGTTGATTCATATGTACATAATATCTGTTTGATCGAACATACATAATATATTATACATGTTCTTGTTTGATATGTGTTTTCACGTTTGTTTCCGCTGAAAATAGTAAATAAATTAATCTCTCAAGTTATACAAGGACAGCTCTATTTTCCATCACTGGTGCGAAAATGAAAATTTCATAGTTTGTGTCAGGAAAGATTATAGGAATGTTTAAAACGAATTTATTGTTTGGACAGTGAATTGCGAAGGGGTACTATGTTGTCATGGTTTTATTATGCTAAAGTTTGATGTTGTTGCTCACAGGAACGGATTCCTATAGAGGAAGTGTTTGAGCAGCTAAAATGTTCAAGAGAAGGTCTAACTTCGGCGGAAGGAGCCAACCGGCTTCAAGTTTTTGGTCCGAACAAATTAGAAGAGAAAAAGGTAAAGTTTGTAAAATTGTTGACATGTTAAATTCTCAAATATGAGGCGTTTTCCATATGTTGATTTGTGCTTTTTTTCTGCAAACAGGAGAGCAAAATTCTCAAGTTTTTGGGCTTTATGTGGAATCCTTTGTCATGGGTCATGGAAGCTGCTGCAATAATGGCTATAGCCTTGGCAAATGGCGGTGGAAGGCCTCCGGACTGGCAGGACTTTGTTGGTATCATTGTCTTGCTGGTGATCAACTCCACTATCAGTTTTATTGAAGAAAATAATGCTGGTAACGCAGCAGCAGCTCTTATGGCTAATCTTGCTCCCAAAACTAAGGTAATAACAAACCAAAAAAATCTAAATCTGACATTATTTTTGGTACTTTGTTTTCAGTAATATGATCTGTGGTTTTTTCGGTGACATAATGTAGGTTCTGAGAGATGGCCGCTGGAGTGAGCAAGATGCTGCAATTTTGGTTCCAGGAGATATTATCAGCATTAAATTGGGAGATATAGTTCCTGCTGATGCTCGTCTTCTTGAGGGCGATCCTTTGAAGATTGATCAGTCTGCTCTTACCGGAGAGTCTCTCCCTGTCACTAAGAACCCATATGATGAAGTATTCTCTGGCTCAACATGTAAACAGGGTGAAATAGAGGCAGTCGTCATTGCCACTGGTGTGCACACCTTTTTTGGTAAAGCTGCCCATCTTGTAGACAGCACCAATCAAGTTGGGCATTTCCAGAAAGTTCTTACTGCCATCGGTAATTTCTGCATTTGCTCCATCGCTGTTGGAATAATCGCTGAGATCATAATCATGTACCCTGTACAACATCGCAAGTATAGGGATGGAATTGACAATTTGCTCGTACTCTTGATTGGAGGAATTCCAATTGCTATGCCAACTGTTTTATCTGTCACCATGGCCATTGGTTCCCACAGGCTCTCTCAGCAGGGTGCAATCACCAAGAGAATGACTGCCATTGAGGAAATGGCGGGTATGGATGTCCTATGCAGTGACAAGACTGGAACTCTAACCCTGAACAAGCTCACTGTTGACAGAAACTTGATTGAAGTGTTTGCAAAGGGTGTGGAGAAAGAACATGTTATCCTTCTTGCCGCAAGGGCTTCAAGGACTGAAAATCAGGATGCCATTGACGCTGCAATCGTAGGGATGCTTGCAGATCCAAAAGAGGTATAATTATTCCATATTTTTCTCCCCCCTCTTTCTTTGTTTTGTCACCTGATGATTTATGAAGGATCAGAGCTTTATGATTGTAATGTTAACTATTGATCAGGCAAGAGCTGGTATCCGAGAAATTCATTTCCTTCCATTCAACCCTGTAGACAAGAGGACTGCTCTGACATACATTGATTCTGATGGAAATTGGCATCGAGCAAGTAAAGGAGCTCCTGAGCAGGTAAAATGCCATTCCATGCCCTATCATATTGATTATGAATTTTGTAGTTAGATAATTACTAATATTTGTGCTTTTTTATGTTTAAAACTAGATATTAGCCCTCTGCAATTGCAAGGAAGATGTTAGGAAAAAGGTTCATGCAGTGATTGACAAGTTTGCTGAACGAGGGCTGAGGTCTTTAGCTGTTGCAAGACAGGTCTGCAACTTTGATCTTTGCTTTCCATGTCCTGTCCCGAGTCAATAAGCATTTATTATCTTACATCCTCCACAATATATGTCTGCAGCAAATACCTGAGAAAACAAAAGATAGTCCTGGGGCACCATGGCAATTTGTTGGGTTGCTGCCTCTTTTTGATCCTCCCAGGCATGACAGTGCTGAAACCATCAAAAGGGCTCTCAACCTTGGTGTGAATGTTAAGATGATTACAGGTAAAACTAGTTCAATACTGTTCCAATATTTTGAATTTTACATCAATTGCTATTCATTGCTTACACTTTTTGAATTGTGACTAGGGGATCAACTTGCTATTGCCAAGGAAACTGGTCGAAGGCTTGGAATGGGAACAAATATGTACCCATCTTCATCTCTGCTTGGCCAAGACAAGGATGCTTCCATTGCAGCTCTTCCTGTGGATGAGTTAATTGAGAAGGCTGATGGATTTGCCGGAGTGTTTCCAGGTGCATTCAGTTGCCATATTTTGCTTAATATACATCATCAGAACTGTGTATAACACTCGTAAACTCTTTGTCAGCATACTGCACCTATAAATACTGTTAAAAATATAATGCGATCATCAACAGAAAATTTTATGTATACATGTCTTCTATGCCAATTTGAGCTGTAAAAAGTGGAAACATTTTCTTCCCCAAATCCGTCGTACTTTATCCAAGATTAGCTTGTCATCAGTCTGAATACATTTCCACACATTTCCACACATTTCCACTTGATTTCATTATATTTACACAGGCTGTAACATATATAAAAGTTACTTATCTTCCTTCTGTCCTCTGCGATGCTTTCTAATCTTTACATGAATTTTGATTGTTGTTCCTTTTGAAATTATTTACTTGAGTGGTTGAATCATTCTTGACTATGATGATTTCTCTTTTGAAACCATCATGGTTTTGAATTTGACATGGTGCCTGTTTTAACATACTTTCTTTTGTCGCCATTTGCTAGAGCACAAATACGAAATTGTTAAGAGGCTGCAGGAGAGGAAGCACATATGTGGCATGACAGGAGATGGTGTCAATGATGCCCCTGCTTTGAAGAAGGCAGATATTGGAATTGCTGTGGCTGATGCTACAGATGCTGCCAGAAGCGCTTCTGACATTGTTCTTACCGAACCTGGACTGAGCGTCATTATAAGTGCAGTGCTGACCAGCCGAGCTATTTTCCAAAGGATGAAGAACTACACTGTTAGTCTTATTTAACTTAATTCTTTTTCTCCATCTCTTAGCTCAAAGTCCATGTGATTTACTCTGCCTAATCTTGCTCTACATTGTCCTTTATATTTGCAGATATATGCCGTTTCAATTACCATCCGTATTGTGGTAAGTGTACCTAAATATTCCTGAGATATTTGTGCTATTCTTAAAGTGTTCTAGCTTTAGTTTCAATCATTCAGCTTCATTTTTCTAAATTGGCAGCTTGGCTTTATGCTTATTGCATTGATATGGAGGTTTGACTTTTCTCCATTCATGGTTCTGATTATAGCCATCTTAAATGACGGTGAGATCATCTTCAATAAACAAATATGTATTTATGTTCCTTAATATTGCTTTCTATGACTTAAGAAAATCAGGAGTCTGACTTTTTGCATCTTTTAGGAACAATTATGACGATTTCAAAGGACCGAGTCAAGCCATCTCCTCAACCAGACAGCTGGAAACTAAGAGAGATTTTTGCTACTGGTGTTGTGCTTGGAAGTTACATGGCAATCATGACTGTAATATTTTTTTGGATTATGAAGAAGACTGACTTTTTCTCGGTAAGAGCATACCTATGCACTTTGTATGTTCCAGCGGAAAGAGTACCATTCTACATATACAAACTCTTATACAAACTGATCTACCAGTATTATCTCATTGCCATGTGTTTCATATTTTCAAAGGAATAAAAGAAAAGAACTAATGTGCTATATGTGGCAATAATATAAAACCGACTTTGGTTAGAGTTTGTATATAGAGTATTATCATCCACAAAGAACTTGATATTGATATTGTTTTTTCTTAATTGGGCATGATATCTTATGATTCTGTTTGTTTATCATTTTCCATAATTCAGGACCACTTTGGTGTTAGATCATTAAGAGATAAACCTGATGAGATGATGGCGGCTTTATATTTACAAGTCAGTATTATCAGTCAAGCCCTTATTTTTGTGACAAGGTCCCGCAGCTGGTCCTATGTTGAACGCCCTGGACTTCTGTTGTTAACGGCATTTGTGATTGCACAGCTGGTAAGAGTTCATTTTTATTTTGCAAATCCTCTACACCACCATCCATATTGGCTTAGTGTTCTCATAGTTTGATCCTCAACTTCCTATTTAAAAAGAAAGCATCTAGTGTTGACCCGTTCTTCTAGTTCTGTGTTTAATTTTTTGAATTGATGTATCAGTGCAACAATGGCATTTCAAATGTCAAACAAGCAATCTCCATCTTCTGTCTGATTTGAGTAGCAGTGCTGTTTTTCCATAAGCGAAACGAGTTCATTATTGTATTGATGTAGTCCATCTGAGTTTGAGTTATAGGCTGTGTTATAGTTTCGCTGATGAAATAAAATATGTGTGACCTTGGATGAGGGTATCTATGCTGTCTCAGAACTTTTAACCATTTGCCTTGAGATCCTTTCATGCTCGATGTTGGAGATTTTGTATGATTATCTTCCAAGTGAGTGTGACAGCACTTTTCAATTTGCAGGTAGCAACTTTCATTGCAGTCTATGCAAATTGGAGTTTTGCAAGGATAAAGGGCGCTGGCTGGGGCTGGGCTGGTGTAATCTGGCTTTATAGTTTGGTAACGTATTTTCCTCTTGACATACTCAAGTTTGCAATCCGCTATGTCCTGAGTGGAAAGGCTTGGGATACTCTCTTGGAGAACAAGGTAAATTTTTTGCTTAATAATTCTCCACAAGTTGAGACATTTTCATGTGATCGCGTCTTCTGATAGCTTTTCTGATTCATGTGATTGCTCCTGTGATAATAACAGACTGCCTTTACTACAAAGAAAGACTACGGGAAAGAAGAGAGAGAGGCGCAGTGGGCTGCTGCACAGAGAACCTTGCATGGTCTTCAACCACCTGAAACAACGAACCTTTTCAATGACAAGAATAGTTACAGGGAGCTTTCAGAGATTGCAGAGCAAGCCAAGAGGCGTGCGGAGGTTGCTAGGTAAGAATGTTATTTTAGCTATATATTATAATTGTCAAATTCAGATACACTTGTTATGGGTTTTAGATGTTTGGTTATATTATTCATGTCTTTGATTATGAAAAGAAGTAATAGCAATGAGCTCACTTGCACAGGCTAAGGGAGTTGCATACTCTGAAAGGGCATGTTGAATCAGTGGTGAAGCTGAAGGGACTTGACATTGATACCATTCAACAACATTACACTGTTTGAAGGAAGAGTCTTTAAATGGAGAGATCAAATTATAATCATCATCACATCATTTTCCATCGTCTAGATATCTTAAAACTATAATGACGAAGAAGGCTCAAGAAAAATCTTTTTTTCTTTTGTTCTCTAGATTAGGGTGATATCCTCTTGTTAAAAGTTTAGATTGGTGTACTTTTGATTGTCATCTATTTTAAATGCAGCAGAGAGGAATGACTACTGAGCAGCTCCTCTTTTTAAAGCCGAGTAACATCACTTTGCACACTTCTTCCGTCTATAATTTGCCTCCGATTCTCTATTCCTCCTTTGTCCTTGAAATTTTTTTAACTTTGGATTAATAACATAAGAAACACGTACGTGTTATGCAAACATTAAAGTTTAGAATATATTTATTAAGCCCTATATCATCCATCTATTTGAGGTTGGGATTCCAAAATCTCAACTTATAAGTCGAGCATCGACATTAGAACCCAAACCTCCAAGCTTTTGTAATGGCAATTAGCGAAGCCGCCTCCTCTACGACCTTATTATGATCAATCAGATAGAAATTCTTACGTGCAAACATAAAGAGTTTTTTTATTAAATTTCATTGCATTTCAAGAACACGTGGATGCAAACACCTTCTGAACATTAAGTGGGAACACCTTGTTGCGTACACGTTTGTATCATGGGGGGTGGGAGTAGAAAAAACCAGAGGCATTTACAGCCCATCCAAAATTTGTAATGGAGAATGCACCGTATGCACGTCACGTATCTGTAAAAATTGAAAAGTATGACATGTCGCATGCATGTCCTGGCCTAGAGTAGCAACTACTTTTTTTTTTTTTTCTTGACATGGGAAAGGAGATACAATTTCAAAATCTTCACTTCAAAAGAAGAATAATGTACTTCACGCCCTATTATCAAGGGGTCATTTAAGTAAGTTCCCAAAAGCAGCACCAATTGATTACTGATGATGGCTCAAATTGTAATCAATGGTAAACAAGACTTCTTGCCATGTCCCGTCCCATATGGCTTAAACTGTTTGGCTCAAAAATGTCAACTTAGCTAATAAAATTACAACAATTTCATACAAAATATCCCATTACACCGTTTCCCAGCAACACATCACTTCGTATAAAAACAAAATATTAAGATACTAATTGAAAAGTATATTATCACTTCAAAACTAACTACACATAAAATAGATTGACTGATAGTGAAGAAAAAATGAATCAGTTATATACTCCGACTCCAGTAACTTCATCAATATTAATAACAGCACAATATTGAAAATATCTCTGTACAAAGTGATGAAACCAACTCTGTTAGACTACCTTCTATGCTGCAGAATAACTAAACAGTTCAGCTTGCCATGACTATATAAAGATTGAAATTTTCCAGGAGTACTAACTGGAACCTCTATGTTGAAATATTTGCTGAAGGGCTTCTGGCAGGTTTAATACAATCTCGGCATATGCTGCATGGAGAATTCAGAAAACATGTCATTAAATGACAACAGATACATGAACATGCAGCTAGCCGACATGAAATCCATCTTCTAGCCATTCATTTGGTTTTGTTCTCAAAAGATATCACTTTAAACTTGATTAAAGTTTTTAAACTGCATTAGATTGCTATGTTTTTTTGAGACAATTCTAACTCAAAAATATTCGTTGATGGCAAAGCCTATGAAGTTTGAGAATTTAAGAATCTTACTAAAAAGTAACCACCTTCTGGTAAGCTCATGATTCGTAAGGCATCCTCTGCATAAGATAGGCGACCTGGATTTGGGGTATTCATACTATCTTTCTTGAATTGAGACATTGGCCATGCCAAGACTCTGACTTTAGTTGGAAGCACAGAGACCAGATCGGCATATCTAAGGCATACTGTTATCTTGCTGCAAAAAGGAAATGTGCAGAAAAAGAGCAGCTTATGAATATTTAGCTTCAAGGATACTTTTGCTAATTAAACAAAAAATGGGAGTTAATTTTGGATAACAGGTCAGAAAGATGCAGAAGCAAAGGCATGAAATGCACCCACCAATCAGAATCATCTACCACAAATTCAATCATGTGGTATGGAAGGCTATGATACAGCTCTCCTATCTGATTTCCATACAACTCCTTAGTGAGCCGAACCTTGCATGAGATTAAGAAAATAAAGTGAGATGGATTCGGTTTGTTTCTAATCACAAGAATGCATGCACTGGAGAAAGATATAAGCTATATAGATAGGGTGTTGCTATTCAAGGAAGAACCAGGAGAGCGAGATAATAGCTTGTCGATATACTTTTCCATCTTATGCATATATTTTATTTTTTATCTATACTTAGTACTATAAATCAAACTCCACCATTTTGGCTAATTTTGTGTCTAATCGACTTGATCAATATAAAGATGCATAGCAACAGCATACCTGTTCTCGTCTATCCACATAAGCCTGCAAAAGTTCTCCAACGTGATCTATGAATCTCTGCAAACAACTCATGACGAGCAATATTTGGGTGAAAGGGTCAGTTATCACAGTAGGATTAACTCAAAAAATTACAAGTCAAGAGACCAACCTCACCATAGCATTGGAAGAAAGAAGATTATTTTCAGCCTCCCGTATTGGCAGAAAGAAAGGAATTGTATGTTGAAGGACAGTCATCTTTTCGAGAAATGACTTGCTCTCAAGCACACAGTGGTACAGCTCACAAGGTTCTCCTGCAAAATCACCACAATAGAATTGGCTTCTCAATTGCTTAGACCAAATGGTACCACAAGAATATATAGTCATATAAACTCAGATTAAATTCAAACTTCTCATATGGTTTGAAAAATCCTATATGTCGATAATAACACCCCAGCAAAGAGGTGGAAACAATTTCTTTTTCTGACCATTTGGTTAGGACAAGTACTTCGATGGATTAAGATAGAACTATACATTGTGATAAAAGGTTCACCACCATGGTGCAAGATTTTGGCTGCCATGTAGCAACCCTTAACAAAGCATTCTACATTTTCCTTTTTTCCTCTTTATGATTCAAGAAGGGGGAGTTGGGGGGGAACAAAGGTATATATAAAATTTTAAGCATCCATCTTCAATAGAACAAAGACATGTTTTCCGAGTAAAATCGGTAACACATACCAAAAACTACTTAAGCCATAGAACAGAAGAAGCATCCACCAAACAGCAAGAATTGAGGAACAAGATCAAATGCCTTTTTTCAGCAAGGAAAAGAGAAATCATCCAAAAAGTTAGAACAGAGAGAGAAAACCTAGAAGTGCCCTAATCCAGAAAGAAAAGTAGCCCATGACACAATGGCACTACATGTTGTTGCTCATACACAAGGTAGAGAGAGAGAGAGAGAGAGTCCATCATTCCAAGGGTAGCTAATAAATTACATGGTACATACTGTATGTAAACCTCTTCATTTTACACTCAAAACTGAGAGTAGTTCTAGGTTTCTCAAACACATTGTTGTGCAAAAGTACTAGCCATTGTAAAAATAAAAACAAAAGATATGTCAGCAAGAATTGATCAAAGACAAGTGTAGAAGTTCTCATTCACCCAACTCAAATAAAATAGCTTTCAACCTCACATGAGAATGTAAACTACAACACTTAGACCAATAAATATTAGCTTCACACGTACCTGCAAAAGATGTCTCATATTGTATGCCTATTCTTGCCCCTTCCAAACAACAAATCACCTGTTCATTCAAAAATTAGCCAACAACGGAACATAAATATGAAAAGGTTAGTAGAATCAAAATACGAGACTGCTGTACAGATTATTTCGCATTTAGAAACATGAATAATAATTAATGATATTAGACATTCTTCCCTTCTCAATTGCCAAACATATTAATCTTCATAATTTGAAAGTTTAACTTGGTATGCATGATTAGAAAGAAGAAAATACCTGAGAAAATTCATTATAAAATTCAACAGTTAGTTTATGTTTTCTTTCCCTCTATCCTTCTCATGTAAATGTAAATATATCCACCAAAGTTCATATGTTCTGAATCTAGAATTTCCATACAGTTGACAAAAAAAACTTTGAGCATTCTCAACTATTTGTTTATTTCTGTTTCTACATCCAGGGTATTACCACTTACCTACGTTGAGATTTGTTAATATTTCAACTTTATGGCAAGACTGTACAAATAAGGAAAAACCTCCCCTCAACTTAACCTCTGTTTGGTGACCCTTAACTCATGAGCAATCTGGTAATTTTAAGAAAACTTTCACATGGCATTCTGTTGTTACTTTGGCAAAAATACTTAACTTGCTTATGTGGTTGGTCAATACGCATGGTGAAGGGCCTAGAGGCTTAATAGGCAAAGGCTTTGAGATTGTTAACCACGTCTCACATGATTTTCCCCTTTTCTTTGTGTTGGGTTACTAACTCTGTATATTACCATGCATCTTCCAGTGTATATATTTTGCCAAAATAGAAATTGAGAGAGAATATTCACTATTTAAATAGTATTCAATACAATAAGTAAAATCATTATGTTCTACTATGTTAACAATTTAACGCTTTAGTTTTTCCATGAGATGTTATATAATTGCATTGTGTAAAGATAAATATATGTTGTATAGCAGATAATGCCTCTCATTAAAACAAATTAAACATTAGCCAAAAAAGAAAAAAAGACATCAATATTTTAACATATTACGAATGTATATAAAAAATATTTTAACTATTGAAAACACCATAAATAAAATAATTGGAAAACTTTTTCAAATTATCTTAAACATATTTAACTATTATCTTTTTAGAGTTGAGAATAACTAAAGTGTCTATTGACTAAACATATAACTAAAAAATATTGCTAAAATATCTCTAAAGAAGTCATCATCTAAAATGAAATATATTTTGAAGTCAACTTTCATTTACATAATTTGTTTTCATATATAATAAGATTCCTAGAAGTGCCAGCTGCCAAAATCTAATTGTATTTGATTTTGATCCATGCCAAATTTCCTTGCAGACAAAATGGTAAATGTGTAATTTTATCCGATTCTGTTAAGGGCAACAAATGGAGGTTTAATTGAGGGGAGGTTTCTGCCTATTTATACATTCTGGCCATCTAGGTGAAATTTTGACAAACCTCAGGGGAGATAAGTGATAATACCCCTTCAACATCCCCCCTATTTGAATTTGCTCCATTAGTGTTAAGCTAGTGTCTAGTCCAACTAGAAACCAATCCAACCTTTAAGACAAAATCATGTCATTTTCATTAAGTGAGAGAACCCATTATTAGCAGTATTGTTACCTTAGAGCCAACTTTATAGGTGATTTTTTCATGAAAATCAGAACCAGCCAAGATGTTTGCATCCCCTGGCATTGCCCTTCTCTCGGCCTCCATGTGAACCTGATAAAATAAATTGTTCCAAGAATTCGATCATACAACATGCAATCAATAACCATAACACAGGCCAGATAGACAGCTTCTACAAAAGAGAAGTAGGGGAAAGGATTACAAATAACATTATCCATCACATAAAAAAAAAAATCAAATATTAGATATTGACTGATTCAATCATTTCTTTTAACATCAAAAGGTAAAAAGAAACATGGAAAACACAATCAAAACCAAGCATTTAAGAGGCCATACCCGTTCTCTTATCGTAGCCAAGAGACCATTCCACTCATCACCATCTAAACAAACCTCTGCAGAAATTTTTTGGCACTTCTTAATGGAAACAACAATGAGGGAAAACTTACACAAGATGGTAATAAACAAAAGGTACGAGAGTGAGAAATAAAACGTGATTATTCAGCTGCGGTAAAGCCACCACCACGTGTTGTGCATGAATGAACCTATGCAAAAACCATTCTCAAAGATACCTTGAGTTTGAGAAGCCCGTGTAGCTTCAAATTCCTTTTGTAGACGCTCAAATATCATCTTGTCAGAATCCCTATAGAAGTCAAATCACCATATCTTTCACTCATTAATTAACCATTATCCTGAAAATCAGCCAAATATAACTTTTAGGGCATACCAACAGGTCAGAACATAAATCCACTCTTAGAATCTAGGCTGACATGTCATAATTTCTCTACTGAACATGAAAGGGTCAGCAATTCTCAACTCACAAAATTGTAAATGATTTGACCCCCCATATCAACATAGAAAGAAACTTTTCTCGATATTCATATTCAGCCATCTCTTCTGTCGGTCAAAAAGCTGTACTTTAAATTATTTGTAACTGGAACCCCAAGTACTCGTGATCCAGAAGAAGAGATGCACAATAAAAAGAGAAATTTTGATTTAAATGAAAACAAATAACAGCATTTTTTAGCATCTTAACAAACAGAATTTCTTAAATCAAACCTTGACCTGAAAACCCACAATACACTTCACAATACTTGCAAGTTCATACAGGCAAATCAATCTCACAGTACAAAACAACAACAAAAAAATAAAGAATTTACGATTTCCCCAAGGGTGTACCTAGAAAGCTGCTCTTGCAATTCTCCGTGCCTCTTGAGAACATCTGAAACTGCCAGGGAACAAAGAAACTCTAAATCTTATAGAAACAGCAACACTACAAATATAAGATGAACCATATATAAGAAACAATTTTTTAAAATAATTGAAAACTAAGTACGTCTTGCTCGTGTGATCTCCAACCGCACATCTTCCTCTTGCATAAAATTCTGTAATGGAGCAGGAAATATCATTAATTACTAGAATGAAAGCAAAATATTAGATCTTCATTTCAATGCTTCATTTCTTCTTCTTTTTTTTATATAGGAAACCTATAAGAAGATTTATATAAATAAAGAGAAAAAGGTTACAAAAGTGAACCAGAGGTCCACGAAATTAACACCCCCACCCCCTTCCGCAAAAACCCAAAACTATGCAAAAATTATCAACCCAAGACCGAATCCCAAAAAAGCTGGATGAAGAAAAATGAGTGAATCTTGACAACTTGACTTCAATGCTTGATTAAAACTCTTTGGAAAAATGGGGACATGTAAACGTTTACCACTTCTCCCATAGCCGGATATGGACGTAACGCTATTTGTTCAAGTGGCTGCGCAATTATACACATTTTTAATTAATCAGATTACAATCTCTGGACTTGGAATTAATTATAGCTTTGCAGGTAAAAATAAAGTGGAAATAAATATAATTAATTGGCAATTTAAAACAAATATATATAGCTCATCTTTAAAATAAGTAGTCCAAACCAATAATACATATAAACAAATAAACAGATAAACAATTTCATTATTTTTTCAATTAAAAAAAGGGAAAAAATTAGTAAATAAAGTGGAGAAAGAAAAAAAAAAAAACCTTGCGTGCAGAGTTTTCGATTGGCAGCGGGTTCTTT
Source organism: Ailanthus altissimus (assembly GCA_946807835.1). NCBI lineage: Eukaryota > Viridiplantae > Streptophyta > Magnoliopsida > Sapindales > Simaroubaceae > Ailanthus > Ailanthus altissimus. The sequence goes on along the minus strand of OX327689.1, from coordinate 32,938,250 downwards.
CTTTGTTTCTTCTTCAGTGACTCTTCAATGTCGCTCTCCATTAGCTTTCTGAGAGAGGTTTGATAAAGAGAGAGCTGTAATTTGGACCCAAGTGAAATTAGGGTTTGCGAAATCGGGTAATAATTTGTTGAACCCAAACCCGACCATTTTGTTGCGGGTCATAATTAGATCACTTTGGAAAAATAATTTGTTGGTTATTCTGATTTTTTTTCAGAAATTATAAAATAATTCTCCTCCCTAATTACCTGTTATATCATTTAAAAAAATAAATGGAATTAATATTTTCTTTCTTTTGCTATTTATTTTTTGGCATCACAATATAAACTTGTTATTTGATTCTTCTTTTTTAGAAAACTTGCGAGTTGATTTACATGTCATGAAATTTTAACATCATATTTTAAATAATACTATCTTTTATTGATCTTTTTCCTTTGCTAAAAAAATAAAATGATGAAAATTGCAATATTAGGAGATGTTATATGTATTTGATTGGTATGAAATAATTTAGATTTACTGATTTTTTTTAGTTAATAGATTATTCTTTTTTTTTTAAATGAGTTAATGGATTACTTTTGCTAGATGAAGTTTTATATGACTATAAATATTTTGATTTTACCAAAAAAGAAGAAGATAATAATCCATAAGTGTGGAAAAGAAATTAAAAAAAAAATCAAGTTTAAAAAGGTATGATAAGCAAAATTAGTTACTAATGAGGTCACTATTAATTTATTTATAATAAATAATTTATTTTCCAATTATATGTAAATTGAAATGATTTGATTTAAGTCGCCAATAATAAAATCAATAGTTTGTAATAATTGAAATCTTAAATAGTGATCATGAAATCCTTAATTTGTTTTGGACAATATCATGAATTAATTTTGAGAAAACATGAGAAAGTCATCCTTTGTATGTACTTGTGTAAAAATAACCGAATTTAAAAATAAGATAAAATAAATAAAATCGATCAATTGAAAGCAAATTGCAAATTACCAAAGTTTGCTCTCGTTTCAATGCCACAATTTTTTTAAAAAAAATATATAAATACAAAAGAAATCTAATTAGCCAAGAGAAACCCATATTACAAAAAAAAAAAAAAAACTAAAATCTGAGATTACTAAAATAAAAAAATAAAAAAAAGAATTAAACACGTTTACACTAACAAAACACAAGGTAAGAGCTACCGAGAAAGAAGAGAGAGAGAAAAACTAATAGCAGCGATCGAGCTAATAATACAAAGCCATAACAAAAGCTCAATAAAAATCCAAAAAAAAAAAAAATGCACTCAAAATTTGCAAAAAATTGAAATACAAGCGAGAAAATAAAGACCCAAAAAAGAAAATAATAATAATCAGAATCGAAGCCGCGAAGAAGCGTAGGCGAAGTCAAGTGAAAGTTCGATTTCTTTACAATTTGTCAAGTTCATTGAGGTGAGGCTTCAATCAATTTATAAGCATTAATTTTTTACTCTTGAGCTTAGTTTTCACTCTTCATTGTGCTCTGTTTTTATGTAATTTTGATTTTCTTTTTAAAAAAAAAAACCAGTGCTCTGTTTTAAAGTCAATTATCAAACTCACTGATCTCTTTTGTTTAACTTCAAATTTCGGATTTTGAACTCCCAAGCTTGTAAATTGCGTGCGAAGAATAAATGGTTTATTTTAATTGGTGCAGTGATTATACTTTGCGGTTCGTACAGTTCGTGAGAGGCCCGCGGTTATTTTTGGTGATTTAAAACTAGGGTTTTCGTTTATTTTGTATTTGAATGAATTTCGGTTGTTTTTGGGGTTTTGAATAAGTTGTGAAGCGAGTTTGATCTCTTAGGGTTTTTGGGTTAATTGCGGAGGATGAGGTTTGGGTTTGCATTGTATGGTCTGTGGGTGGGTGAATTTAGGGTTGTTTGGAAACATAAATAACTGTATTTTGGTCTGGAATTGTGGTTTTTTGGGTTTTAATTTTAATTTTTATTATTATTTGGTGGGTTTTATTTTGAATCTGTATATGGAGATATGCAGAGTTTGAGTGTTTGATTTGCATTGGAGGGCATGGGGGAGGGTGAATTTGGGCTTGTTTCGATGTGTGAATGAGAGCAATTTGGTGGGGTTCTTTTTTTGTGGATTGTGGTTCTGTGGATGGTGTATGAATCTGTTTGTTGAGAAATGCAACCTCAGCAAGGTTCTAGAATTGATTTGGTTGAATTGAAAAGTCAGATTGTGAAGAAGATTGGGGCTGAAAGGTCGAAAAAGTATTTTTACAGCTTGAATAGGTTTCTGGGTCAGAAGCTAAGTAAGAGTCAGTTTGATCAATCATGTCTTCGCCTGCTTGGGAGGGAGAATCTTGCACTGCACAATCAGTTGCTTCGTTCGATCTTGAAGAATGCATGTCAGGCCAAGACCCCACCAATCATGCAGGAAACAGTGCTTGCCAAATCTGTTACGCAGGGAGTAAAAAGTTCTCCTAGTGGAGAAGATGGCAATGAGCAAAGTGGTTCCCTTGTTCCAAATCAAAACCAAAATGTTCCTATTTGGTCAAATGGCATTTTGCCAGTTTCCCCACGAAAGGTTAGATCTGGGATTCGTGATCGGAAGGTCAGAGATAGGCCTAGTCTACTGGGGCCAAATGGAAAGGTTGATTGTGTTTCACATCAGTCGGTGGGTACAGAAGATAGTGGTAGTAAGCTTCATATGGAAAATGGGGATTTGACTCCATGTGATTACCAGAGACCTGTGCAGCATCTTCATGCTGTTGCAGAGCAACCTGAGAAGGAAAAGCAGGGTTCAGTTCAACCCAGTGAAAAACCAAGGATACCTAGTAAAGATCAGACTGGAGGTGCTATGATTGAGGATGGAGAAGAAGTGGAGCAGGCCAAACACTTAAATTTCTCAAGGAGTCCTCTAGTTGCACCCCTCGGGATTCCATTTTGCTCATCTAGTGTAGGTGGGGCCCGCAAACCTATTTTAGCAGCAAATGCTGCTGATTTTGCTAGCTATTGTGACAACATTGGATTGTCTGATTCAGAGACACTACGGAAACGTATGGAGCGGATTGCAGTGACACAGGGCCTTGGAGGCATTTCACTAGAATGTGCTAATACTCTGAATAATATGTTGGATGTGTATTTAAAGCAGCTGATCAAATCGTGTGTGGAGTTGGTTGGAGCAAGGTCTCCACATGAGGCAAGAAAGCACTCTGTCAATAAGCAACAGATTCAGGGTAGGGTTATAAATGGCATGTGGCCTAGTAATCACTTACACAATGGAAATATCAGTGGACCTGTAGAAGTCATGCAGGACCAGCAACCACAATGCTCAATATCTTTGCTTGATTTCAAGGTTGCCATGGAGCTTAATCCACAGCAACTTGTTGAAGATTGGCCGTTGTTGCTGGAGAAAATTTGCATGCGGTCATCTGAGGAATGAAACGTGCATTACAGAAGGTTTTTCTATCCCATAGCTATCATTGAGTCAATCTTTCCGGGTTCAAAGGGCTTGACAATGTTGTTGGAAATCTTTGAAGAACTCAATTCATGCGTATGGTCCCAATGAACTAGATGACTACCGTCCAGATAATGCTCTGCCCTTGCAAGATAAAATTATTTTGTTGAGCATCAAGATGTCTGTATTCTCCCGTTTCAGATCCTGGAAGCATCAAGATATCATTTAACAGCGACCAAGCATGGGTTCTTCCAAATATAGAATCTCATGTTTGGTTGCTCTGTTGTACGATTACACTGATGTTGGTCATCTCCTGCCATTGTGGAGATCTTGATCTTTTCATGTAAATTACAGCCAATGAGGAATCTAAGAAAGTTTTGCAGGCATACTGTTTTGTAGCTTGGAGAAAGGCAAAATCGATTGTGTAAGAGCTGCAGTATTGCTCTGTATGTAATTTTAGAATCTGAGAATTGATTGAAATTCCAATATTAATAACAAGTTGACATCCATTTGATAGTCCCTGATGTTCTAAATACGAGTGTCTCAGCTTAATGACACAACAATTCATGTTCTAAATATGAATGTTTCAGCTTAATGGCACTCAATAATTCTGTTCAAGTATTATGCTATAATATCAAGTTCTTATGAGATACACCATTGGCTTGCTGAAATTTACCAGAGGCTGAAAGCCTTTGTGGCATATCTATTCATATAATACTCTTTATTTGGAGGCTATGAAACTGCGTATTTAGTTTCATTTTCTTCTCCAAAGGAGATACCTTTTTCTCAAAAACTTTGATGTCAATGCTGGTATGAATGTATTTGAAAGTGTGACATTTCGTTTAAGTACTTGCCCGAACCCCTCAAATACATTTTAACAAGAAATATTGTCAAGTGAGATGGCATAGTTTCATTACATATTTGGACACAGAGAAAACGAAAAAAAAAAAAAACAGTTTGTTGATAAAAAAGTCGGTCTGTCTTCACTGAAGCTCAAACTTATCCAACTGATTTACTTGGTAACTGCTTGTGAAAGTCTTGGGGAAGGCTCGCGCTCAATTCCATATGTCGTTTTTTTCTTCCTTAAATGTTGAGTATTTAACTGGATCGATCAATTATGCTCTACCATAACATCTTTGGTCCTTCGCAAGTTTTTAATGAAAAATTCATTATTTTCTATGTAAAAATTTTGAGCAGTCATTCTGCAGATGTTCAACCGTTCAATCTGGAGGGAAAAAGTAAAAGTAAATTTGAAAACATTGCCCGGTGACTGAAAGAAAATGTAGCTTCCCAGTGCATATTAGAATCAGGCTTAAAAGACTTCTGCAGGAGATTGAATCGACTTGGTGATGATCATAATGGCATTGATCCATAAGAAAAGAAAGTTCAGGAATTTCGAGATAGAAGTTTGTGGATTGGCCTTGTGACCTTGTCTATTTGTACCAGAGGCCATTGTGGCATACTTGACGATACCAGTACCTGAAAATTACAGGGAATTATGTGGCTTGAATGACCCACAGAAATTGCCATGTAACCCAGAATACAGATATTGCCATGTAACCATACCCAAGTAGCTCTTGTTGAAAGACAAGGAAAAGATGTTTCAGGCTAATACCTTCAATTATAGGAGGGTTAATTATCTTTAGTTCAACTCTAGATTGGCGAGCCTGGAATTTTCCATGTGCCAACATAACTGAATCTCTTTAGCTGCTGCAAATGCAATGATTCAGGGCCTCGACAAATCTTATTTGTAATTAAGTCCAAAGAAGTAATTGATTACATTACATAAGCAAAGTTGCTGAGGGACTTGGAGATCTGTGTCCTTTGCTTGATGTTTGTCAATGCTACAGCGGAGCAAATTTCATCACTACGATCATTGATTCAACTTTTATTGTTAACCACGGTCACTCAGGAGAATCCTTAAGATATTCTTCTGAAAACATGTTGCATATTTGCTGATAAACTAACGATGAATTTATTTATATTGGTGATCCTAGCATGATTCCTTGAATTCTACGGACGTTTCAAACTTCACATTCAATTCAGCAGCTTGCGAATCTTCATCTGCTTCAATTCAGCAACAATACTCTGTTTTGTTTCGTTTTGTTCAAAGTCAGTGTGGCCATTCTAACTTCACCCATCTTCTCTAATTGTAATTTGTACTAAGCAGCCATAAACAACAGACTAAAACCAGTTCATAGATTATCCGAGTAATTATAATACGATAAACTGGGATGTCTAATTCTACGTGGGGATGATGATACCATATGATACCGTACAAAAACAAAAAGTAGTTTGACCATCCACATAAATACAATGCTATTCCAACTACTACTTTTGTCGGATTCGTTTCTCTTTTTGAACATAGACTCTTTCTTTCTGAATGCCTTTTATTGATAATGATTGCTTTATTCATTAGTTGCGTGTCAAAAATTTTCAGACATTTATATTATTTTTGAACCAGCACATGCCTTATCCAAGAGGGTTGTCTCTTTTCTATATGGAAAAATGAAAAAGAGGAAATAATAATATAAAACAATGTTCAGAGAACACCGGCAGTTTGCGAGCAATTTCATTGACGGTTAATTTTTATACAAGTGAAAATGGAAACTCCCACCTCAGAGCGGCAGCAGCGCCCGGGTTTATTAATTGGAGATGAAAGATATTTGTTATGTACAAGGAAATAAGAAAAAGACCCAAGGGATGCACTTACTTTCGACAATGTGAAAGAGATGGGAAAAAAAAAGTAAAATCTCCAGCAACATTTTGAACAATGAACAAAGAATTATGATGATGATGGTTCTGCAGATGCTTTGCAAATTGGGCACCAGTTCTTCAGCCGCAACCACTGCTGTATGCACAACACATGATATCTATGCTGACAATGCAACTTCCCCACTTCATCTCCAACAACATATTCTTCCTGCAAATGAGACAAAAGTATACATATAGCATAAGTTTGGAAATCAAAAAAAGTTTGAAAAGGAAAACTTCAGTTTTGAGTTGCATAATTGAGTACAAGCAGAACCAAATAGTGTTGGCTCAAAATGGAACTTACATATTTTTCTGATGGGCTGATGTCATCATTCTTACAGTTACTAAAAAAGAGAATGTAACAGTATATAATCCAATCCTCACCATGGACTGGATACATTATTTGGCTTTTGGTTTGGTTATATTATTTATGGGAGAAGACCAGTAAATGCTTTCAAGTATTATTATTAAACAGACCTGGCAGATACTGCACTTAACATCATCATCACTATCCCCACAACAGCTCAAGCTCTCATCCTTAAGAGGTGCAGATTGATAGATGCTCATGTGAAGGCATTTTGATATTGCTTCTTCTGTTAGTGCAGTGCTGACCGTACCCATCCTCTCTTCCAGAGCTAATAATTCCTGCCATGATACAAGCAAAATGATAAAAAAGCAATCTAAATAACATGATTTCTTAAACAGTAAGAAAAATTACATGACTTAATTAGTAATTTCATCAGCATAGTAAGAATTAATGTAAAAAAGCTACTAGTGAAAAAAAAGTTCACACCATTATTATAACATAGCAAGATACCTCATAGGACATGTTATCAATATCCAGTCTCATGTCTCTATGCTGATCATAAAAATTTAGGCCATTAAGGAGCAAATTGGTCTCCAGAACAAGTAATTGCTGCAAAACAAAGACAAGGTTTTAGTAAGTGACAAGATGATGGAATAATAAACTTAAAAATTGACTACCTCATATGATAACTCCTCATCTTGTTCAATCCTCTCAAGTGCTAGCAATACCTGCACAATATTATAAAAACAACAGAGTATTAAACATGGAGCTTCAACAAAAATGTTGTAAAAAAGCTTATATTGGTTCATTTCTCCCCTTGTCCAAACAAAACACTGAGCCCAGACAAAGAAAACCTTCTTGAAAGTATTACAAAAAGTTCATCTAAGAGATCTCATGCTTTTACTCCCTAAAACTTCCCAAATAAAGGTGACAACTAATACAAAAGCAGATGTAATAGTCAACATTGTATTAGGGATAACCCATACCTCCGCAATACCATCAATGCTGTACCGCCCAAAGTTATCACGATTTATTAAAGAGCGGGAAATCCCAACTTCTGAAGGACTACCAGGCATAATACCTCGTAAGCCTCCACTGCTACTACCTGGTTGGGTGTAAGAACTTGGGCGACCAGAGGGAGTTTCTGCAGAAAATTGAGGCGATGAAGTAGGAGCATTTAGATCAATGGGTATATCAGATTCAGGGACTCTTGGTATCACAACAGGAGACTCGCTTCGTGCTAAACTATTTCCATTCCCTTGATTAGAGAGCCTTGCCCGGTTGTTACTATTGGTTGCTCTCCTAGTTCTAACTGAAGCAACACCATTATCCCTATTAGGAGGCCAATTTCTGGCTCGTCTTGAATCATAGATTGCAACAACATTGTTAGAACTCAGATTTCGTAATTCAGATGTCGGTTCACTTGTTTTTTTCCCTCTAGAGGAGGAACTACTTTCTCCATCTGAATTTCTCTTTTTAATGATATCTTTCCTCCTACCAAGGCTTGAGTCTGTTATTGAACTACTACTAGAGGGGGTGACATCAGATATCGAGTTGCACCTTAGATTTCTCAAGTGATGTCTGCCTGCATTAGCAGACGTTGCCTGGCTGGTGTTTCTAGATCCCAAAGAGACGGAGGAACCGACAAAAGCATCTTGGCCACCCAATCCAGATCTCTGGTGGAAGCTCCTATGAGATCTTGTATTTGCTGCTACATTAGAGCTTCCTTCTTCCATCAAAATAACCTCCCTCGAATCAGAATCTTCAGATTCAGGGTGGTGAAGCCCTCTTTGAATGTTTCCAGGTGGTGGTATGAGTTCTAAAACATCTGGCTCATCATTAACACTACTAGTTTCAGAGGAATCAATTTCAAGTTGAGAAGGTAGCTTATTCCTAGTGTTTGTGGAGTATTTTCTTGCATTGCTGACTGCTGCGCAAGTCCTTGAGGAACTTCCAACTATTTCCTTGCCACTAGAAGAAGAACGAAATGAAGGCCTTGAAATTTTGGCTTTTTCTAAGCAGCCAATTTGTGTACCTTTTGTGGAGTTTAGTCTGCCACTGCATCCAATTCGGCTGCAAAATTGAGGGTTTCTGTCTCTATTATTAACAGTATCCCTCAAAACAAGACTGGAACTCTTTTTAGAGACAACAAGCCCATTGACAGCTCTTTTACCAGAATATCCATCCATGTATCCACCAAAATCTGTTAAATCTGAAACAACCACAACACAGATAAATTAATTCAGATCATTAAAGCATTCACTACACCTTATGCATAAATTAAAAATAAAATGTTATCTCTTGCTCTTTAAAGGGAGGACATTTACACGGATTAAACAAAAGATAAAAAAACTATTTTGAGGCACGGACTAATTCATAAAACGGAGCCTTATCAAAATTCAGTGGAATCGCAATAATGACCAAAGAGAAGAAGGAAATCCATGGTCTGTCATTCCAACTCAGAAGAATTTTAACATGCCGTGGACAAACATCTTTACACCAGATAAATCATCAACAAGCCATGCGACCTTTACTACCTTAACTAGGCAAAATAGAAGCCGAAACATGAAACAATTTACATCCAAACACTTGTAGATAAACCACCATGTGGTGGTGGTTTAATCATTTACTTGTGCATCTGCCAGAACTCCATCCCAGACACTGCTTTCTTTCTCAAACATAAAAGTAGATTTCTTTTTCAAGGGTTTACCCTTTTCCCCACCCAATAGTAAACTCTATCTGCAGAAGTTATGCCTCAAATCAATACTGTTATACAAAATTTCAAATAGTTGTTTCTTATTTTATTTTATTTTATTTTATAATATAAACTTTTGTCAAATAAAATTTGAGAATAACTGCAGAAAAGATTCTTTAATGGCCAACTGCAATCAATAGCCTATACAAGCCAAAATCATCACTGCATCCACAGGACCTGGCAAGTGCTAAATTGGCTGCTGTTATGACACCATTAACAACAATTGATCAAGAAAAGTACATCTTGTTTAGTAGAATCATCTATCTACCATAGATCCACTACAAAAAAATGCATATGAAACTGGAAAAAAAAAGATCATCTTGATTAATTTTTCTAGAAGCATAAAGTTATTTGGTGATCTTAACATACCAAGCTCTTATTAGTTATATTGATATTTGATGTAGGTCATGCCCCCATACAACAATTAAATGACATTCACAGAGTAGCCAGTGATATGGAAGAATAAATGATGCATCATTTTGCTGCCCAACTTCATGAATTATTTACTCGACAATGAGATGTCTTAATAAGCACATTGCATATATACAAATCATCAAATTCACCCGGATAAAGCTCATCTGACCAGTAAAACTAAATCATTTCTGGAGTTTCATTACATATAAACTTTTATCAAAAAACAGACACTTCCTAGAAAGCACACACACATATAAACATTTATCTAAGAAGTATGATATGCATGGATTCCTCTAACTTACAAGAGAATAGCACCGCAACCGGGAGCAAGCTTCACATGATGGAAGGATCAAGAACCATCTCTATTAGTCCAAAGTTTTATATCACAACTAACCATAAAATCTTATATCCCTTTAATTCACCAAAGAAAATTACAAGAATCTAAAACTAAGTTTTTTATATTCAAATATGAATTGAGAACCCAGTACAAAATTAGTCAAATTACATAACAAACACCTTTGAAAAAAAATCCACAAATAAAATAAAATAAAATAAGAAACAATTCAAATAACAACAGAAGTAACAAATTTCAAAGATATGAACCATTATAAAATAAATAGTAAATACCTCAGTTATGAATGTATAAAATCAAACCCATAAAAGGAAAAAGTACTAATAGTTTCATTTCATCTTCTCTCGAGAACATAAAAAGCAAGACAGGATCCATAAGGTCACATGGGTAAATATTTAGATCCCAAGAAAAGTGGGTTTCTTTTTTTTTTCTTTTTTTTTGAAGGCCAAAGCTTTTACTTGAATTACTCTCCACACAATCTTTCTATTGTTTTTCCCTTTTTTTTCTAAGAATAAACAAACAAAAATAAAAATGTGTCTTTCTCCGTGATTAAAGGGCTCTAAAAAGCTGATTACCAAATAAAGAATAAATTACTGCTATAAAAATAAAATCTCCCCAGAAAAAAAAAAAACTGAACGTTAAAATTAACAGGAACACAATCAAAATTGAATAGCTTCACATTCAAATTCAATAACGTAACACATGTTTTTTTAATAAAAAAGAAAAAAGAAAAACCCATATCAAGAAACGAATATATTCAGTTATAGATTACGTTATAAAGTAACAAAAGATTCAAGATTCTTCTTTTACCGTTCGTTGGTTTTGCTTCTTTGTTCTTCTTGTCTTTGAATTGAACTCAGATAGATTCAGGAACTTGTTTGGTCTTTTCCTTTTTTTGAGAGAGAGAAACACAACAGAAACAGTGTCTCCAAAACATGTGTGAAAGATCCAATGCTATAAAATTTTGCTAATGTGAAATGTCTATGACCTTTTTATATAATTATTTATATTTTCTTGTATAAATTTAAGAAATTGTGCCGAAAATGGAAGAAAATAAATTTAATTAGAAGCTTTCCAAACGGTGCCGTCCTAATAGCAAAAGGGGAGTTTGGCGAGATCTGGGCCGTCAGTTCCGGGGTTTGGAGAGTCAAAAATCCACGGCCGGTGAAGACGTGTGACGTTATACTGTTTATATAGAATCCGACATATGCTTATATTTTTGTGAACGGACAGTGATTAAAAGAGCCCTATCTGTCGGCCCCACCTTACGCCTAAGCTTTATTTATTTATTTCTCTCTTTTTTTTTTAGTTAATTAAGGATTTGGGGATTATATTTTGAAGTTTTTGAACCCTTACTTGTTGTCGAAGCACGTGTTAGGCACGCGATTGGATTTGATGAAGATTGGCTTTAATTCTTTGAATTGACCACTTTATGTTTTTCGTGCCTCTCTTTTTGTCCCTATTGCCTATTCTTTCAATTTCATATTTTCATTAGCTTTTTTTTCTTTTTTGTTTATTTCGTTTTAAAATGTATGGCTAGGCTTTTTCTGTTGTAATCCATATGTTATTTCTGATTTTATGTGACTAATATTAATTGAAAATATTATCTTTTTTAAATATTAAAAATATTATCTTAAAAATATTGTTTTATTTTCTATTTTATCCTAATAATGTATCACATAACATCGACATTATTAAAATAAATGTGTCTTCAAATTTAATATGAATTAATTCTATGATTTCTTTTTAAATAATTTCATCATTTTATTTTAGTTTTTACCTACATTTTTTAAATATATTTGTATTGGTTTTTTAAAAACAAACTTTATTTTGTTAAAATATATGTATTTTGAAAATATGAATTAAATTTGAAGGCAATGAATGAGAAGGCCATTTAGAAGGGCGATTTGGTCCGAACAAACTTGAGTGAGCGGCACGCACTTTAAAGCTTTGGGTCCAGCGTCGCTTTCTTTATTGCCCAATTGCCGATAGCCATCAACAATTTATAAATTTATATATATTTATTTTTCAATTTCTCTACGAACTAACTAGAATCGTCACAGAAATTTATATTTAAAAATAAAATAAAATACAAATTTGGTTTTTTATTACTATCTTTTCCTTGCACGTCTATCTTCTTCTCCTCATTTTCTTTTTATTATTTACAATATTAAGCCAAAAATCCATAAATTTTTTTTATAATATTAACTACGAGTAGGTCACAAGGATACACGTGGACATAATTCACCTCTTTTCTTACATTTTTTAATTGATTGAAAATACGGGGTGGCAAATTATGACAAGTCAACCAATCAATCTTTTTTTTTTAAAAAAAAATCTCAAGGTTTAATCTATATGTCTTTATGCAATAAAAAACACAATAAATAAGGTGAATGTACATTGTATTGTACACACTATCTCACTTTTGCATTTAGACTCAACAAGTCCTTGACCAAATTGTATTTAGTAGTAGATTAAAATGTTTTCCTTCAATTTTTTTTGCTTTAAGTTGGTGGACAAATAAATAAATTAAGTAGTAAGTGAATAATATTTTTAAAAGGTTTCACTTATTAAAATACTCAAAAAAAATTGTCTCCAATTTTCTTTAAACTCAAATAATCCTAAAAGTACTGTATTTTAGTAACCGTTAAAAGTTTTGCTTTAAAAATTTAAGTTGTCTTAGTTAGTGTCATGAATCAGACGTTTGCTAATGATTCAAAAAATTAATTTATTAAATAATAAATTAATTCAAAAATTTAACTTATAATATAATTTATGGTGTAAGTTGGTTCAACCAATAACAAATTTTAAAGCTAGAAGGGTTCAATATTAGTTTAGATCATTATAATAATAGGTTTAATTTAAATTTATTGTATTAATTTTTTGAAAATAAATTTAAATTTTAAATTTTGACATAAGTGGAGAGATGTAATTACTATTAAAATACACCAATAATTAAAAATATAATCATATTCAATCCAACTTAATTGTACAAAATATTTACCTATAAAATTATCATAAATAAAATAGAAAAGAGTCTGAGAATTATGTGGAGAGATTTTTTTTTTTTGGTTCCCAAAAAAATATTTAAATAAAATTGGTCGAAGCTCAACAATTAACTCTTATTCATATATAATTACCTAAAAATGGCTTAGATTATTAGGTGCCAGCTGCAGATTAATAATTTTGTAATTGCAAATTTGTTGGCACACGGTGTCAGCAAATTTGCAATTGTGGACAGCCTTGTTAAGGCTGTCCACTTGCTCAACTCTCCTTATAAAAGGGAGAGTTTAGCAATTGGTTTAACATTACAAATTTGAGAGAGTTTTTGAGTGATTTGAGAGAATTGGGTGTATTGAGATTTTGGGTTGTAAGGCTAAAACACTACAATACTTGTATTCTCCATTTCAGAAAGTAAGAGATTCTTCTGTCTTCGCCCGTGAACGTAGGCTAAAAGCCGAACTACGTAAACTTGTGTTTTGTCTTATTTTTATTTTTATTATTTTTCTCAATTTCGCTTTAGCTGCGACCCTGCATCACCCCTCAGTTTCCTAACAAGTGGTATCAGAGCTTCTGGTTGAAGGAGGTCACTATTCACGTATATGGTTACTATTTACGTATACGATTACTATTTACACATACAGTTACTGTTCATACATATTTTTACTATTCACATGAAACAGTGGGAGCCGATCCTAGCAGAAAGCAGTTCGTGGTGAAAAGCAATGGCGGCAAAATACGAAGTTGAGAAGTTCAATGGAGGTAATTTTACATTGTGGAAAATGAAAATAAAGGCAATTTTAAGGAAAAACAAGTGCTTAGAAGCGATCGATGAAAGGCCCGCTAGTATTACTGATAATATCAAGTGAAATGAGATTGACGGTAATGCAGTTGCTAATCTGCATCTAGCACTTGCTGATAACGTGCTATCCAGTGTAGCGAAAAAGAAGACAGCAAAAGAGATCTGGGATACTCTTATAAAATTGTATGAGGTCAAATCTTTGCACAACAAGATCTTTTTAGAAATGAGATTGTATACTCTTCGAATGGCAGAATCCACTTCAGTAACAGAGCACATCAACACGTTAAATACTCTATTTTCCCAACTCACTTCCTTGGGGTATAAAATAGAGGCAGGTGAATGTGCGGAGATTTTACTTCAAAGCCTACCAAATTCGTATGATCAACTCATCATCAACTTGACGAATAATATCCTAACGAAATTCTTAGTCTTCGATGATGTTACAGCTGCTGTATTAGGAGAAGAACGAAGACGAAAAAATAAAGAAGACAAACAGGAATATTCGCAGCAAGCAGAAGCTTTGACAATGATGAGAGGTAGATCAACAGAACGTGGCCCCAGTAGGAGTCAAAATCATGGTAGACCAAAATCCAGAAGTAAAAAGAACGTCAAATGCTACCATTGTGACAAGAAATGCCATCTGAAGAAGGATTGTTGGGGATTGAAGAAAAGTGCAGAGGACAAACCTCAAGGGAATTTTATACAGTGAGGCAGCAACAATTGTTGAAAGTAGAAAACGGTTCTCTGATGTATGGCTCATGGATTCTGGAGCTACATGGCATATGACCTCTAAAAGAGAATGGTTCCATCAATATGAACCTACCTCTGGAGGATCTGTATATATGAGGAACGATCATGCTTTGAAAATCGCTGGAGTAGGATCTATCAAGATAAAGATGTACGATGGTACTGTTCGTATTATCCAGGAGGTGCGACATGTGAAAGGTCTCAAGAAGAATCTTTTGTCATTGGGACAATTAGATAACACTGGGTGTAAAACCCAAATTGAAAATGGGATAATGAAAATTCTCAAAGGCGCGCTTGTAATAATGAAGGCAGAAAAGGTTGCTGCAAATTTGTACATGCTTAATGGAGAAACACTGCAGGAAGGAGATGCATCTGTTGCATCAACTAGTTCAGCAGAAGAGTCAACGATAATGTGGCATCGCAAACTAGGCCATATGTCAGAACGAGGTTTGAAGATTCTCTCTAATCAAAATTTACTTCCTGGGCTCAAATCGGTTCATTTACCTTTCTGTGAGCACTGTGTCACAAGTAAGCAGCACAGATTAAAGTTCAGCACATCCAGTTCTAGAAGTAAAGAAATTCTAGAATTGATCCACTTTGATGTTTGGCAAGCACCGGTGATGTCCTTAGGAGGAGCGAGATATTTTGTATCATTCATAGATGATTACTCTATGAGATGTTGGGTGTATCCAATCAAGATGAAGTCATATGTGTTTGAAGCTTTCAAAATATTCAGAGCGCGTGTAGAACTTGAATCAGAAAAGAAGATTAAGTGTTTAAGGACAAATAATGGAGGAGAATATACTGGTGAGGATTTTATTGCATTCTGTCAACAAGAAGGCATCAAGCGGCAATTCAGCACAGCTTACACGCTTTAGCAAAATGGAGTAGCAGAGCGGATGAACAGAACCTTGTTAGAGAGAACAAGAGCTATGTTGAGAACTGCAGGTTTAGCCAAGACATTTTGGGCAGAAGCAGTCAAAACCGCCTGTTATGTGGTAAATCGGTCACCATCAACAGCAATCGAGTTGAAGACACCGATGGAGATGTGGACTGGAAAACCAGTTGATTATTCTCACCTTCATACATTTGGAATTCCTGTGTACGTGATGTATAATCCCCAAGAAACAACGAAGCTGGATCCAAAATCCAGAAAATGCCTTTTCTTGGGATATGCTGATGGAGTCAAGGGGTATCGCCTGTGGGATCCCACTACCCACAAGGTCGTCATCAGCAGAGATGTGATATTTGTAGAAGATAAACTGCAAAGAAATGATAAAGATGATAGCACAGTGAAGGAAAATTCAGAGACTACAATGGTACAAATAGAAAATAATCAAGTACAAGAAGATTCAGATTCTTCTGAAGCAGCACCAGGGTATGAAGAACAAAAACCAGCAGAGTCTGAGGCTACAGATGATCGTCGATCAACTCGTGAGAGACGACCACCAGCGTGGCACTCGGAGTATGTCATGGAGGCTCATGTTGCATACTGCCTTCTAACAGAGGATGGAGAGCCAACAACTTTCCAGGAGGCTTCTAAAAGTCAAGATGTTTCTCTATGGATGACAGCAATGCAAGAAGAGATTGAAGCTTTGCATAAGAACAAAACATGGGAGCTGGTTGCACTGCCACGTGGAAGAAAAGCCATTGGAAACAAATGGGTCTACAAGATCAAACGGGATGGCAATGATCAAGTGAAACGGTATCGTGCGAGATTGGTGGTGAAAGATTATGCTCAGAAAGAAGGTATTGACTTTAATGAGATATTTTTCCCTGTGGTTCGACTCACGACCGTCAGAATAGTCCTGGCAATGTGTGCTACATTTGACTTACATTTAGAACAGTTAGATGTGAAGACAACTTTTCTTCATGGAGAACTTGAAGAAGAAGTTTATATGCTCCAACCAGAAGGTTTTAAAAGAAGAAGGAAAAGAGAACTTGGTTTGCAGGTTGAACAAATCTTTGTACGGTCTCAAATAGGCGCTGAGGTGTTGGTACAAGAGATTTGATTCCTATATCATCAGCCTTGGATACAACAGACTTAGTTCAGACCATTGTACATACTACAAAAGGTTTGAAGATGATAATGATTTCATTATTTTACTGTTGTACGTGGATGACATGTTGGTGGCAGGCCCCAACAAAGATCGAGTCCAAGAATTAAAGGCACAGTTGGCTAGGGAATTTGATATGAAGGACTTGGGACCAGCAAACAAGATTCTAGGGATGCAAATTCACCGAGACAGAAATAACAAGAAGATTTGGCTTTCTCAGAAGAACTACTTAAAGAAAATTTTGTGGCGCTTCAACATGCAAGATTGTAAGCCAATTAGTACCTCACTCCCTGTTAATTTCAAGCTATCCTCTAAGAAGTGTCCTAGCAAAGAAGCAGAGAGGAATGAGATGTCTCGAGTACCGTATGCATCAGCAGTGGAAAGTTTAATGTTCGCTATGATTTGTACCAGACCAGACATTGCACAAGCAGTGGGAGCAGTTAGTAGATACATGACGAATCCTGGTAGAGAGCATTGAGGTTGTGTCAGGAGGATCCTTAGATACATTAAGGGTACCTCAGATGTTGCTTTATGTTACGGAGGATCAGATTTTATTGTTAAGAGCTATGTGGATTCAGATTTTACAGGAGATCTTGATAAAAGAAAATCCACTACTGGCTATGTGTTTAAACTTGTAAAAGGAGCTGTAATCTGGGTTTCGAAACTGCAAACTGTTGTGACATTATCTACTACAGAAGCAGAATACATGGCAGCTACACAAGCTTGTAAGGAAGCAATTTGGATACAAAAATTACTGGAGGAGCTCGGGCACAAGCAAAAGAAAGTTGAATTGTTTTGTGACAGTCAGAGTGCCTTGCACATTGCAAGGAATCTAACTTTTTATTCAAGAACGAAGCACATAGGTGTTCAATATCACTTTGTTCGTGAAGTGGTAGAAGATGGAAGTGTGGATATGAAAAAAATTCATATAGATGATAACCTTGCAGATGTGATGACCAAGCCCATCAATACCAACAAGTTTGTATGGTGTAGATCCTTGCATGGCTTAGCAGACACGTAGGCAACATGACTTTGGCAAAAAAGAAAGAATAGTGTGGAGACTTGATTGATTTTTAATCAAATCTCCAAGTGAGAGAATTGTCAGCAGCTAGCACCGTGTGCCAGCTGCAGATTAGTAATTTGCAATTGTGGACAGCCTTGTTAAGGCTGTCCACTTGCTCAACTCTCCCTATAAAAGGAAGAGTTTAGCAATTGGTTTAACATTACAAATTTGAGAGAGTTTTTGAGTGATTTGAGAGAATTGGGTGTATTGAGATTTTAGGTTGTAAGGCTAAAACACTACAATACTTGTATTCTCTATTTCAGAAAGTAAGGAATTCTTCTGTCTTCGCCCGTGGACGTAGGCTAAAAGTCGAATCACATAAACTTGTGTTTTATCTTATTTTTATTTTTATTATTTTTCTCAATTTCACTTTAACTGCAATCCTACATCACCCCTTAATTTTCTAACATATACATCATTGAACAAATATTCGTTGCTGATTTTGTGAAATAAATGAAATTAAGGGAGAGCAAACATCCTTGGAAGGCCATCGAAGCAAATAATAATGGATGTTAAAGTTTAAAAAATAAATAAATAAACCGAATTGGGACAAGTGCTTTTCCTCGAAAGCATTGATGATCAAAGTTGCCCATTAAAAGCACTTTTTTTAATGTGCTATCAATTGTGTCTCCTCCTTATGTGTTGAAGCTTACATGTCAAGATTTTAATAATATCAACATTTCAATTGTATATTTTAGGAAAATAAAACCATAGTGGAGGGACCCCAAATCCCATAACATAGGGGCATCCATTGTCAAGGGCCATGCCGTTCAAAGAATATTTAAAGAAGGAAATAATGATAAGAAGAATAAACATACTTTTTTTATACATAATAATATAAAAATGAAAAGTATTATAATAATAAAATTGAAAATGAAAATTAACGAAATTTAGCTTGCATGTTTGCCAAATGTAAGCACAAGAGATGACCAAGTTCCCCCACCAATACCACCTTATTATTATATTATGATTTAATTGTTTGTGTTCTCATCTTCTTGTTTGCTAGTGAAATATAAAAGATAAGGTAGGTTTTGATCATATAATAAATATTTTGATTGTTAAGCTATAAACTAGAAAAAGAAAATGGAAAAGCATGATGTGGAATTGTGGGCAATTGTTAATTAATTAGTCACAAGAAGAGATTATGGGCAAGTTGGCTTAAGCCACTAAAAATGGTAAGTGGTTTTGGTGGAAGTATGATTTGGGCAAAGCTTTTACAGAAGTAGCCAAAGCCCCAACAACTCGGAAGTGCTTCTTGGGGGGTGTTGCCAGAAGCAACTCGTTTTATAGGTTTGGTATTCCGAATTCTACTGGCATGGAAGTGGAAAAAGCTTGATGCATGATGTAACTTGTTCAACAGAACCCCAACTTTCAGGTTTTCTCAACTTATTGCTTCCGAAAATCAAAAGCACTTCATTGTCCAAAACAAAAAAAAACAAAAACATTCCCTCGAAACGATCGTTTCAATAGGGGAAAAATGGAAATTAATATTGTGTTCATGTTCTGAAAATGATCAATCAGAAGCCGTTTTAAGACGGCACACCCATTTATTATTATTATTATTTTTAAAAAAATTATTTAAATTCAAAATTTTGACATTAATTAAATAATATAATATAATATAAAAAATTATATTAGGTTTATTGATGTAGCGCGTTCAAAAATCAACATTATTTTTTCTTAAAAAATCAATATTATGAGGTTTTGGTTTTTTTTGTTTAAAAAAATAAAAGTATTATACACATCAAATATTAATATTATAATATTATAAATTGGTATAACATCAATCCTCCACAATTAGAGAAAAATAAATAATTCTCTCAAATAATTTGAAGAACTTCAATATAATTGAAGAAAAATAAATAACCTTCTAAAACAATTGAGAGAATTTTGACACGACTTAAATTTAGCACCTTGATAATTAAAACGTTAGTCCAATAGTTGGCAACATTAGCTTTTTTATATATTACAAGTTAAAAATTGATTATCCAATAACTTACTTATTAATTAATTATCAATTAAAGTGTTGATATCATTGACAGGAGGGTAGTTGGCAATATTAGCTTTTGTTATACATTGCAAGTTAAAATTTACTCATTAATTAATTATCAAATTAGATATAATTTAACCAAATACACATTGTAAGAAGAGGCAATATTCCACGTTGAGAAAGGCCAATAAACCTTAGTCCTTCCCACGTAATTTACTGGACAAT
Source organism: Ailanthus altissimus (assembly GCA_946807835.1). NCBI lineage: Eukaryota > Viridiplantae > Streptophyta > Magnoliopsida > Sapindales > Simaroubaceae > Ailanthus > Ailanthus altissimus. The sequence continues at coordinate 32,918,353 of OX327689.1, read as the reverse complement.
CGTATCTTATCATTCATATAGATAGCCCATTTATTAATTTCTGATCATATAATCAATTCAAAGACACATAATTTCTAAAGACATAGAGAATTTAGAATATGGAATCATCTTATCAATATATATATATATATATATATATATATATTAATAACGATGTGAAGAGCAGTTGGGTGAGTACCAAAGAAGAAGGGTCTTATATTATCGAATAATTGAAAAGGTCAACTATGTCTCCTCCACAAGTCTCGGATTTGTTTGATTAACGATCACAAATCACAATCTTGAGGTCTCGAAGTTGATCATCATCACCATCACCACCACCATTATTATTGCCATTTGCCACCCTTGAGTTTTGCGCAATTCACGCTCCTTGTATCAATCTTCAAAACAAATATAATTTTTTTTTAAATTTTGGTTGGCTCTTGTTTCCTTCAAATACTCATCTTTCATCCCCATTTTCTTTCCTTGATTCAATCCCCATTCTTTTACTCCTCCTCCCATGAATTTCTTTTTCTTTTGATCAAGGTACGTTACTTTACATTGTCTTCAATTCAACTCTTTCCTTTTTTTTTTGCTTTATTTTCACATATATTCAATTAGTTTTCAATATTATTGCTTCATTTGCCTGCCCCAAAAATGATGTTTGTAGGAGAAATCGAAATCTTTGCATTGTATTATAATTTTCCTTGTAGGGTTTCGGACGCAACCAAAAAGAATTTCTTTTATTATTAGAAATTTGTCTGTATATATGTGATATTCTTTTTTTGGATTTTTGAGTTACTGTATATTTGATATTTCATCTGTCTTTACATTAGGTTAATTAACTAGAGATTAAATTTGATGTCATAGAAACAACGAATAGGGCATAAGCATTAATAGTTAAGGTTTCAGGAAAAAAAAACATTATCATTTGGAAATATCTAAAATAGTTAAGCTTAGGAATATTGCTTCAAACAATTGCATTTGCATTCATCTAAATAATCCTAGGCAGCCAAATCCAAATAGTTGCATCTTGCATGTACAATGACATAACCATTAACACAAGTACAATTGAGGTTAAAAGTTAATTAGTCTAGTTTCTTCATGGAAGATGACGCTAACTACAAGGGAAATTCTCAAATCTGATAATGAAAAGGCTTTTAATTAAAATTCCAGGTTCTATTAAATAATTCCTTGGGAATATTAATGGCAACAACAACAAGAACAAAGGATTATGCGTTGGGGAAGGAGAGAAGAGGCACGTCCCCTTCAAATTCTCAAACAACACACAGCCAAAGGAGTGGCAGCAGGCAATCCAGCTCTAGTACTGATAAAGAAAAATCAAGTACCCCAGCAGAGAACAAGCACATTCCAAACTATCTCAGGCCTACAATAGCTTCAAGCCCTGATGCTTTGAGGCTTGGGAAGAAAAATAGCAACGAGGATAACCAAAGGCTTCTCAGAAGGAGATCATTTGACAAGACTCCATCTGCTTCTCCTAGAGGACAAAAAGCACTTATTTCTCCAAGTCGTCGAGATCATAGAGCAAGTCCAGTAAAACCAGCTCCAGCAGTTCCTCGAGAGAGAAAATTAACAGTTCAATCTTCATCCTTTTCAGGTAAAACCACAGTGTCATCAACGAAGCCTGTTCTGGATATTAGGGCTTCTAAAACGCTCAATGCTGTGAAACAGCCATTTTTTTCTAAGAACCCTAAGATTAGCATAACTTCCTCTAGCAGGAAGGAGAGTTATAATAATAATGCTTCTAGTTCAACAAAGGCTCCGAGTAGTCATGTTTCTGGAAGAACATTGGAGCATGAAGCTAAGCAAGAAGAAAAGGAAGCTGTGGTTCACGAAGTTGAAGAGATACTTAAGGCTGAGAGTGAGAATGAATCAGTTCATTCTCATGTACCAAAATCTGAAAATGATGAGGATATTGATTTGGTAGTTACTGAAGTACTTCACAGTGGTGAAGATGAGAAGATTAACCCTGGCGACATTTCCACGTGTACTTCAGAAGATCTCACTGTGCCCCCATCTCCCAAGCTGATCACTGGAGAAACTGATCATCATCATCATCATCATGAAGAGATATCAGTACACGAAGTAAAAACTGATACCCGACAAGAAGAGAAAGAGAATGTGATCAGCAAAAATGAGAGCTGCATTGATACTCTCCCAGAAGAGGTTGTCATAGAGGAGGTGAAGGGGAAAACGTTAAATGAGGCTAAGGGGATAGGAGAAGATCAGGACAATGAAACTGATCAAAAGACAATCTCTAGTGAAGAAATTGGAGATGTTCAGAACAAGGTTGAAGAAGGATCGGAGGGGCTTAAGGCAAAGGAAGCAATGCAAGAATTGGAGGGAGGTGGTGATGATGATCAAGAAGAAGCAAAACAAGAACTCGAGGCAGCAAATGCAGTGTCAAGGAGGCAAGGCGGGCAAGGGAAGAAGGAGTCACCAACGGCATACAATGATGTGATCGAAGAGACTGCTAGTAAGCTACTGGAGAAGAGGAAGAACAAGGTGAAAGCACTTGTCGGAGCATTTGAGACTGTCATTGATTATGAGTCTGGAGCATCCAGAGGAAGCACCAAGGATTAATTAATTTAGTTTGACTGAAAAATGATATATGAGGCCTAATATTGTTAGATTTGGCACATTAATTTTACGGGGGTTTTCGATCAAATTGAAGTGAAATTGTTGTAGCTTTAATTCAGTTGGACAATCTTTTCTAGAATGCACAATCTCAAGGGAACAGTTATAAGCTGAACAATCTCTGTAATCAATTTGTTGATTTTCTCTATAGTTTGTTCAAATTGTTGTATAAAATGACTTATTAATTGTTTTCTTTGTCGTGTGACAGTATTGGAAGCAATGTAACCCATTGCACCTTTAAAAAAAAAAATCATTACCAAAATATTAACTTATCCCTTAAACCTAATCTAATTTTGACACAATTTATTAAGGGTCGTGATATTTGAAAACTACTACAATTTTTTCGACCAAAGGCAGTAGGAAAATTACATTGCACAAAAATCAACAAAATACAAGTAAATTATGATACAAAATTAGTAAGCACACAAGTCATTAAAGCCCAATACCTCCACCTTCGATGCAGAGGTCAACAACTGTCTAAATCTCATTCATATTTTAAAATCCTACTAAACAATCATAATATAATTTCACAGCCAAATACAAAATCCACGTCTTCTCAACAAATCATCAGAATATAATTATCTACAAATACCGAAACAAACACTTGAATTTCATAGCTGAAAAATACAATCCAAGTCTTATCAACAAATCCTGCATCAAAATTTAAACATATTGCTGAAGAAAAGAAATTCGGAAGCAATTCAAACAAATATTTATTGCTCACACTATCTTCAACCTTAGCACTAGTTGCTAGTTGTCAAAACTATTTCCCCGACGGTAACGTAGCTCCAAAGAAACTTGTCGTTCATACATAAGCCGGCGCCGAAAATTAGCTATAAAAATGTCTGCCCGTCGATCAATGTCATCATCAGTATGATCAGAAGTGTAACTTCTTGTTCTTTGAAGTGTTCGCAAACGAACCGAACTACCCTCATCAGATTCTTGATCAACAATGCAATATTGCAATCCCAATCGATCGTTAAAGCTCCGTGAACGTCGTCTATCAATAGAAACACCGCTAGCACCGCCACAGATTGAAGCTAAGCGCCATTTGCTTAGCCTCAAAAGACGTAGTAAAGATTTTATCGTCTTCATTGCACTCTTTAGTGACCAGCTTTGAATTTGCTGTCTGCCCATTTGGATTTTTTTTTAAGGGAGATTGATATTGCTGAAATTGTGCTGAGGGATTTGGACTTTTGGTATTTATAAAGGAGCGAGGGTTTGTAAGTTAAATATCGTTGATACAAGTAGAAAATTCTCGGACAAGATACACGCAGAAAGTCTGTAAGAAATTATTGGTGAGTTAAATCGGAGGAGACAGCTAGTTACGTGGTTGTTTCATGGAAGAACGTGAGCAGGGAAGTGCTAGAATGACATGACTGTCACTTGTGAGCTTGGTGTGGAAAGCCATAAAGTTTTGACGACGGTTTTTAGTAAAACCTTGGGGCCTGATTCGACTGTTCTTGTAAGAAAGGTCACAGCTGTCACACTAGTTCCTTTCAGTTCCAAACTTTTGGTCGGACATCTTAAACTTGCGGACCAAGTCTTACCCAGGTAAACATTCGTCTTGCCATGTCATGGTTGTGACGAAACATTAGGGCATATTTGTAATTGCCTCCTCCTAGGATTCCAGCCCCGTTCAATATTTGAGCACTCAAAATCTCGACTTATAAGCGAATGTCTTTGGACCAGAGCTTTAACTTAATTTTGATATGAGTTTGTCGTGGATATCAAATTATACATTTTAATTTGGTATTTTTATGACATTAATTAAGTCATAATTTTGATATTCTTTGCACTTTATGCGCAGCGAAAAATCATAACTCACACCATAAATAAAAATACATAAAATTAACACACCAATAAAGATAAAGAAAATAAATCAATCACAAGACACAAGATATACGTGGTTCGACCCAAATTACTTACGTCCACGGAGGATCCATGATCAACTTCTTACTATTAAAATAGATCATTAAGTATCTTCTTACATCATCAATGATCTCATAAGACCCCTTAGTATCTCTCATAGAGACTTTTAAGCATCTACCTTTGATCATTATGACTCTTTAAGACCTCTTAGTATCTCCTCATAAGAGATTTTTACTAGAAACACAAAAATAGCCCGAACATCTAAGCCTAAAGGATCTATGGTGTTTCTCTTTTATTCACTCAAAAAACTTAAAGAAGAAAACACCTCCAAAGGTTACACTCTAGTGCACCATGCACTTAGTGCCTACCTAGTTCCTCTATTCTCTCTTATGATTACATATTGAAATCTTAGATGCTTGATCTTAAACAAGGGTTTACAAGTGTTTATATAGGGTGTATTTCGTGCCTACAAGCCCTATTCCTTGTTGGAGTAAGAGTCCACTTGTTTTGGAAGTCCAAAACTTCCCAAAACTTGAAATCCTGAACCAAAACGGACATCCTGACGCTTCTGGGCGCTGCGGCGCTAGTCCCTGGGCGCTGCAGCGCTGACCCTTCTCGCGCCCATCGCCGCGGCGCTTGGAACCCAGTGCTGCGATGCTGGTCTTCTATTTTGAGCTCCGCGGCGCTTAGCCCTAGGAGCCGCAGCGCTGGAAGCTCTCCCGATTTTTTTGTTTTCTTCGCGTCTTCGAGTCCCGTTTTACTTCTCCCTTCGTATCCCACACGTCCTAAACTTTTTCATACGTGTCCCACACGTTCTAGACTTCTTGTGACTCTCCACTTTGATATTCATCTCAATTCTTGTCCAACTAAAATTGTTAAATCACCAATTTTTCAACACTACCCATAAGTGAGTGTCCTCAAATCAAACCCTTTGACATCCATAAAGGAATATACTCGAATCAAAGCCCTCGTCTCTAAAAGGTCTACCATGTAAACTCTTTTTTCTTTGCAATATACATTGGCTGAGAATCTAGAATAGTCTTATCCTTAACCGTCTCAAATTTCCTAAATTTTCAATACAAATTTCACTTTTATAATTTTAAAAAAAATCATAAACAAAAAAGTGATGATATCTCATTGTTCTAAGAGTAATCTACAACCTAATCATTTAAAAAGACATGCTTAGCAATGAAGAATGCATATTCAGCTTCTGTTTCATCTTCTTAACACTCTTTTAGATTCTGAAATGGATTGTAATCTTAAAGGAGTATTAGTTATTGTGATTTATTATATTATAGTTGTATAAACATTTTTTAATTAATGAATTTGAATGGGCCAATTAAACTTGATAAAGTCTGTTTTTTAAAATGTAACTATTTTCAAAATTTCAAAAGGCGATGAATTGAAATCTCATTCTAACTAAGAATTATTGTGATTCTAAAGAATTCAGATATAGGAGAACAAAGAACGGATAACTTATCCCGTCCCTTTCTTTGGTCTTAAAAATGTTAGTTTTAAGATGAGTGATTGCTCAGAGATTTAATACATCTAAAAATTTATTTCATCAAACATTTTTTTTCTTAAATTCAAATATCTACATATACTAAATATCTTGTCCAAGTTAAAAAAAATTCTCTAATAGGCTTGACAAATGATCATTTAGATGAGATTCAATATTTTTTTTTTTACCTTGAAACATTTAATTTTCATTTTGGTTGTAGGTGTAACCCATCTGTTATAATAATCTTAAAATTTTTTATTCTCACTGTATGGAGCCACCATTGCTTCAAGGTGTATGGTGTTGGAAATCAATTAACAATGGATTGAATCTAAAAGAAATTTTAGAAAATATTTACTACCTTAAAATTTTATTGCCTTTCCTAATTAACGAGAAAAAAAAATTGGATCATAAGAAAATGCCATTTTGGAGTTTATATAAATTCGTATGGAACTAAGTTATTATAATCTTGCCTCTGCTATTTGTGTGTGCTTTCTTTACGGTTTTAATTGAATTTAAAATTTTAAAAGCCCAACAAATATTAAATTATGGCCATTTTAACCTAGTTATTAAATTAACAAAATTTTTGTTTTGTCTTAAAATAAAATTAACTCGTTAGTTCAAAAGTCTCAAAATTTAGAATCAACAGTCATTTTTATATTTTTGTTTAATTATAAAAATGCATTAACCAAAATATCTAGTAAAAACACACTTTACTTCGTAGCAAATGTTTTACGATTCACTCACCTATTTGTGCTTATTTTGCAACAAACATTTCATTCACCTGTTTATACTCTTATTTTGCAACAAACATTTCATTCACCTGTTTATACTCTTATTTTGCAACAAACATTTCAACCCCAAAGATACTCTTAATTTTATAAAATCTATGTTCAAAGTTTGAATGTTTCGATTCCAAATATACTCTTAATTTTGTAAAATCTCACGGCAGTAGAAACTAAATTTCTCTAATTAGTTTTTGGTAAAAATTGTAGTTGGGTAGATATTGGGTCTGAATCTTTAAGTTACGCTATAACAAAATCAATCTCGATTGGTTCTTTTAGATTTTTAATTATATAATATCAGTATAATAGTAAATTAAATATTTAAAAAAAAAAACAGCAATAATATATTCTAAATCTTGTAATATATTATCAGAATGCTAAGAGACGGGGAAGAGAATAAACTAGAAGGAATATTCATGTTAAATACAACAGAATGTTCAGTAGTCCAACACCTCCATTGCAATTTCTGACTTTTCCATAATAACATGTCAAGAGGCTAAATGAAAAACTAAAACTGCGTGATTTATTTCAAAGTCAATTTCTGGGTGTGAAAAGGGGAAACATTTTTGGCTATGAGGACTAATGACACTGGGATTAATTCCATAAAATACGCATATAAGAAATTTAAAAAACAAAATCCTGATAGCAACTAACAAAAAGGTGACCAAACATTCCAAGCCAGTCTGGAGGTCAAAACTTTAAGAGTTGGCAACCAACCAGTGAGGAACTTCTTCATGTGAACTTCCTTCCTGAAAGGCCGCGGCACTGTCAGTTCCCTGGCCATCTGCAGCACTTCCTTCCTCAATTTGAATTTGTTTGCTTGAGCCCCCATACAACTGTCTTCTGAATTCCCCACGTGCAGCCCTCTGAGCGAGTTTCGTGTCATTAAATTCCTGTTCAAGCTTAGATTCTTCTTCCGGTGTAAAAAATACCACCTCCATCTGCCCAAGTTCTTCATAAAGCTTCTCAATCTTGGCCTTCCAGAGAAGGCCAAATTCATTGTCCATCTTGTGGTAAGGAGTCTTCAGTAGGTACTCGTCAATCCCGCCTGCCTTGTCTACGCAGCGGAGGGCATGAGTGGTGACTTTGACTCTAATGTGACGGTCAAGTATGTAACTAAAAAGTCGCTTCTCCTGGATATTTGGCTTAAAAGTCCTCCTAGTCCTATGATCACCATCACAAATAATTTATTTGAGATTATTACACTCTTCTTTCTCAAATTAGTGAAGATAATAGAACTGCATAATGGAACCAAGCAAACTTGCTTCATTTTGCAATAACATGCCACTTCTGTCCCATAAATTGCTTTAACAAAACCCAAGCAAATAAAAAATATCTATTACTAGTGCATGTAGACTGTTACACTAGTACCGAAATACAAGACTCAGTTCAAAGCTAGCAAAAACAATCAGCAATTATAAATTATCAGGTATCCTCAAAACTTTTTATAACCAAGATATATGATGTCATCAGATACTAGTCAACATCCCAACCACAAGGAAGACCTAGCTAATTCTGGTAAAGTTTGAATGGCTTTTACAGACTACTTGCGAACTAATGATTGTTTGAAATTTACTCTGATTGAAGATATTTCTTGGCAACATCCAACCCACAGAAAAGAAACTGAGAATTGCAAATGACCAAATTTAAGGACTTCTATTGAAATTGCTTGCCTTGACAAATTTAAGAAACCAAAATGCCAAACTCCATGTACAATTTGAAGCCAGTCAGGAACAAGTATCAACAAGCATTGAACTCCAACCACTCAATATACTGGAAGGACTATTACAAGTATCAATAAGCGATTTTAACTAGCTCTTAAAATACAATACAACTTTTGAGTCGAATCATTTCTTTTTACCAAAAAATAAAGAGTATATACGCATACCTAATACAATATTGTGTAATTGATTCCTTTCTAAGAATTTAGACCCAACATTAAGCACTCAAGTCTGAGACTTTGAGAGGTTCAATCTATGATTCTCATAAATATATGCCATAGAAAGCAATTTTTCCTTGAACTTAAAACACAAACAAACACCTTTGAAAGCAATTGAATCCTCACTTAAATGTTTTTGGAAATGCCAAGTTCTTCAAAGGTGTAACTCCACCCAGTTTTAGTACATGTTTTGATTTATAGAATATCATGGGTACTTCAACTTAATTTCAATCCCACTCATTTTGTTTGAGCGATCTTCTTGCGAATCGCCCCCAACATGGCCTCCAAATCGTTGCCTATTCATGTAAAATTCAAATTTCTCACCTTGTCATAGGCTAGGATTTATTATAATCTCCAATCCTTGCACCAAATTTCCACCTTCACACGGTCACTATTATATGGTGAATTACACCATACCATCAATCCATGACCAACCCCATTCCCACGACTCCAATCAACTCCATAAGAAGCCTTAAACCCCTTTCGTATGATTTATTCTTGCGAAAATCCATTAATACAACAAGAACTAGACGAGTTGAAGACAAAGAACCGACATCCGGCACTAATTAGCGAGTCCCATGTCTATTAAATTCATTTATAACAAAAAGAAGAAGAAAAAGTGACTGTAAGTCATTTCAAAAACATTTACTCTGAGCTAAAAATTCTAAAGCCCATACCTCATCCACATTTACAAGTAACATTAACTATAAAAAGAACTAATTATTTATATATTTTCAGCAAAAACAAAAAGAATATAAATAAATTACTTGTTACCGCCATCTTCACTGACGCGATTGCCAAACTGGATGTGTTTGCCAGCGAATAGGCCGCGCTTGGCTCGGTTCATTACGATCTTGTTTTTCGGTATGCATTTCTCTACAGATTCTTTTACTCCTGGAGACAAGTTGTTCTCTCCAACCTTCTTTATTAGCTTCTTCATCATCTCCTTCCCTCTAAACGCCATGCCGTCCTTGGTTTCTCTTTCAAAGAGAATTTGTTTAGTGAGGTAAAGGGACTATTTCGATGCTCGCTTGGGGAGAAGCTTAGGTTTGGCTCTCCTCTGAACTGCGGTGTTTTTTTTTTTTGTTTGTACAGTCGCCGGTTATAGCCCTGTGATTTTGCCACGTCACTTGCCTCTAATAATAGCTATTTGATTTTAGTCTTTCTTTTTTCTCAATTAAGTTTTTAGCTAATAACATTGTCTTTAAAAAATAAATTGTTATTTTAGAATTATTCAAACTTTATTCCTTATTTACAAATTTAAATGTATAAATTTAATCTTTTTTGAAGTAAATCTTAATGAAAATATTTTAAATATCTCATCAGAGACAAAAAAAAAAAAAAAATTGAAATTCTAATCGATACTAATATCTCTCACATTAAAATTTGTGTTTGATGCATGAAGCCCCCAAAGGAGGACAATAAAATTATTTTTTTTATATCAGTGACCCAATAAGAAGAATTAAACTTGAGCAAACTATTGAGCACTGAGAGTATACATTGGCAGCCTAACATGGTGATGATTACACTAGATTCTGATTCTAGAATAAATATGAGCAAATTATAATTCGGAAAGAAGGTAAATATGCAAAGATATAAACGATGCCGTGTTACAGCTTCTACAGAAACAAAGTTCTTGCCTCCGGCAACTCTGGCACAGGAGCTATAAGTTTTAACAGTTGTTCAGAGGAAAAAACTCCAACAGTCCTTGAACTTGAGCTGTAAGCACTCCTATATAAGTTGCCGTATTTTATAACCACCACCATTTTATACCTCTTTCCTAATATTAGATCAATCACATGGCCGACAGATGTTGAGGTGGTAACGCATGGAGGTGGACTTCTCATCAGGGCTGACAGCGGCGCATGCAACTACAGGGCACAACATAATGAAAAAGATTGTATAAGTTCCTCATTAACTGAGGAACGATCAAAGAATTTATTACTAGTAACCAATGAAATCATTAACAAGATGAATGATGTGCCACATTAGCGAAGTTTTCAGATTAGACAAGAAATGAATTAGTGGAGTTTACAGATTAGTTGCTCATATAGATATGGAAGTACCTCACTGCAGTCTTCACTGTGCAACAGTCCGACACAGCTCCCCCAGTCATCTATAATAGGCACAACTGGATCCCTAAACAAACGCATAACTACTTTGCTCAACTCTATGTTACTTTGCAGTGGCTGAGCTTCTTCAAATGGCATCATGATCTTTTCAATGGGTTGATTAAGTGAGACCTGAATATGTATGCACAGTTTTACAATGCATAAGAAATAGTTTAGTCCATCGCATGAAGGCAAATCAAGCTTCGGCTTAAGACCATACTTCAAACACTAGCATTTAGAGTAAGAAGCAGTAACAAAATTGTACCTGGGGAAGCAGGTAAGGACTGAACATGGATTTAGAGAATCCGCATAAGGCCTCTATGCGGACAGCAACCTGCAAGATGAAGATACAAATAATCAGGGATACATTTATGCATTTCAATTAAAAGACTTTTGCAATTAACTTATGGAGAAAACAACTTTAGATGCAATTTGAAAGAGATATCCCCACAAAAGTCATAATTCCTACTTCAAAGATTAGGTACTTGAGTTCACAAATAAACATCGTTGTCGAAGTTCCTATTTCTATCAGTGACATACCATGCCTCCTCTGCTAGTCCATGATATTCTGTTCCATTTTGCAATAATGTCAGTAAGCTTTTCTATAGCCATGTCAACCTGAGAAAGAAACCTAAATTAACATACTGTACTTTCTCTGGCTTGTCCACCAACCACCATGTCAGTGCCAGCTATGAGCAGAGGTGAAGAGTGAAGACAAATAATGTCAAAGTACCACACAACTCAAGTTAAAAGCAAGAGGTAGTCTCTTAATAAAAGCAATAATGCTGTTGCAGGTCCCAAAGTTGGCGATCAAGTGGATCTGGTACCTGGCCATCTTTTAGAGCCGCCTCCATGAGAAGATGATCAGCTTCTTCTTGAACTTCTGGGGTTATAGTTCCAGCAGAATCTGGCCACATGCGTTTATGCAGACTTTTAACCATACCATAGTCTCCTCTAGCAGCCAATTCACGCATCATGGAAACATAGAGGTGAGGTTTTGGCCGCAGACCTGGATTTCTGCCAGACAGCTTTACTATTTCCCCAAAGATGCAAAGAGCACCTGGGCATACCATAGACCAACAACTAATAAGTGCATGCATGAGAATTCTTGTTCAGTTATTAACAGATAGTAACAAAGCCTGGCATCTACTTCAAAAATAAATTTAGATATCAGAAAGCATAGTATTTCATTCGTCTAGTTTTCATTTAGTAAGTTGGTTTCGGCTGATGAGAATGAAAAAAGACAATAGATGTACAAACGCAAATGGCATAAGCTTAGTCCAATTTATCTTCTCCATATTACTTCTTTAGATAGAATCCAAAGATGTGTTCATATTCCTATCTTATCTATTTAGCTTGCATTAGCAACAGATATGCCTTTCTGCATGTATATATGGAAGAAAGAGCAACTAACTACCTGTACACAGACATCCAAATTGATGTTCTTTTGTATCCAACCACATACTACTGAAATTTCAAATACAAAGTTTTAAATTGATGTTGGATAGAAGAAATTCAATTAAATTAATAACTATTATTCATATACTACACACCACTCAATTACCATGGTGCACTAACATATATGATTAAAGATTTCACATCTCAACTTGGCTTGCAAACATATAATTGATTTCTAATCCACAAAACAGCCAACTTGTAATTGCAAAGTTCTTAAACAAAATCCAGATCTAGCGTACCCTTAATTGAACCGCAACTTAGCAGCGCATCAACAATTGCAGTGAATGCAGTTCGATCAGGAAACAAGTTATGACATGATTTCATCTCCAGCACAAATTTCAGAACTGATTGCAGATCCTTAGCATGTCCAAAGCCCTACAAATAAAAGGAAACAAAAGGCTGCCTCAAAACTTGGCTCAACCATAGAAAGCCTGAATTTCTGGTTCATCCTCAAGAGAGAGCTATTCTAATTAATCAATATAAACTCTATAGTTACCAACTGACAATAATAGAAGATTTGAAAGGTATCTGGTTCACCCTAGGATACAAGTTATTTTACATTGTTTTGTACAGGATGATTCCACTATGCAATAACTTCTGATAATGTTATGTTACGTGCAAAAGAGACACTTTAGCCTACAGTTACTTTAACTTTCAGTTATTAATCATTATTGTTATATAAAGCTAACGTGGCTTTTGATTGTGATAAGGAGTCAGTTCGATTAAAATAGGTTACAGTTACTTGATTTGTAGTTAACTTGGTAGTTTATATCTTACCTCTATTTCAAAAAGTTGCAGTTATCTTTGTGTGTATATATACTATGATATATGAATGAGATGGGAAGATAAGATTGCCCAAATTATCTGAGTCTTTGATCTGGAGAGTGGTTCTCTCAAACTAACCTTCTTTTTTCTTACAAATTTCCTTCTTTATCTTCTACATTATCTTTGTACATATAATTTTTTCAAGCATATTTTGGCAGCTTCCCTGTGCACAACTTTTGCAAAGATCTCATTCATCTAATCATACAAGCAAGAAAAGATTAAAAGGTAAACGGACCTTGAGTAACATGGTGTAAGTGAAGACATCAGGGTGAAAATCATCATAGCTACGTTTCCGTGCTTTGCCCTGTTTTTAAGGAAAAAATAATATAAAAGCAATAATTTAACTATACCAATCCAGTTCTTGTTCAATTTAAAAATATATAGAGGCACAAAACTGGCCTTTCAAATGCTTGCAACCTTCAGTTGCTCATAGAAAGACATTGCAAAATCCAACTTCTCTGTCTTGACACACGCAGAGATTAGAGTGTTATAGGTGAGCCTATCAGGCTCTAACCCTAGATGTAACATCTCATCATGCAAAGCTATTGCCGCCTCAGGACTGCCTGAATTTATATGTCCCTGAAAGTGGTCAAAGAATAACTCATCAACATAAAATCACTCTCCAAGAGTAGATATTTGCAACTACCTAGCACAATACCATGATAATTGCTAAAAGCCAACAAAAATAGTACTGTAGTGCATTTGAGAACACCAGGGGCATTGCCCAAAAGTGCTTTCAAATAATTCACAAGCCCTATGCTTTATTTCTATTCTATAGTGTTCCAAGGAAATAAATAAAATTATTTTTCAGAACCACACAAACACGTGGATTGTTTTCTGGAACAGCAATTTGTTGAAAGAATACCCCCAAATGTACACCAAATCTTCAATTTGTAATTGTTTCAAGTAGCCAGAAGACAGAGCAGAACCTTCATTAATAGATTGTACAAAAAGATTGAAGGACTGCCACCTTCACGAAGCAGAAAACCATATCGTGCAAGAAGACCATTAGCACGGCGTAGATCTCCTGCACTACAGCAATGCATGAACTGCATTATCAGTGAGCACGAATTCGAAGCTCAGATCAATACACCCGAAGCATACAAGAACCAACATTGAAAACATATAAATACCCCGTTAACAACCAAACAGGAATTATATGCATTCATCAAATAAATTTCATTTTTTTTCATGCTATCATTGTGGTTCAGACATCTCAAAGTACAAACCTGCTTCAATTAGAGCATTTAGCAGGCCACATATAAGTGGTGCAGACAGCTTGGGACTTCCTACAGCTGTACCTTTTTCCACTGACTCAATCATTTGAAATGCCTCATCAATTCTTCGGGCCTCGCCCAGACCCTGTCATACCATCAACCGAATAACACGTTCTCAGGAACTAATACTTTTTTATTTTACAATTTTAGTATTACATGAGCAAACTACCTATACAAACTAACATGACAGCATAAGAAAATATTATTACTATATTTTTATTCCTATCTATTGTATTGAATTTCTTATTTAACTCATCCAATTATATTATGCCATGTCAGTTTGTATAAACGAATTTATATAAGTATTTTGTTTGTGTAGTGTTATTTTTACCAAAATTTTAAACTGATCATAGAATTAACCTTCAAAAGAGTGCCGTACGTGACATTATCAACGCCGCAACCATCTGGCTTTGACATTTCATCAAACAACTTAAGAGCCAAATCAATGTCTCCGCAGTGAACGCAAGCCTCCATGACTGCGTTCATCACGATCGTGTTCAACTTCCCATATTTTCTGTTTGCTATCTCTATCTCCTCCAAAATCTGTATGAACAAATCTCCAATGTCAAAAAGCTATTTTACAAACTTAAATGAAATAAAAAAAAATATACGAATGAAAACCTGGTGGAGTTGTCTACGGCGAGTGAGCTGAACGACGCGGGAGGTGAGTCGTTTGAGGTTCAGTGGCTTTTTTGAAGACGGCAATTTGCTGAACGAACGACATCGTCGAGGAGTAGAGGGAAATGAAGAAAAGTAGACATTAAAAGAGAGTAGAGGTTTAATTTGCGGAGGCGGGAGCGCGTAAATATGAAGATGCATCGCCGATCACTGGTGTCGATGAGGAGCTCACCCATGGAAATAATAAATAGCGGATAATGTTCGTGGCTTTACAAAAAAAATAATAAAATAAAACGAGAATCTTTATGAGTCAAAAATCATTGGTGGACTTCAGTTTCATTTTGGGCCTGGGCCATGATATTACAAATGACACTTATGATTTTTGATCAAAATGGGTTATACAAATATCGTGATCCAACTTTATTGAAAAGGAAAAATATATCAATAATCCTGTCTGTATGAAGTTGGGATTACCGGAGTGTAGCTGAATGCACTTTATATTTTTTTGAGTTCGAGTACAAAATAAGAGATAAGATTTGATATTTCATGGGTAAAGCTTTTCATTCTTATCCAAAAAAAATTAAAATCTATACATATATATAATATATAGTTGGAATATAAAGTTTGATCAAAATACTCTCTTAGTAATTTTTACTTCAACAAATGCAAATATATAGCTACTAGTTAATAGAAAAAAATTCAAAAAAAAAATATTGAATACACATGACTGTTAATAACATGTCATAATATCTTTATCAAGTAAGTTGAGGATCATACTCCTACAAAACTTATACTTCAAATGATGTGTTTCTAAACAAAAGTCAGTTTTTATTCAAACAGGATCCTATTCCTACAAAATTTATATATCAATTAATGCATCACCAATCAATAATAATAATGTCAAAAATTTATATAAAAGTCAAGTCAAATTAAGAAAATATTCTAAATTTTACAAAGTCCATATATCAAATAATGTAGCACTAATTAATACATATCATGTATTAAATAATAACTAACTT
This sequence comes from Ailanthus altissimus, assembly GCA_946807835.1. Lineage (NCBI taxonomy): Eukaryota > Viridiplantae > Streptophyta > Magnoliopsida > Sapindales > Simaroubaceae > Ailanthus > Ailanthus altissimus. The sequence continues at coordinate 32,902,317 of OX327689.1, read as the reverse complement.
TGTAATTTTATTAATAATATAATAATTATATTATATTACGTTAGTAATTTAGTGGTAAAATATTAATAATACATTTATTCTTCAGCTATAACAAACATCTTAGATTCAAATCTCCTTCTTCTGAGTCAAAAAAACATATATATATATATATTAATTATATTACTACATATCATTAAATAACATATTAAATAACACACCAATTTTTTTGTAATATATATATATATATTTGAATAGAAGCATTCACCTAAAATATAAAGCATATGATTGGTCCGTATATTTATCCATTTGAATGTCGAACGAAACATAGCTAGACACGTTTTGAATCGACTTTAGCTTTGAAGTATTAACGAAAATTAAAAATTTCTACATACGGGTGTATGGACCAAATAATCTAAAGAGACAGAGGGAGAGATGGACGACATTTTAAGGCAGGCATAATAAAAAGCAATCAATAGCTTTTAAGTTTTATCCCGTAACCCCGGTGCCCCATTTCAGCTTGGGCTTTTGATAGATAAGGCATCTTAAAAAAAAATAATAATAATAATTCAATAAACGATAAAAACCCACTCCCCCACTTAACTGCTTTTGAAGTTTCGTGCTCACTCCTTGCCCTTCCAAGAAAAAGCAAGTCTCACATCCCACACTAACCGTGCCAATAAGCATGGAAATTCTATAATTCCCAATTACTGCTCACTTAGTTTCATATTCACATTTTAATTATTGAAGACGAAACTTTACCAAAAGAGTTTTCATGCTTTAATCATTCAATTTACCTCATTAATCAGATTCAACAGTTGAAAGGAACGGGTGGTTGCGAATGCAATTATGCATCATCATTATTGTACTGGTTGTTTCATTGTATGTGGCCGTTCTTACATAACACGACAATAGAATCTCAATCAGATATCATTAATCAATCAAAGAGGATTACGGCAATCAAATAAACGAACTGTGATTTAAAAATAAAATAAACCAACTGTTTGTCCGTGGCAATCACTTCTACTACGCGGCAGTAGGCTAGCCCAAAGTAAATGGAAACAAGACAACTTATTGCTTGATGTTTGCTGTAACAACTGCAGCAGAGGATCTAATTTTCTCATTGTTCAGACATCTGTAGTGTTTATTCACGGTTTCACTTCTACACATGACATCAAAACACTGTTCACAGATCTACCTTATATTACGTGATCTGCCCATAAATCTTTCAAAGCATTTAAAAGGACAGAAAAGAGGAAAAAATAAAACAGTATCAAATTTGCCCCAATTGGAAGGAGGTAAAAAGAAATCAAAGAATCACGGACCAATCAGATAGCGTCAAACTTCTCCGGCCGGTCGGTCACCGGCGTGATATGCTCGTCGCGTAGCTGCAGTTACGTCAGCCGCACCCGATTCCGGTGAATAAATTTTCTTTTATATGCATTTGTTTAGTCACACAAGTCTTTGTTCTTCGGATTTGCAGGGAACTGGGTGTTTTAAGTTTTAAACTTTACGGTTCCTAACACCCTTGTATTCTGGCTTCTAGAAGATAAAAACGTACAAAACAAAACACAATAAAAGAATCCCCTAAAAAAACATTAAACAACTAACTGGAAACACTTTTTGACAACACAAACTAATATTCGCTAGCTCTCTCTGTAAAGTTAATTTTACATGGTCGTCACTTATGCTTTTCCTCACTATATATTTGCTTAAGAGCCCCTCTTTAGTCATGATACATCACTAGATCGGTTTCTTTTTTTTAAAAAGAAAAAAATTTAAGTTTTCGATATCATTACCCTTTTTTTATTTCTTGTTTGTTTGAACTTGTAGATTAAAAGAGTTTCAAGCATGGCCGTTTCTCAATCTTCACCAACATCATCATCGACCCCAAAAGCTGAAAAATCAGAAGAAAAAAAGGGGGAAAATTCCCAACCGTTGATTCCGGGATTACCCGACGAGATCGGGGAGCTATGTCTTCTTCATGTTCCGTATCCGTACCAAGCTTTGGTACGTTCAGTTTCATCTTCATGGAACAAAGCCATAACAGACCCTAGCTTCATCATCTGCAAGAAGTCTCTTTCGCTCTCTTTGCCTTATCTTTTCGTTTTTGCTTTCCACAAATCAACGTCCAAGATCCAATGGCAAGCCCTGGACCCGCGATCTGGCCGTTGGTTTGTTTTACCTCCCATGCCATGCCCCGGCACAGGGTTTGCATGTACATCACTTCCACGTCAAGGGAAATTATTTGTTTTAGGCGGTATGCGCTCGGACACAGAGACTCCCATGCAGACTACGATTGTCTACCGTACATCAACAAATCAATGGTCGGTGGCGTCTCCAATGATGACAGCTAGGTCATTTTTCGCTGCCGGGAATGTTAATGGCAAGATCATGGCCGTTGGAGGGAGTGGGGAGAGAACCAACGAGGCGATCACAGCCGTTGAGTGCTACGACCCAGGGAATGACACGTGGACGGCGGCTGCTAAATTGCGCATGGGTTTGGCTAGGTACGACTCAGCTGTGGTGGGGAACCAGATGTATGTCACTGAAGGATGGACGTGGCCTTTTATGTTCTCACCAAGGGGTGGGGTCTATGATATCAAGAATGACACGTGGCAGCAGATGAGTGACGGGTTGAGAGAAGGGTGGACGGGGATCAGCGTGGTGCTTGAGGACAGGCTGTTTGTGATATCGGAGCACGGTGACTGTCTGATGAAGCTGTACAACCCTGATGATGACACGTGGCAGTGCGTGGGCGGGGATAAGTTCCCATGTGGATCAATGCAGAGACCCTTCGCTGTGAGTGGATTGGAAGGGCGAATCTATGTGGTGTCAAGTGGGCTAAATGTGGCAATTGGAAGGGTATATGAGGAACAAGATGGTAAAGTTTCAGTGGAGTGGAAAGTTGTGATGGCTACCTCAAAGGCTTTCAATGACTTCGCTCCCTCTAGTTGTCAAGTACTTTATGCTTAAACTATTAGTTAATAATAACAATCATGTTGTTTTAAACTGAATCATCATAAGGCCAGGGTGTAGTTTATCTGTTAATCTTGGCCTAATCTGATATGATTTTTGTTTCTATTAGGCGCCTTTTATCGAGTGCTTCTGCCTACTTTATGAGTTTGTATCTATAAGCCACAGCTGCGAGTATGATGTATATATCTACGCAGTTTGATTATTAACTCCCTGATCTTGTCATTACTCTATATTTGTGGGGGAAAAAAGTATGAAATTACACACATAGACCATGATATGAATTTTCTCAGAAGGGCTTTTGTCCAATCACATTACCATGGGGATAGTAGTTACAAGTGATAAATGTATCGCCATTTCTGCAAATAACTCGAGCGCAACCAACCTTCAAGCTTTGCCTCCAAACCATCTGGGTATAGTGCAGGCAATCTTTATTTTTTGTACAACTGTTGGTCTTATGGTTGTAGCAACTCTTCTCTGCAGCCCACTCTGCGACGGCATCGCCCGGTTTCCAGTCCTTGCCGGTTCCCCATAAGAGGTTTTCGCCATAATCGCTATTCGAGTGAACCAAATTGCAGTCCTTCTGCCGCTGGTGCGCCCACCAAGAAGCGAAACTCGCCAATTTCTTGCTCCATTTGAGAGGTGGGAGCCCGAGCTTTGCTCTTACCATGTTGTGTGGTATTAGATACTGTTGAATTGTGTTTCTCTGCTGAGTGGAAATAGCACTGGTGAGTAATCGTCTTGATGAAAATTCATGGCTGCTGCTGCTGCTAGAGTCAGATAATGAGGGTGATGGGAGAGAAAAAAAGAAGAGGAAGGTTCCTAATAACCCACATGAAAACAACACTCTAATTTCCATTGGTGACGCCAGGAGAGAAAGATTGTGCTGGTTTGGTGAGTGATGACAGTTGATTGATGATCTATATACATATATAGATATTTATACACAAACACAGAAGCATAAAATGATTATATGTCGTTTAGACGCAGAGGGGGAATCGTTTCACGTGTTAAAGCCTCGATTTGGAGGAGATTTGAGGTGGAAAACACGTTAGTGAATGTGCAGATACATGGTTTGATTTGACTTTTAACTGACAAAACGGTTTCCAATCATTTGGCTATCATTAACATCATTTTTATATTCGTTTCATCTATAATCCTAAATTTGGTATTACCATTTGCACTATTATGTGTTTTACGAATATGTTTTTGTTGATAAGTAATTATTCATTTCTCTCATTATATGTGAATATTGGTTTCGAAATTCTTTCTGGGTTTGATTGAGAATCAAATTATAATGTTTATGGTGAATGAATCGTTGATTGAGTTTATGTATAATTTGTTCTTTATTAAATCGGTTCTCTTTTCTTTTCTCCAATTTTCTGTTGACCAAACAAGTCTAAGGATGATTATTTTTAATAGATAAAATAGAAAATGAAGCCATTAGTCAAATGTTTATAAACTTGGTGTGAAAGAAACATATCAATTAAGTACCAAACTCATGGGCTAGACTGTGTCTTGTGAGCTTGAAGCCCAATTCCACGCTTGCGGTTTCCTCTACTTATTTGAAAGAGGAAAATGCACAGTTTGTTCTGGGCATATGGTAGGATTATCGAGATCAATAGGCTCAAAAAAGACCTCATATTCTAATTAATATGACTAATAAGGGCATACTGGGATAGGATCCCTCGCTCTTTCAAAAATTTTAAAGTTGATAAATGTGTAATTATAATTTTAACCCTTTGAAAATAAAAATTTTATACTTGGACTCCATTAGTTCTTACTTTGATAACTTAACCCTCAATATTATAATTTAATGATTTTAATTTTTCAATTTTAACATTTTTTATCCCCCAATTTATGGGTGATCCGATAAAGCATTAAATTGATTTTTTTAATTTTTTTTATTTATTTAGTTTTTTGCAAAATGCTAGAGAATTAATCGATTTCTAGCATTGGGCATGGCATCGAAGGAAGAGAATATGTTATTACATTAGCACCACTATACTGTATAAACTAATGCCTCACACTGTTATCGGAAGAGTGAAATAAGCAACTCAATGCAATAAATAAAAATAAAACCACTCATTTTATCATATTATGCTATATTAACTTTTATATATAATATTATTCAAGTTATTTTTTTAAACGACCATCACGGTAAATTTGTAGTTGTTAATTGATTCAACAAGTAAAATATTTCGAGATAATATTAGAGTCAAAAAATTCACTCGTGCCAAACAAAAATTATGATAAAATAATTACTTTCCTTCTTCTTTTATATGCATAAAAGCATCTCTTAAACTAGACGCTTGTCTTTGCCACCTTTGTTTTTTTAGTTTGTTTTTTAATGCCAGTGTAGATTCAGACAAATGCGTGCTTCCATCGTTCGGTGAGTACCAGTGCAACATCGAGATTCGTTTTGACGTCGTCGAGCCTTCTCGGTCTGAAGAAAAATAAATAATTATTTCTTACAATAAAAGAATAAATTACCTTTTAAATAATAAAAAAATTCGATTCAAAATTCAGTATTTTAAGAATTAAAATGCTGCACTAACTACTTGATTGAAATCAAGTATTTCATAATTAAAATTGACGCTAACCACTTTCCTAAATGAGTACTAAATAATCGAAATGTTGAATTGGGATTAAATTCAAAACTTGGTTAAATTTTAATTGACTGATTTAAAATCAGCTACAGACAGAATTGGGATTAACATCTCTAAAATACATTCCCGGGCGGTCAGAATATTCTAGAGGGTGAACCGTGAACAGACACGCTTTGGTCAGACGCAATTTCTTCTTGCGACCTTCTTTCCCCTCCTCCAGACTCAGCTATACTTTTCCAGACTCGGAGAGAAAAGTACGAACACTCCGTGTCCTTGAAATATCTACCATAATAATAGTATCTAGCGTCGCCCTATAAATAAACCTTTTTGCATAAAGTTTGTACAAAAAATTATATTCAATCAGCAAATCGATCAATTCCGTTGATTAACAAACTTTGAAAAAGGCAAGCCAGCGATCAAGCAATTCAATTCAAAGTCCCAAGATGTGTTTGGTGTTTGTGTGTGACGAGGACGAGAGAGTGATAGGGAGGCAGCCAGCGCCAGGGGCTTGCCCGTACTGCGGAGGGATGGTACAAGCCACGGACATAGAGAGCCAGTGGAGGTTCTGTTTCTTGCCTCTGTGTTTCAGGACAAAGAGGAAGTTATATTGCACTATATGCGCCAGACGCTTGGTCGTCCAATAAAATTCTGTTGATGTCATTACTATAGGACTAAGATTGCGTTTAATTTTTGTGTGGTAGGTTTTGGGTATTTTGTGATTTTGTTTATATGTATGTAAATATGCAAATTGCAGCATTGATTTGACATCGTCTTACTGGAAATCGTTCTCTTCTTCTTCTTCTTTATGTTCTATTGATTGTAAATTTATGGTGATGACTCTCTGTTACTACCCTGTCTGCCTGACTTCTGAGAATATCTTAAAAAATGAAAAGTAAAAAATCCTCAGAAATTTGTTAACCTTCTTGCCCGAGTCAAGATCGGCTGAAGTTTCCAACCAGTAAAACAATAGTTCAATATCAGTTGTTTCTACAAAAACAACTCAAATTTTGAGCTCTAATATGAATAAATCACTGTCTGAACATCTATGTGCAAACTCTTAATCTGCAAGAATCAAAGCAAAAGCAACTTGATTTGCGTTCCGAAAATTGAGGACTATGAAGCTTTTGATTAAATGAATCAACTAGCAAAAGCACGACCAAGAAGCAATCAAACGAGAGAAGGGCGAAGAAGATGTGCGAAAATTTTGCTTCAGGTCAAAGAGGTTTGTAAGCGTCATTGCCTTTCCTGTCGACTCTTCTATCACAAAATTTGGCCCAATCCTCGCTGGGCTTAACTTTCCTTCTGCATTAGCGGAGAATAGTCCGGTAGATGTAAGCAGACGTCGTCGTTTAAAATACTTTTTTTTTCACATGATTTAAGATAGTTTTTTATGATGGGTAAAATATTTTTTGCCATTAAAATGTCTTAATAATATATTGTTATGAGTACTTAATTATTATTTTTCAGTTTGGTAGAGTAGAATATTATTGATATTTTTATTTCACTTTTCAAAATTATATACACAAATTCGTTATATAAATTAACATGACATAATATCGTTACATAAGTTAAATAAAAAAATAGAATAAAAATATGTTAACAATATTATTTTATTCATCAATTATATTTGTTACGTTAATTTTTATAAAAAAATATTATAATATTAATAAAGTGCTAATATTATAAATTTTGAATCTTAAATAATATCTCAAATAGTTTAGTATTAATTTAAATTGATAGACTGATATGATAACACGATATGTTGGTATTATAATTCAAAGTTCATTTTGAGTATCATTAATTAGAATTTTATTTGAATTAGAGCATTAATGGGATGAATATCAATGAATGATCGGTTTTCTTTTTAATCCTTTTTTTTAAGCGCATGGAAATTACTTGAATTGGGAATTTGCATTTAAGTGCATAAAAGAAAAATGTAATTGCCATATTGTACCTCAAGTCTTACAGTTTTTTTTCTCTGTCATTTGCCATCCAAACAAGTAACTTCGTTGTCATCTCGTGCAAGCAATTCTTAATAGTGACTTCCATAATTTCGATCTATGAGAACTAACAACTCTGTGTGGCATTTTATAAAGACTTAATAGGCCAAAGATCCGGTTAAGCTCCTCCACCGTCGTTTTTGAGCAAGCAAAATATGCTGTCACCGAGTAAGCAAATCCCAACAATATGATTGGTCAACAGCTTTTGGTGGTGAGTTAAGATTTAGTATTTGATTGATTTTATGAAATTGTCGATGGAGGGTTATAGTATGTGTGACAATATTTTTAGTTAAGAATATTCTATATATTTTAATTTAAGTTAAATAATTTTCTCATTTTTAAAGATCTTTATCTTATTTTTTGTGAGGTCTGTATTATTTTTTTTTCAAAATTATTTATGTTCTCCTTTTTTTTTTTAAAGAGATTGTATTCTCATTTTTTTTTAAAATCCCATATAATATCAATGATATTTTAATATAATATTAATATTTAAAAAAAGAAAAATACAATTTATTCTAAAAGAAAAAGAATTGCAATTTACCTAAACAAAATGTGAAAAATATAAAATAACAAATACACCCTTACTGGTTAACTTCGCTTCCTTTCGTTGTTTGCCCAGATATACAACTCGAGACTCGAGAGTGGATGCTCAGATCTGCGAGGTGCTCACTCGCTCGTCTTTGCTTTTAAAAAATAATACAAATGAACGTTTAAGATCCATCATCACCAAATCCCCTGCACGCTCGTTTTGGCTCCAAGTAGAATCATCAATTTCACGAAACCACTCGCTCTCTTCTTCCAGGATCTAATCGCTTAAGGTTCGTTTATCTATCTTCTCTCTATTTCCAATCCCATAGATCTCGCGAATTCAGTTGATTCATTTTATTGGCAACCAAAGACGAAATTTGTTGTATAATTTTTGTTTTCGATTTAGGTTTTTATTTGTCCGAAGCACCATTCTTATTACGCATAGAGATTCTCTCTTTGCTTATTACTCACTAGCTTATATCATGTTGCTACATTTTATAGGCGCCTGAACTGATTACTCTACTTTGAAGCTGAAATTGCTAGATACAGTGTGTATATATTGGATTCGTGATGTAAATTGAAAGGAATCAGTTATAGCGCTTGACAGTAAACGCAAACAACTGTGAGATCTTAATCGATGTTGTATTTTTATAATTTTCTCCTTGGCCAAAATTGTTGAATTTTGCTATGAATTTCATTTTATATTGATCTGGCTGAGGCATGCGTTTTTTATGCATCTCTAATCTGTGAACTTGTGCTTTTGCTACCAATTAGGACTGGATTTTTTTTCTTGTTTCATTTTTATTTTCTCAAGTTATATGAAATCACAAAGGAGAGGGGCAGATTATTTTAGAGATCTGAATGCCAAATTTGCATTAGGTATATAATGTTTGCTTGATATTGATTTTGATTTGTACTGTTACAAGGACTGTTGATTCGAATGTGCTTGAGACACATGCACATATAAATGGAGTTGTTAATGGCTGATGAACATGAAACTAGTTGATTAATGTGATGAATATCTAAGCCAATATTGTCAGATTTTAATTGACTTCTGATTACATATCTAATATATTCAGTTTTTTCTAGCATAATACTGGAAAATGAAAATTATTTTAAAGCTTTGGTGTCATTAATTTATGTTTTGGTTTTTGATATGAATTGGTATGTATACTTTACCTGACAGAAAAAAATCTGCAAAAATGGAGAAATCTTGTACTCTGCTGATTCATTTTGACAAAGGGACGCCAGCAATTGCAAGTGAAATTAAGGAAGCCCTTGAAGGCAATGATGTTCCTGCGAAGGTTGATGCCATGAAGAAGGCAATTATGCTTTTGTTGAATGGTGAAACCTTGCCTCAGCTATTTATCACAATTGTTAGATATGTTTTGCCTTCTGAGGACCACACAATACAAAAATTATTGCTTCTATATTTGGAGATCATCGAAAAAACAGATGCTAAGAGTAGGGTCTTGCCTGAAATGATTTTGATTTGCCAAAACCTGAGAAACAATCTTCAACACCCAAATGAATATATTCGTGGGGTTACTTTGAGGTTTCTTTGCCGCTTGAATGAGACAGAAATCATTGAGCCGTTGATTCCTTCAGTTTTGCAAAATTTGCAACATCGGCACCCATTCATAAGGAGGAATGCTATATTGGCTGTAATGGCAATATATAAACTTCCACAGGGTGAGCAGCTTCTGGTGGATGCACCTGAAATGATTGAAAAGGTTCTATCAACGGAGCAGGATCCATCAGCTAAGCGGAATGCATTCCTCATGCTCTTTACATGTGACCAGGATCGAGCAATTAATTATCTGTTGACCCATGTTGATAGGGTTTCTGAATGGGGTGAATTGCTTCAGATGGTTGTACTGGAGCTCATTCGGAAAGTCTGCCGAACAAATAGGGGAGAGAAGGGGAAGTATATCAAGATTATTATATCTTTGTTGAATGCCCCTTCAACTGCAGTTATTTATGAATGTGCCGGGACACTGGTCTCTCTGTCATCTGCACCCACTGCTATTAGAGCTGCTGCTAACACCTACTGTCAGCTTCTTCTTTCACAAAGTGACAACAATGTCAAGCTTATTGTACTTGATCAGCTGAATGAGCTCAAGTCTTCACATAGAGATATTATGGTGGATCTGATCATGGATGTGCTTAGGGCACTTTCCAGCCCTAATCTTGACATTCGAAGGAAGACACTTGATATTGTGCTCGATCTGATCACTCCTAGGAACATCAATGAGGTTGTTCTTATGTTGAAGAAGGAAGTTGTGAAGACACAGGCTGGAGAGCTTGAGAAGAATGGTGAGTACAGGCAAATGCTCATTCAAGCCATCCATTCTTGTGCCATTAAGTTCCCAGAAGTGGCAAGCACAGTGGTACATCTGCTGATGGATTTCTTGGGAGACAGCAATGTTGCTTCAGCTATTGATGTGATTGTTTTTGTTCGAGAAATAATTGAAATGAATCCCAAATTGAGGGTCTCTATAATCACCAGGCTATTGGACAATTTCTACCAGATCCGAGCTGCACGGGTTTGCTCTTGTGCTCTTTGGATCATTGGAGAGTATTGCCAGTCTCTTTCCGAAGTTGAGAGTGGCATAGCAACCATTAAGCAGTGTCTTGGAGAGTTGCCGTTTTTCTCAGTCTCTGAAGAAGGCGAAGATACTGATTCTTCTAAGAAGGCTCAGCAAACAAACTCGATAACTGTTTCTTCCAGGAGACCAGCTATTCTTGCTGATGGAACTTATGCTACTCAGAGTGCTGCCTCCGAGACTGCTTTTTCCCCACCTGCCCTTGTTCAGGGATCATTGACTACTGGGAACTTAAGATCCCTTCTTCTCACTGGTGACTTTTTCCTTGGGGCAGTTGTGGCATGCACACTGACAAAGCTTGTTCTGAGACTGGAGGAGGTGCAGCCATCTAAAGTTGAAGTGAACAAAGCTTCCAGTCAGGCACTATTGATCATGGTCTCAATGTTGCAATTTGGACGATCTCCAGTTTTGCCACACCCAATTGATAATGACTCTTATGACAGGATTGTCCTGTGCATAAGATTACTTTGCAATACCGGTGATGAGGTCAGGAAGATATGGTTGCAGTCCTGCCGTCAGAGCTTCGTAAAAATGCTTTCAGAGAAACAATTAAGGGAATCCGAGGAATTAAAGGCAAAGGCTCAGATTTCTCATGCACAACCAGATGACCTTATTGACTTCTACCATCTAAAGAGCAGGAAGGTAACAGCTATTAGATGTGTTGACGACAATGAAGTAGGATTAGGATTCCTTATCCAAATTAATCTCAATTTTTAAAAAGTTATTTCTCTTTTGGCTCTTATGAATGAACGAAGAGAAGAGTGGGAAAATTAGGGAAAGAGGGTGGGTAATGTAATTGCTTTGCCTGATATAAGCTTTGACATTTGATCTTGATCAGAATTGGTCCTTTATCCTTTTCTTTTTACTTTTTTATTTATTTCTTTATTTTGTTTTTTGTTTCACTACAAACTTCCACAGGCTTAGCTAACTTTACCATATCCATTGTTATTGTTAGCTTTTGACATTTTTCCAATTACTTATTTTGTTGTTGCTTTATATTTCTTTGTGATTATGTGTATAGATACGATAGCTAATTAAGAATTCATGACCATAAACTTCCAGGGTATGAGCCAGCTAGAGTTGGAAGATGAAGTGCAAGATGATCTAAAACGTGCAACTGGAGAGTTCATCAATGATGGAGATGATGCAAATAAGCTTAACCGCATTCTTCAACTCACTGGATTCAGTGACCCTGTGTATGCTGAAGCATATGTCACTGTTCATCACTATGATATTGTCCTTGATGTTACGGTTATCAATCGCACCAAGGAAACCCTCCAGAATCTGTGCTTGGAGTTGGCTACCATGGGCGATCTTAAACTTGTTGAGCGTCCACAGAATTACACATTAGCACCTGAATCAAGCAAGCAAATAAAGGCTAACATCAAGGTGTCCTCAACTGAGACTGGAGTGATATTTGGGAATATTGTTTATGAGACCTCAAACGTGCTTGAGAGAACAGTCGTTGTCCTTAATGACATTCATATTGACATCATGGACTATATCTCTCCTGCAGTTTGTACAGATGCAGCTTTTAGAACTATGTGGGCCGAGTTTGAGTGGGAAAACAAGGTACTTCTACCATGTATTCTTGTCATTTCATGCAATCATTTTTAAGTTCTTTCAACATTTACATTAGATTTAATTTACATATGAACTGAAATTATTTTTCCTGTCAGCGTGGTAGGAGTCTCTTGCATGGTAAGGTCATTGTAGTTTTCAAGATGGGACTCAATAGAGCACAATTTGGTCTTAATTTTTCATGAAGTCCAAGATTAATCACCCAAGTGCTTAAATATTGTCTTCCTCACTTTCATGGGTGACCGTTGCACATACTTTGACTCTGCTTATAAGCTCTAACTTGATGCCATTTGTCTTTCTTGCTTGTACTCTTGTCAAATTTATTGTTTATTGCCTTCAATTCCAGTGACTGAAAGTTTCTCCGGGTTGACCGACTTTTATCTGTATTTATGGTGCTTAGTTAACACTTCTGGTCTAATTTCATGTCTGTAATGCAGGTTGCTGTTAACACAGTAATTCAAGATGAGAAAGAATTCCTTGATCATGTAATCAAATCAACCAACATGAAGTGCCTCACTGCACCGTAAGTTGTTCTTTTCTTCAACAACCTCTTCAAAGATAACAGAAAGGGCTTTGCAATCTGTATGTGAATACAGAAACATTAGGAACATTTCAAGTAATTAAGTTGACATGGTCATTGTATTATATAGTTTAACAACATGACAACACTTAATGGCAAAATGGTTGCAAGATTGGTTAGGAGAATTTAGGAGGAGGTGCCTTTGTATGATCATTAGCGTTATTATTCTCAATTCTATGTTAATGTGATCTTGGAGCATGTGATAATTTGCAAGTTGCGTTTGTTGTACTTGGAGACTTTATAATGCTGTTTTAAGTCACAATGCAATGGTAGCTTCTTACCCATATGGCCATCACAAGAACCATCTTCCAATTTGTTGAAACAGTTTGGTTTTAAAATATACTAATGGTCCTCACATAACAAATAATCTCATTTCCGCTCACTTTTAAGTAATTACAATCATTGGTTAACGAACAACAGTTTCCAATTGTTGTTTTTGCTGGTTGCAATTGCAGGTCTGCGCTGGATGGTGAGTGTGGGTTTCTGGCAGCAAACTTGTACGCCAAGAGTGTGTTTGGTGAGGATGCATTGGTAAATTTAAGCATTGAGAAACAAATTGACGGTAAGCTGAGTGGCTACATCAGAATAAGAAGCAAGACCCAGGGGATTGCTCTTAGTCTAGGGGATAAGATTACTCTCAAGCAGAAGGGAGGCAGTTGACGTGGAACATGAGCATTATATCTGGAAAAACTGGTACTTGCAGCCCCTTGCTATCAGCCATTAGTTTACTCATGCTCTTATTCCTTGCAAGTTTTGTTAATTTATGTTCTTATTTTCAGTCATAGAACTGATGCAGGTGCGTTATCTACAAATTGGAAGACCGTCCCTCCCATTTTTGTTGTGTTTATTTTGTATCTAGAGCATTCAGGAAGCGACCTTTATATTTTAGACAGTATATTTACAGGGAAAGATATCTGAACCATGATTAAAGATTGTTCCTTCTCTAGCATTTGAAAGATGAATTTTCTGTGATTTTTCAATAGTGTTGAATTTAAGCTCTGTTTTCATTTTGGAGTTTGGCTGTGTAGAAAACAATCATAATGAATATTCGTATTCTGATTCTCTCATCATTGTCCTCCGTCTTCCCCACGTTACTAAGCTCTGTTTTTATTTTTGGATCCTCTTGTCTTAATTTGTAAAAGAGTTTTTACAAATTGGGAATAATAAAGTGATTAGGTTCTCATATGCGCAAAGGACACGTCAAAGTCGATTGCCATAGACAGGCGCACGTAAGAATCACCATTTTATGAAGGAACTTTTGCAAAAACAAATTTCCCAATGTAGGACTCGTCCGTCATCCGATTCTGACCATTCAAATTCAAATAAATTAAACAAGGTTCTTGAGACACAAACGAAAGAGAGGAACTTAGAAGTTAGAATTTCACTACTTGAGTTGTAACAGATACACTTGAATGCGTAATGTGTTAATGCTTCAAGATAGCTCAGGACAGAAAATTATACATGGGTTGGTAGATTGACATTTACATCAATAATAATCACTTGCAAAGTTTCAGTTTTATTAAAAAACGATGATACCATGGACTTGGGGTGGGGCTTTGTGGCGAGGCACGTGGGAATGTTTTCAGGTTGCTCTATCCACAGCTTGTGAGCAATGCCACCGGCCGTGAGCTTTTCTGACAAATTCACAATCTGGGTTTCTCCTTTCACCTCAAGGGTAACCTGCAACTCAGAATGGAAAATGACTAGTTTTTAACAGCTTCTATAAACTCGCAGTCACAATTGCATTTGCAGTTACACATTTCCCACGAAATCGATTCACGAATACCAACCGAAACGAAACAATTCACCCATACAAAAGAGATCTCATCTCAATCCAATCAAATCTGATACCTTGTGCATGCTATCGATGTTCTGAGGGCTACAATACTGAATAGTGTGAGGATCGTCCTCGCGGTGGGGCCAAGTGGCAGACACGGAGGCATGGCATCCCTGTGTCACCACGCTCCCCAGCGGCCACGTGTCTATCAGGTCCCGCCGGAGCACCACGTACTGTATCAATACGTCATCGGCGTTGTCTGCCTTCGCAACGGCATCATTTGGCGAAGCGATTGGACTGGATTCGGTGGGAGCGGAATTGGATGTGGAATGACTCATTGTGTTTAAGCTGAGTCGACTCGACACGCCGACACAAAGAGTCCCGCTGCTGAAACCGAAGCTTGAAGGCGTCAAGCTGGGGAGAAAGCGGGAGGCACCGAAACGACAAGGTGAGAGCAGATACAACATGCTTTATATAGTTGATAATAAAGGTTAGAACCAGTAACTCTTTATTGTTTACGACCGATTAGAGAACTTCCAATTAGCCCCCACGGTTTATCTCGTTAGACTCCGCTTCGTTGGTATTAAAAACATGGGGTCTGAAAAGAAAATTATACGGGTTTAAGTAGAAACCTTTTTTTATATATTTATTTCTTAAGTAGAAACTTATTTCTTATAATATTTCCCCAAAAAAAACACATTTCTTGTAAAATTCCAAAAAAAAAAAATTTGATATCTAAGCGATTATTAATGAAGCAACTTTTCGAAAATTCCTCGCATTTTGTTATCCTTCTACTTGTGTCTTACACTCACTTTTTATTTTTAGTATTAATGTTACATTAGGGAATTATTAGTATAATAATCAAGATTAATTAAAATAAGATATTATTTACACATTAATACATGTTCAAAAATATACTTCATAAAAAAGTATGAACTCCTACAAAGAGGAGAGAAACGCCCCCACAATCTCACACTCACTTATTTGCAAATTCTTTTTTTTTATAAATTTATTCACATTTTTAGGTTTCATTACATTACATGACTCGTCATATTTTACTAATTTTACAAAATATTTATGTTTTTATATTTATATTTAAATATTTTCTCGTCACATTTAGACATTTTCTTACCACATTTTAAGTAACAATTAGTTTTTAAGTTTTCATCAAACCTATTCTCACATTACTATAGTTGTATTCACTTCTCTTTATTTGTACTATTTTTTTTTCACTTTCTCATTATATCTATTTTATACGCAAAAGTCTTAAACTACACATATTCAAAAATTGTAAAAAATCACACACAACAAAATAAAAATAATAATCAAAACATAGAAAGTATAAGAATATACATAATTTAACAAATTTCTTACATCAACAGTATATAATAGAATTCTAATTTCTTTTATTACTCATATATTACTAACAAATTATTCAATAAACACAAAAATCACTTAAAGAATTTATAAAAAAAATACACAATAAAATAAAGCTTTTTAATAATTTATATAGCACTCTCTTGTACACTCAATATTAAAACGCTACTTATACGACACTCTTTTACATATTTAATACTTAAATTATTCTTTAACTCTCTATTTTTCTCTTGCTAATGCATATTTGATTTTTTTTTTTTATGCACGCCACTTTAATGATATAACAAGAGTTTATATAAACTTAAAAATATCCTTAAAAATTTTGAAACTCAAAACTAACTTAAAATGTCTTAAAAAAGCGAAACAACTTAAAATTCAATATGGGACTGAGGCCCACCACAATTTTTACTTTGGCACCATGGCTTGGCCTAAACTAGGGTGCAACGCCAGCCTCTGCCAAGGCCTATGCCTTGGCCTGCCTTACTTTGAGCTGTGGCTTCAAACTTTAAAAATTGTCTTGGTTGCGATCTCAGTCCCTTCTTATTTTTTTTTTTTTTGTTTTAGATCATTTCTCATCCATTCATTGCGATATTGACCTCGTATTGTCTATATATTAGTATATGATTTAAAATTATACTTAAACAAAATTTTCAAGCCTTGAAAATTGTCTTGGTTGCGATCCCAACCCCTCCTCATTTTCATTTTTTTATTTTAGTCTATTTCTCCTCGTCAATTGCGATATTGACCTTGTATTGTTTTCATATTAATCTTTAATTTAAAATCACACTCAAACAAAATTTTAAATTATTAAATTTTAATAATATCCTATGATTTGTTTTAAACTTTAATTTTTTTTCTTTAAAAAAACATATTCTAACATTCCACAAATCATTTTTATTCAATTCTCATTATTTCTTATTGTATATCTCCTCGTATTTAATGTTTCAATTATTTTTGAGTTTATCACAAGTATTCATATTTCACAAACGTTATTTTTTTATCATAATATTTTGGTAATTTTATATTTTATTTATTTGTTTTTCAATCATATTTAGACGTTTCCTCGTATGCATTTAATTTTTGTTAATCATATTTAAAGTACTAACTATTTTGAGCTTTTCGTAAAAAATTTAGTCACCTTATTTACAATAGTTAATTAGCTCTTATTTACTAAAAAAAATGTGAATGATTCATGTGTGAATATGCAAATTCGGATATAATTTTGCGATTCCACCACTAAAAAAAGCATAAACAGACTCCATACTCCATATTTGTAGAAATGAATCTCATTTATGTAAAAGAAAAATAAAGGGTTAATAACAATAATAATAATAATAATAAAACAAACCAATTATGTATGGTCTGAGCACATTATCTCCTGCAACGAAATACAACACACCAGCTCGCATGCATTCCACGTGCACACAACATGACAAATCAAATTCAAAACGGTGTCATTGCGAACATCTGAATGTCCACGCGAAGAAATAAAAAGTTTGCCCTTTCCAAAGATAAGATAAGAAGATAAAGATAAAGTTATTTTCATTTAATAAGCCATCATTGGCAGGTGGCACGCATTCTTCAACACATCTAAAGAAAAGAAAAGAGAAGAGAGAGCTATTTTCTAATTTCTACCATTACTTTGAAGATCTTGACTGGATTTTTTATTTTATTGTTTTCAAGCTAAGATAAAAATGATCAGTACCTATGAAGACTTTTTAACAATAAATCTGACAAAAGATGCTTATCCTTAATATATAAAAAATCAGGACATAAACAAAACGAAGACAGAAAGCATTTTTCCCGACCAAGTGAGTGGGAAAAAAAAAAGAAGAAAATTTTTCTATTTCCTTTTTTTTTTAATTTGATTCAAGGGCAAAGATTGTTTTCTTTTTTATTTATTTATTTATATTCAGTAAAAAAATTCATCTTCATTGAACAAAGATAGATAGTACATAAACAAAAACCAAAAAAGAGAGGAAAAAAAAACCTAATGAAGCTAGCAATTAATCTTCTTCTTCTATTAGATCTCCAAGAGCGAAACAACTCATTGACTTGGAACAAATCTTAAGCCTACTTTGATTCTGCTGCCGCCAGGCTGTTGTTGTTGTTGGGTCTTTTACTTCCAGTCGTTCTTGCAGTCTATGATCAGTATAGGAAGCTTCAGTATTATGACCACCACCACCACCACCACCGTCCTCGTCGTCGTCTGTTTTCTCGTCGTTGTCGTTAATAAAGGGAAGAAGAGGCATGGATTTAGGGTTAAGGCGAGAGTAGAAGAATTTCTTTGACCGCTTGTTCGCAATCAACAATCTTCTTCTCTTGTTGAACGGATTCTCCACTTTCTCCAGATCCTTCACTGAGCTCGCTTCTGCTAGATTCCCGAATGATTTTGATTTTCCACTATAGTGATTTGATAATCCCCTTCTAATAAGAAATTAAATAACAATTAACATTTTTAAATTAAATTAAATTAAATTAAATTAAATTAATCAGAAGTGGATAATATTATTCTATAAATATTAACAGAAAAAGGTTAGGAAAAAAATGAAAAAGAAGAAATTATGTAGAAACTAATTTACTAACTTAATGGGAAGAGAGTCGTCCAATGAATCTAAAGATAAGTTACTGTTTCTTGGCAACTCATGTTCTCCCTTTGAAGACGAAACTTCGTCATTTTCCTGTTCGTCGTCGCTATCTCCTGGAGAGCCGATCGAGCTCTCCGACGAACCGTTCTGAGTCTCCTCGTGAAGTTCTCCAACGACGTCCTCCAATCCGTTCATGAACAGACACGATGAAGAAGCAGAAGCAGAAGATGATGAGATAACAGCCTTACCCTGCACCGGCGCCGGGGGAACATCGTTCCGGTCTCTCGCGTAAGACGGAGAGGGAGAGGGAGAGGCGGCGGAGACCTCCATGCCGTATGTGGGGCCCACCAAGACCTCCATGATCATAGGGAGATTACCGTCTCTAACCTTCTTCGCTTCTTCTTCTTCTTCAAAGTCCGAAATCCTAACCTTTTGCTCTTGTGTTCCCGGACAGGATCTGTTGTCATCAATCGCTGCTGCTGGTTGCTTTTTTTTTACTAAGACAAAGAGACCGAACATAGAAGGAGGAGGAGTAGGAAGAAAAAGGGTGCGTAGGATAAGGGAGAGGGGGGTGCGTGTAGGTTAAGGAAAAAGAGATGGCTTCTGAGACGGTTGTTGTTGGTGCGTGTCCCCTTCCCATCATATATCCTAAAAACTTTCTAGTTTCTAGACAGACACACAGAAACAAAGTAAATATAAATCAGAAGATAAAATTATTTTTATTACTAAATAATTAATAAATGTAAATGATAACACAATATATATATATATACTTATACGTATACGTAGATTTGTGGTATGTATACGTATATGTATAAATATGTTGGACACCTCCATGATGACGTGGAGGGCGATGTGACCAGAAAACACACGCTTAGTCTTAAGACCACCCAAGTCCAAAATATTAGGCATTATTCTTTTTATTATTATTCATGTTTTATGTATTTGCTAATTTGTGACGGTATCTTTTTCTTATTTAAGTAATGTTATATTTACAAGTATTTGCTAATTTGTGACGGTATCTTTTTCTTATTTAAGTAATGTTATATTTACAAAATTGAAATATAAATTTTGCATTCTAGTTGATTTGTTATTAATTAATGATTACCACTTATTAATTAATTATTAATTTTTTAATTTTTATTAATATAATTTTTGACTTTTAATTTTGAGTTATTATAAATAACGAGATGAATTTATATTTTTTTAAGAATAATGTTAAGTGAGTCAATAAATTGAGTTGGAATTGACACACTTTGAGTTTTCATGAAATAATTTTATAATGACTTTGATAAATGCATTATGTTTATTTGAGCCTCTTATTTGATTCAAATCAAAAAATAACAATCACTAACATATTCAAGATACAATTCACGTCTACTTTGCCAAGCTTTTAACTCACTTGAATTCATTTATTAAATATGATTTTAACAACAAAAATAACAAGAGGCATTGTCTCTAACAAATAAATGAATAAAATTACAAATATATTATCTCTTGATTTTTTTTTTAAGGTTCTAGTTTTTTTCCAATAAAATTCATAAGAAGAAAAGGCCTAAGAAATGCTCCACATAAAACCTATTCCTTCATCTCATAACTTTTTTTTTTTTACAAACTTTGTTGGAGTAGAATTCTTATTACGTGTAGCGATGGATACTATTTATTAAAATATTATTTATAACAATTATTATTTATGTAATTACTATTCACACAACAATTTTATGATATTTTTTATATAATAAAAATTAATAATTTTGAAATTTCAAATCTTTCCTTAATGGAGTTGGTGCATGCCAATCTTTTTATAATTAGTTTTGATTTCTTTTTCCCTATTTATATTAAGTTTTTGAGGTTCTAATGCAAGGGTGTGGTGTTTTCATAGAAAACATTCATTTACATGCGTGTATGAACTTGGCACGAAATCTAATGGACCAGCATGACAATATGTGGAGACCAAAGTTTGTTTGGTCATGTGATATTTGAACAAAATTTAGACGAAATTTGGTCCCTCTTTATCACGTTTGGTCATCATAGGAAACCCATCTTATCATCATCCTAAGAATCTCAATTATACTGCTACTTAATTCTTGTGATTGTTGGGAATTGTTTGTAAAGCAAAATCAATAATAATAATAATATTAAAAGAGTGCAAATTTGACACCATCAAAATTATTTAAAATTTTGAGTTATTTTATTTGGAGCTAATAATCTGCATATCCAAAATCACACTACGAAGTGGCCCACATAATCAATTATTTGTATTATAATTTCTTATAATTTATTTAATGTAGTACTTGAAGTATGTATTTATATATATATATAAATGATATTATTTGTGTAGATTCACATATATGAAAATCAGTAAGATTAAATAAATAAATTTGACTATGATAAATTAAATAGTTGTAATTAAAAATACATCATTCTTATATTGATTTATTTGAAAATTTTGTTTTGTAAAAAAAAAAAATCATAGCATGAAAAGTGACACAAACCCCTTTCAATAAAATTCTTAAAACGAGCTTTGTTGATATCACGAAACTATTATTTTTAGTAATTAAGATTAAGTTTGTGATAAGATATACTGTCAAAAAATTTATATAATTATAACGTAAAAGCACAGAACTCAATTCAATTAGGTCATTGAATAAAGATAGTGCAAAATTGCATTATCGAAGAACAATTTCAAATAATAAATTTCATTAAAAAAAAAATCTTATTTGAATAGATCAAGCAAGCCAGCCAGCCAGCCAATCTGTGAGTTGACTGGTCCACCTTCGAAGAAACAATTGGCCGTATCGAGCTTTTAGATATATATATATATATAATATAAAATAATTTAATGAGTGGGTCACAGCAAATCAAATGTACGGCCCGAATATTCTAAGTGGATAATCCAGTTGTTAATTTTCTATTAAATAATGTATTTATTTATTTTTAATTTAAAGCCTGTAGGACAGAGGACATGCCCATTAACAATGTGAAGGCTGAAGAAAAGCCAATTCGAGGGGGAGTACTTATTTATTTATTGTGTGGACTTTGTATGTATTTTTGGCAGACAGATATTGTAAATCTGGATTAAAAATTAATTAATTATGATTAAAAGGAAATGGGGTTTCCATTTGAAGTGACCCAATTGCTGCAGTATTAATCTTAATCTTAAACACATTTACCTAACCTCCCTTATCTCTTATAGATTTTTCTAATTAAAAATCAATCCATTATTGAATAAGTTATTTTGATGAAATAATTCAACAATATTCCAAACGTAAATACCAAATGCTACTTGTAGAATTGAGAATACATATTTCTTGGATTGTTTAGTAACCCCAAATATATATATATATATATTATTATAAATTTATGTTTATGCACATCAAAGTTCGTATCTTTCAAATTTTTTCATTAACAAAGACTTTGTTCTTTCTTTTATTGAAACCTTTTAAAAACAATTTTCATTTCATCACTTGTCCATTTAGAGATTTTCAATTTTAACCGGATTAAACGACACGGCTTTAGAATTGATCCGTCAAAATTCTATTGCTTATTGACAAATTGACATTGAATTTGTCAAAATTTTGAAACTTAATTCAATTAATTGGACATCAACCCCCATCGCAGTCATTTATTAAAAAAAAAAAAACATTAATGTCATGTCATGTTTATCACCAACACCAAACACATCTCTTAGTATTTTTAGAAATTAAAAATTCCAAACTTTTTTGAGACTTTTCTTCTTTGATTCTACGTTGTGAAATGATGTGGGAGGGGCTTGAGCCCCTTCTCATACGCGACGATTAAACAATGAGCTATTACTACCTGAATAAAATATTTCTCACCTATCCTAGAATGTAAATCAGACTTTAAATTTCTTAATGTTCTAATCTACTAATTATAAACGTCGGTATATTATAAAGAAAAAATATCAATTTAGTCTATAAAATTTTAATAAATTACTCAATCTCAATTAGTTCGCATGATATTAAAAACAAGTAATTTAATTAAACGTTAGGAACCAAACTGACAAATACCCTTGCTATAAAAGAGAAATATCGGTATGTTGTAATCTTTCTATAATAATAAAAAAAGAAATAATCAATTGATAAAATTTATAAGTTTATTTATTTTTGTTAGACAAGATAATATGAAATGGTTTCCTTTTATCATTAGGTGGTCCTATTAACTAAATTGACTAAATTGGAGGGGGGTTCTTATCACAATTGTCTCAAAAGATTGTTGGTCTATTTTAATGAAACAAGAACTAACACACAACAATAAAAACACGTGATATGTGATTGCACTCACTAGTGTCACGACCCGATTTCTCGAAACCGTGCGGCCTTAGACACTTGCTAGTGCTAAGCAGCCTACAAGACCCCAATTAACCAAAGAAAGAGATGAAGAAGAAGCACACCAAGTGTTTGAGAGAATGCTCTCGTATTTTATTACTAAAGAGAGATTACAAAGCTATACACTTACAAGCTAAGAGTATTTCTACAATTTGGAGGATTGTTTCTCAAATGAGAACTCCACCTATTTATAGCTAAAGCTATATACAATGGACGGCTAGGATTAACTCTAATCCAAGGGTCCAAATCTAAAGTGGGGAATATGCTAAGGAATATTCCAAAAGATGCCAACTACCAAAGTATATCCAAAGGAATATGCCTTTTCTAGAAAACTCCCCCACCTACCACACCCATGTGGCATTAACCCAAATCCATTGGGCCTTCTAGAATCTTCAACCCATGTAACACATCATGGGCCAAAACCCCTCTTGGTGGCCTTGTCGCGCGCCAAATACTCGAGTAATTGCTTGAGAATATTTGGGGCGTGACATTCTCCCCCACCAAATTCACGCGACGCCCTCGTCGCGTCTTCGCTGGAACTTGCGCACCGTGTTCTGCAAACTCTGGCTGTGCGCTCTCGTGTCCCAAGCGTGCTCTCCCATCCGGAAACCCTTTCCACTCGACAAAGTACTCAAGCCTCGCCCTGAGTTGCTCCCCTTTGTCAAGGCATGTGGAAATCCCCAAAGGTTCCCGGTTGTGTGGCTCAAATACTGCATCTCCCGTACCTCCACGGTACTGCTTCCAACAGCTTGCGGAATGCACCTGATGTCGCCACTGCAGCTGTCTCGAAGGTAACTCCACCTTATGCGAGACGTTGCCAACTCTCTTGGCAATCAACCTTGGCCCCTCGTCCCCACGATCAAGGCCCTTGTGAAGTGGGCGTGCTGACTTGCATTGTGGTGGAAGTATCATCTCCATCACCAAGTCCCCCGCACTGTGCTTGACACGCCGCTGCTTGTCTTCGCCCCACTCCTTGTGCTGAAACTGCACATCATGTGACACCTTGGACTTTTGGATGACACCCGCATCCAACAACTCCTCGAGCTGCCCCTGCAACTCTCCCATCTCCGATGGAGGTGTCGACCCCATAGTTGGAAGCGTAATCTCAAGCTCCAACTTGCCCTCAATTACATCTCTTGAAGGCGGTTCTTCCGGTATGGCAGTAGGCTTGACCCCATTGTGCTCCCCGAGCACTTCTGCAACAACCTTCGGTATTTCATCCTTGCCCCCATTTGCCGCATCATCAACCCCCGTTGTTGAGGCTGAATGTAACCCTCCTTTGCGCCCAGCATCTACCCTTAGTTGCATTGCGGAAAGGACCTTGGCGTTTGGCTTGGATCGCCCACCCTTGGGCATGTCTACCGTCGGTATCATTCGAGGCCCTCCTTCCAAAATACACATATAGTTGTGTTGAGGAAGTAACACCACATTGTACTGCCGTAAGAACTCCATACCTAGCACCACATCAAAATCATCGAGAGGTGCTACTGAGAAGTTTACCTCACCGTGCCATTTGCCAATGTGAATTTCAGCTCCACGAACCACCCCATCCAGCGGCTTGGCTCTTGCATTCACGGACTTGAGATATCCCTCTCCTTTCTCCACATGAAGGCCCAAGCGTTCCGCTTCCGCACGCCTAATGAAGTTGTGCGTAGCCCCCGTATCAACTAACACTTGAGTCTTGATGCAATTGACATAGGCTTCAATGTACATGAGCGCTGTCCCCGTCGGCGCGTCTGCACGCCGCTTGGCTTTGAGGGAATTGAACAGCTGCATGCAACCCATACGGCTCTGTTCGCCCTCGTATTTTGCCTCGTACATTGCATTGAAAGCCTTCTTTTTCGGACAGTCCTTCACCCAATGATCCCCATCGCAGAGAAAACAGTTAGACTTCGGACCATTACCTCTATGGCCGTTGCGTTTCTGTTCTTTCCACTTGGGCGGTTTGCCTTTCTCCTCCTTGCTCTCCGGAGGCTGAAACTCCTTGGCTCCCCCACCCTTACTGTGATTGGGTTTAAAATTCTTGGACTTTCCCGAATCCCCCTTGCGGTAATCCATGAGCGTCTCCGCCATTGTAAGGGCGTCGGATATATTCTGCACTCCACGCCGCTTCAACTCATTGGCTGCCCAGGATTGTAACCCATCCAGGAAATTGAACAACAAGTCCTCCTCGGTCATGTTGCGGATTTGCAGCATCAACAAAGAGTACTCCTCCACGTACTCCCCAATGGACTTTGTTTGTTTCAACTCCTTCAACCGCTTGCGAGCGTCATGCGCCACATTCTCCGGATAGAATTGGCGTTTTAACTCCCGTTGCAATTCCTCCCATGTGTCTATGGTGCAGGTACCCTTGCGAATCTCCTCGCTTTTCCTACGCCACCACAGAATTGCATGATCGGAAAGGTATAAAGTTGCGGTACTTACCTTGTGTTCGTCCCGCACGCCCATAGCGCCGAAATACCTCTCCATTTGCCAAAAGAAGTTGTCAAGCTCCTTGGCATCCCGTCTGCCGCTAAACTCCTTCGGTTTAGGGGCCTCGACCCTTGGTGCAGCCACCGCAGTTTGAGTAGCTACGCCATTAGCGACCGCTCGCTTGCACAACACCACATCCTCCTTGACACCTTCAAACCCCTTTCGTAGCTCTTCTACTTGGGCTTGAACTTTGTCCATGGTGTTGTAGACCTTCTCCTGAAAAGCCTTGATCCAGTCCCGTTGCTTGTCAGCATGCTCGTCAATGGAGCTTTCGATGAGGGAGCGCAGCTCGTCACCTTGAGTATCGAGGCCCACCTCGACATTCTGGACTTGCTCCTCCAACTCCCCAAGGCGATCTGTTGCCTTGCTCACAGCACCACCGAGCCTCATAACCATGTCCCCTAGATCATGGTTCGGATCAACAAACTTTTCTGGCGAAATACTACCATGTCTCCTAGCTTTGGGGTCTCTACCCTTCCCTTCAGTAATTCCCGATGTTCCAGCAACTTCCTTCACCATCTTCTTTGAACCCGCTCTGATACCACTTGTCACGACCCGATTTCTCGAAACCGTGCGGCCTTAGACACTTGCTAGTGCTAAGCAGCCTACAAGACCCCAATTAACCAAAGAAAGAGATGAAGAAGAAGCACACCAAGTGTTTGAGAGAATGCTCTCGTATTTTATTACTAAAGAGAGATTACAAAGCTATACACTTACAAGCTAAGAGTATTTCTACAATTTGGAGGATTGTTTCTCAAATGAGAACTCCACCTATTTATAGCTAAAGCTATATACAATGGACGGCTAGGATTAACTCTAATCCAAGGGTCCAAATCTAAAGAGGAGAATATGCTAAGGAATATTCCAAAAGATGCCAACTACCAAAAGTATATCCAAAGGAATATGCCTTTTCTAGAAAACTCCCCCACCTACCACACACATGTGGCATTAACCCAAATCCATTGGGCCTTCTAGAATCTTCAACCCATGTAACACATCATGGGCCAAAACCCCTCTTGGTGGCCTTGTCGCGCGCCAAATACTCGAGTAATTGCTTGAGAATATTTGGGGCGTGACACTAGTCACTCCTCTTCTAACTTTACATAAAATCACAAAACTTTGGGAACTGGGATCATGTGCTCTTTCATAATTTTGAAGCCTTTCTTATCCTTTTTTTTTACTCTATTTTTCTTTTGCACCTCATTTTTATTTCCATTCCAAGCATTTAGTTGTATCCCCCAATTCATTTCCAAACTTGCTTGCTACAGAATTTATAGACTCATCATAGTCCTCCAAGGTTCACAGATGATGGTTGGCTGGATGGCTGTGATTTTTCTAGGCAAGCTATTTCCACAAATCTTGTTGAAACTTTGGAACTTATAGCTTCAGAAGATATCGCTAATGGGGAGTTGGGGACCAAAAGCAGTAGTGAAGGTTACAAAAGAGTTGTAGCTTGTGGCATATGTGGGCATTTCATAAACACCTATGGACTAACTACAGAGTGGAAGTGCTTTCGAAATTAAACAAAAACACCTCTATGCCAAATATGCACTTGGTTAAAAAAAATAATTTAAAGAGTTTGCGGATACGCAATAGGAAAAATGTGACACACAGGTACCCTCTTTACTTGGGGTGGTTTTAAGAACGATGCTTAATCAGGGGCTTTTATCCAAAAGCACCTTCTGTGAAAGCAACTAACACTTCTTCCCCCATGTTATAATCAAAGTGCACCCTTAAAGTCAGCATTTTCCTAATAATGTTGAAAACTTTTCACCGGAATATTTGGAATTGGATCAGAGATGTACGTAGCCCTAGAATGAATGAATAGGAGAAGCAGGGAAGCATGGGAGGGGGAGAGGAGCCATTCATGCTTTCTAAGTATAGAAATCATCATAACTCTGTATAACAAAAAAAAAAAAAAAGCATCTAAAGAAAAAGAAAAGAAATTATTAACTTATTGCTCTTCATTATGATCACAACTTACTATTTACAAGGAGGCCATCGCTATCACAACTGCCACAATATTTTCCTGCTCACCAATCACTTCAGAAACATTTTAACCCACAATCATGTTAAAGAAGATAAAAGTTAAAAGTAGAGAGTGAAAGGAAGAAAGCAAGAGATTAATAATTGGCATCTGAGAGAACTTAAAGAAGATAAAATGAACATAATAGAAGCAAAGCATAAATGTAAGGTCCAGTGAACTTCAGCAGAACACATTTGAACTAATAGGGTTCATTTCACGCGTGAGCAAAGTCTAGTCATATGATACCACAGGAGAAAGTGAAAGCAAATCAAGAGAAAAGTAATTATTTATACTACAGAAAGCTATTAGTATGCAAAGCTATGTAAACTTTAATACCTGGAATAATCAAAAGCATATATGAAGCATTGAAGCAGCAGGCTGATTAACAGTCTTACATTGCAAGAAAAGGACTACAGAAAAATAAGCCAACATTTTATTGTCAATAGTTTTTTACTAATTTCATTGCTGTTCTCCATCAGTAAGTGCTGAACAACAGCCATC
This sequence comes from Ailanthus altissimus, assembly GCA_946807835.1. Taxonomy (NCBI): domain Eukaryota; kingdom Viridiplantae; phylum Streptophyta; class Magnoliopsida; order Sapindales; family Simaroubaceae; genus Ailanthus; species Ailanthus altissimus. Next base: position 32,874,371 of record OX327689.1, on the reverse strand, counting down.
GGGGACAACAAACAACAACTTCCGGTTAAGGCCCAAAAGGCCTTTTATGAAATTCTTTATAAAAATGATAAGTACTTGATTCAGTTACTGCTAGACCTCTAGATGCACTTTCTATCCAAAAATTATACAAGGAATCTAATTCAGACAAGCTAGTAACTGAATCAATATGAAAGAAAAATGGAAAAGCTGTATCTCAAGGTATTATCTACGAACCAGTACAACAGGCCCATACACTCAATTCATTTGTATGCCTGACACTTCGTTAATCCCATGATTTGTAGAATCTGTCTAGGTAGTGGAGAGTGCATTTGATCCCATTACACAGACAACTTACAAAATTTCACCACATGAAAATACAATGGGCAATTGGTTGGCAATTTTTAGAGGAGCTTCCTTCTCCAAATGCAAGAAGATGCATAAAATTCAATAGTTTCAGGCCCCTTGGGATATCAATATGTACACGACAAAATCATACCCATCCACAATGACAGGTGGATATTACTGAATATTGGTGCAATAGACAAACAAATGTTGGGGATTACACCACAGCAGAAGTAGTACGACGAAGATCCATCATCCCATTGTTAAACTTTCCAACAGGTGACCTGCCTTTGAAACTGCCATATCTCCCAGGCTTTGGCTGAAACAGAGAGCCAAGCATTTTATCCAAACTCTCCACCGTATATTTTGCATACTTAGCATCTTGCTCAACCAAGGCCCCATAATTCTGCATATAGCTTCGGTAAATAGGCACAACTGCCTGATTAACAATCTGCAATGTTTTTTCTCTCAGATCTTTGTCCATGATAACCCAATTTGACTGCTTCTTATACATGTCATCTAATGCTTCATTGAATGCTTTAAGCCTTTTCTTGACAAGATCACGAGCAGAGGCACGCCCTCCTGAGAACATAATTAGACCTTCTCGGCTTAAATGACTTGGAATCTTTCCCCAAGTGTCTCGAAAGAAGAAATTAGCATAATACTCCTTGTACTGTTCATGTTCTCTTAACCAAGAATCCCCCAAGAGATCACCAAGCTTTGTCCCCTTCAAACTCTTGTACAAATGCCAATGGTTGTTCATTGCAAAAAAGTTGGATAAGGTGGTATCATCATAAGCCTTCAACCACGTCTCCAAGTTCTGTTCAATGGCTTTGATTATGTTCAAAACCTCATTAACAAGTAGCCTCTCTTGAAACTTCTCATGCTTCCAACTTCGGTGGATGACCAGGACCTGGGTCAGAATTGGCTTATAATCATCCCCAAGCAATTTATTACAGTATTCAGTAATGAAGCTCACCAATCTGGGGACACTCCCATCTGGAGGTGGTGGGATCTGTCTCTGTAACTCCACCTGAACCAGAAGTTCCCAAAAAATCTCAGCAGCACCATCAATCACCCTCTTGATGAGATCCCTTGTCAAGTTCTGAATTTCAGCACATGCAGCTCCACCAAAAAGCCGGTTAAAATCAGTTCGTAACTTGCTAAGAGATGTGAAAATATCCATTAACTTAAGAAGCTTAATCGGGTCTTTCTTACTCTCTGTAACAGTCTTCCCAAACTGAAGAAATGCAAGAATGCCTGCCTGTGCAGCTATCTTAGCAAAGCATCTCTCCCAAACATCCTTTCCCAACCTCTCAAACACATCAGTACATAGATTATACTCAGCCTCGAATAAATGCTTCACAGCAAATTCCAAATGTTTTCCCCACTGCGCAATATACTCCTCTATACTCTGCACATCATTAAATTCTGCAATTGACATCTCAAGGTAATCCAAATCAAGTGCCTGCAAACTTGCTCTGACATTTGAGCTACGAACTTCAACATAAATAGTTATACATTTCTCAAGCATATTATTTGCAATCAATCTTCCAAGAATGGCTTGCAACTTCTGAATAACTGTCACCGGTATAGGCGATGATGCGATGCACGCTTGTTCACCGAGCGATGATGGAGACAACATCGGAAGAGGAACGCTATGTTCTGTCAAGAGTAGCCGAAACTCACTCTCCAATTTATCCAACGCAGCATCTAAAAGGCCGCCATCAAGGCGAATGACTTTTCCCTCACCATTTGGCAATTCCCTAAGACCCTTCAACAAGTTCTTCAAATTCGAAAGGTACTTCTGATCAGCCACCCTGTGATCCTCCAAATACTCCACGATATCCTCCAACCACTGTATCGCCAACCCACAATTATCCCCCAAAAACCTCAATGCCTCTTCAAGGCGTTTCAGCACAGACAAGTATCCAGGAAGATCATTCCTAGGATCTGACAACAACGACTTCTCCAGCCCGTGAACCGCATCAAAGACCTTAAGCACCGCGGCAGCAGGGCCCACAGCACGATTAATATGGCCCCCAACGGCAACAAGGGCGTCCTTGTTAGCACGAATCGGGCGGACAGAAGCCTCTAATGAGGGCAATCTTTGGTTAATCTCACCTAACCTAGGTCCTGCTCTTTCAAGAGCTAGCCCTAGAGCTTTAGATTTCTCCAAGCTTAGCTTCAATGCCTCTCTAGCAGATACCAAATTCTCAATGCTATGATCATTATTCACGCCCTTGTCATTATTATTATTATTATTATTACCATTTACCGACTCTGCCATTTGAATCCGATAAGCCTAACAAATGGAAGCCCTAATATTAAAAATATTTTTTTAAAAAAAAAAAAGAACTTGAGCTTGAAATCTTAGTCCAGACTCCAGATTTGGTGATCTTATCAATTTCTCTTGGAATCATCGAAGAGAAGAGTTGAAGTTGAAGCTTTAACCAGGACTCATATAAGAAGAAGAAATCTTCATTTGTCTAGTGATGGATTTGTTTGCTCGGCGCTGAGCAAACTTTGACCAAACCAAAACCAAAACTACTACCAAACAAAAATCAGATATATTCTATTCTACGGTATAGAAACAAGAGTGAGGGAAACGACTCACTTGGAAATAGAGCAAAAAGGTTAAAAAGCTGAGACTGAGAGAGTATTGGTAGGTCGAGCGAGCGAGCGAGATGAGTTGACCCGGGCGAGTTGTAGAGTTCAGCTAAGCTGGAAGGACAGCGACAGAATGGAATATGAGTGAATCGATTTGAGGGGGAGTAGTTAAGATTCAGTTTCAGCGAGAGAGAGAGAAGGTGAAAGTGAAACCCTAGAGAGATCGGATTGAATTTGAGAGCAGCGATAAAAAGAAAAAGACCACCCTTTTTTAAAAGGCTTTTTATTTTTCATTTTTAGTAATTTGCTTTGCTTTTCCATCGTCCGACGAATCGCGACAAAGTGCATGACAGCAAAGGCATTTGCCAAGCATAACATAAGCTTCCCCTCTCTCTGATGTTTATTTTTTAAATAAAATAAGAAAACAAATTGGGGGATATTAACTCTGTTACCCCTTGAGGTTTATTTAAATTATAATTTAATCATCATTATAGTTTTAATTACACTTTCCTCCTTCTATTTAATTTAATTAATAAAAATACCCTCAATTTTTTTTATCAGTTCAATAACTAAAATATCTTAAAAGAGTGAGGATGTTTTTATCTTTCAAATTAAGTTAAGAGGTAATAATATAATTAAAATTAATTTTTTTATTAAAATGTAATTTATGTAAACCTTAGGGGGTGACAGTGTTAATACTCTAAAAATTGGCTTCTGCTTTGCGAAAAGAGCAGTGCCACCTGATTCTAATTATAAATAGTTTTATGATTTGGAACCTTTTAGGAATAGATCCCAGCCCAATTATTAGCGTAAGTTTCTCGAATTAAAAATATATTATGTAATAATATTATAAAATTAAATATTTTTACAATAAATACACTAAAAATAAGTCTATTTATTAAAAATGAGTGCAAAATGATATAAAATAATATAAAATTTATACAAAATGAATGAAAAGGTCAAATTAATACAAAATTGGAGGCAGTCGGCATAACAGAAAAAAGTGGGGTGCTCCACACGTTGTGCGTAACCTAGGGCCACCATGATCGACGCCCAGTATTGATAATTTTCACTAAAATTTTAAATTAATAAATTATTTTTCATCTCTTTTTCATAATATTTATTTATTTTATTGACATTTATTATAACATAAATTATTATTAAAAATTTAACAGCTTACTAAATATTTATCATTAGATGAGATAAATATACTATAGAGGTAAAATAATTTAATTATAATTTTTTTGACTATAAAAAACAAAAACAAAAAAAAAGATGTGATTAGAAAAGAAAAATCCAATGAAAAAAAAAAGATTTTAATTTTTTTTCCAATTTACTATAAATAATACTACTTTCCAAATATATATGTATAATATTTTTTATCTTAAGTGATATGTCAAATATTATTAAATAATTAATTTTAAAATTATTTGTTACATTATTTTATCAAATACTGCTAATACTATAATCTTTTATTTTTCTCTATCTGATTCTCAAAATAATAATAATTAAGGTAGGGGCAGCATTTATGATTTTCATCATCTACCCTCTTCAATGATCATAATTATGCACTCAAGAACCTCTCTTTACAAAAAAGATTCCATCAATAACACACAAAAAACATGCACTCCTACAGTCTCCATTTACATTCACCTTCATTGCCACATTGCTCAAATACTAGTAATTTTCGACAAAACAATCACAAAATCAACATTTGAACACACCTAATGTTGTTAAATGGGCCACCACCTCATTTTACCACCATCATGGGCTTCCAGTAACCCAGTTGACTTTCTGAAATTTGGCATATTATTCACATTTCAAAAAAGTATAAAAAAACAGGAGAGAGAACAAAAACAAAAACAAAAAGCTTATAAGTAATAAACTACCAAGAATTAATTAATTGTGATTTTACTTAATCCTCCAAAAACTTTACATTAAAGTCCCCCGCCAACCCCCTCAACTACATCGAAATTAGGGCAAAAAAAAAAAAACTACTACGTCTTTGTCTTTGTCATCATTTCAACTTCCCACCCACTTTCCCATCTTTCGCTTTTATTATATTCATTTTCTCACGTTGACTGAAAAACCAATCCTCCTACACCGGCAGTAACCACGTTCTCCTGCATCGCGGATTGAGAATGACGGTGCTCCCCTTCGTACGTCACGATCAGCATCGCTGGATCATCTGGGGCCCTCTCCACGTGTTTCCTCGCTGGGCACCCTCTCATAGTACTGCACTTGTAATAACCTCTGTGTCAAAACAAGTACAAGAAATTACCATCAGCATCCGCGTTTGTAATCAAGATCGATCTAAAAACAACGGCCAGATATCAGGGACAATAGTAGTTACCGTGGGTATGGGGAGCCCTTGATCGGCTTTTGACCGTATTTTCTCCAAGAATACTCATCCGGCGGAATATCTGCAATTTTTGAACTAATCGCCGGCACTCTAATCGTTTTCTTTACCCGATTTTTCCTGCAATTAATAAAAAAACCGTTAATAATAAACTAAATATTTTATTCATTAATTTAGTATTTTGCGCGTGCGCGTAAAGAGCTATTATGCGCCATGCGCGTTCTGCGCCTAAAGTCAAAATCAACGAAAACAAGTCCACCACACACATTAGAAAAGGACAAAACTGCTCCAAGTTCAAAAAATTTAATTTGTCACGCGTGCCCAACCCATTAATATGTAACTCTGTGGGTACCCAACTCGTTGACCTATGACTCAACCGATTCACTCAGATCGAGTCCGAGTCGACTCATCAAACTAAACCGATTTTCAAACAATAAAACCACGAAGAATATAGAATCAGATGTTTGATCTAGATTCTGTATATGATCTTTATATAGAAATTACGCAGAAACTCTCAATGACTCGATTTAAGACATGGTCAACTCAGTCAAAATTTAAACGCCGAAGGTGAATTGAACACCACATACCTTCTCTTAGAGCAGTGGCACTTGCTGCTGCCGGAGATGGAGATGGAGCCGGAGATATCGTCGGAGCGTTCGCGGTGATCGTGACACCTCTTCTTGTACGGCTGCGCAGCAAGCGGGGGCTTTCCACCAGAAACAGCCGGGGCTGCCGGCGGCAAGAAGATCGAAGAACCACCTTGCTTCCCGTTCGAAACGCTGCCGTCTCCGGTGATCGCGGAGGACATGAGAGACGAGTTCGACGACATGCAGAAGCTCTCTTTTGAGAACTCGAGTTCGGTGCTCTTAACATTTGTGCTAAATAGATTAGGTTTTGTAAAGTCGAGGGTCAAACTCTGCGGTGGCAACTGGATGAAACTTGCCGGAGGTGGAACTACGGTCACCGGAGTTACTGGATTAGGAGTTAGGGTTAGAGTTTGAGAAGCAGAGAGAGAGGCTGCTGCCGCTGATGAAGAAGAGGATGAAGGGGAGGAGTGAACCGGTCCGCGGCGGAAACGGGCGTGGCCGGTTCGGTTGAGGAGAGAAATAACTTTCTTGAACTTTGAAACGGTGAGATCAGTGAGGTCAGTACAGTCGACGCGATCCGACGATTGTTGGTTAGACATGAGGTGGATCAGGTGCTCCATGCTCTTCAGCCCTTGCTGTGCGGCTTCTTGTATAGCCATCTGATCGTCCATCATCTTCCTCGGAAATCCCATCATGTCCACCGCCATGATGTTTTATGTTTTTAGCAATTGTAGAAAAAACAAAAAGGCTTTTACTGGGAGAGTTGAAAAAAGCTCAAGAACTCATGCGACGAACCCTTTGAAGTCTAAAGCTTTGAATCTTCGAAGGGTTGTGTTAGAGCAGACTAAGGGGGAGAACAAGGATCAGGGATGGGGAAGATATAAGGGGAATGGGGTGACCGGATGACCGGGTGAAATAGATTTGGGTTTTGGTCAAAGTGGATTCTTAATCCAACGGCTTAGATGGGTTGAAAATTTCAATGGCGATTAAACAAATCAGAGGTTGGCCCTGGTTTGAAAATATTTGAAGTTAGTGCGCCGCGGGTCCCACAGGTGGAAAAAGTATTACGGGGTCTTAGGAGTGCTTTCTGGTTTTGAATTTTCTCTTCGTTTTCTAGAAGCACTGAGCGGAATTCATAAAATACACATTATAATTATATTTATATTATTTTATGAATTTTATATGTGTGACTGGAGAGATTTAACAGTTTTTCCCCCAAACAAAAAAGGTTAACACAAATCTCTTAATTTTGAAAATTAAAGTAGTTTGTTGATAATCAAATTTTCAATTAAATCAAGATTTTAAATATAAATATTCATCGTAAAGTAAGAAAAATTTCACTAATTATAAAATATAAAAGAATTGAAATCACTCAAAATTCACTCAAATTGATTGAAACATCAAAGTAAAACAATCTTCAAATGCTGTTTTAATTTAAAATTATTTTTATTTTCAACAAATGTGCACATTTTGGTTAATAATAAATTGATATAGTAACAAGAAAGGGATGGTCAAACCCTCAATTATGGTTTAATATACAGTTACCCTCATTTGATTTTTAAAATTCTACTTTCTTTTGTGAGTAGAATTTGTTTGTTTGAATGAAAAAATTTACTTTACAATGGTGATAATACGATGAGTTGGGATAGGGATTATAATCTCGACTTTTATATTTGAATAATATGATAATTTTTATATTTGATATATATAATTCAAATTTAATATTAGAATCTTTAAATAGGGATGGAGATATTCATAGATATTTTATACTTAATTTTTTAAAAATTTATTCAATATATTTTTATTTGTATTAATTTAATTTTGTGAAATAAATTTTCACCTCGTACAATTATAATGTACAAATAATAATGTAAATATTATTAGAAAAATATAAACTACATTGAGTCTTCAAGTTTTTAACTATTATAGTTTTAAAAATTAATAAAATAAATTAAAATTAAAAAATCACAAAAAAATAATAATTTATTTTGAATTTTAGTATTTATATCATTATATTTCATTTGTAATTAAAAAATTAAGTCTCTATTAAGATTTCTTCCGAATGTATAACACAAATTAAAAAAAAATTGAATTAGATGAGTGATGATTATGAATCTAATAATAATAATAAAATTATTTACCTTATTTATTTGTTTATTTTTATCTTTTATTTTTATTCTTCAACAAACGAGTTCATTATAATTTAAAAGCAAGTGTAATATTAAATCTAATTAAAAATTAAATAACGTAATTAAAAATAATCAAATAATAACCAAAATTTTAAAATATATATAAATAAATTTTATATTTTCAATTTTAACATATAATCAATTTTAATTTATTTAAATAAATAAATTTCTTACAACATTAAATTTTTTAAATTAAATATTTAAGATAAGTCTAAAGAAATCAACATATTTACAAACTCAACTCGAATTTAATTCAAATTTATATTATTATAATCAAACGCATCCCATCCTCAAACAATACTAAAATAATGTAACTCAATTTACTTTCCAATTGAGAATGGTCCTCACGGAGTCACAACCAATGGGAATTCTATCACCACTATTTATTTGTTATAATTACGGTTATTCCCCCTAATTAAAATATTAATTTAAAAATCTATATACAAATGATACTAGACACAATTAAGACCGCACAATATATACAATGTAATAAACTAAACTAAATAAGTTATATTTATTAAATAAATTGAAAAATCATTTTAATTTGTCAGATTTGTATTATATATTTTAGAGGTTGTATAAATATTTTTATTTATATCTTTGGTAAAAATATATTTATGCAGTATTATTATTTATTTACTTATTCACAGAATAAATATTAGTATTTATAAACAAAATTAATTAATATTTTAAAAATACAAAATGGATTGTCGACCATTGGCCATTACCGACGCTTCAATTGCTAGCAACGGCGCCAATGAGCTAAGAGGGATAGATTCACATTTGCGCATTAAATGTAATAGCCCATTAAGGAGCTGTGATATCTCTATTCAATGAACATGTCAATGTTAGTGTTAATGAATTTATAGTGCGGCTCATTAACTCGTTGTCCTTGGACGATGGTCTTAAAGAGCCACCGTAGGCGTAGTTGTGGGGGGGGGGGGGGGGGGGGGGGGGGGGGTTTGGGTTTTCGTGGTTTAATCTCTCTTACGAAATTAACGAAATCAATTGATAAAAAAGGGGATCTTGTTGAGTATTTCAAAAACTATAAGAAACGTAAATTATGTGATATTTTGGGGGTTTTATTATCATTTTCCATAAAATAAATTAGATGTGTGTTTAAAAAAATAAATTAATTAGAGCTAATTTTCCCGTAAAAAAAAATGTTAAAATAACAAGGAGCACTGTGGGAGTACAACAAAGCTGACTAAAAAGTAGGGATCGCGTGGAGTCGACACTTTTTTTTAATCCGAAACTGTTGACCAAATTTCGCTTCAAAGTGACCGGCATTTGCCTGTGACTAGCATTGGACCGTCCGATTTATTCCAAACAATCCAACGGTTGTTACTCTGCCTTAGAGAGTTGACTACGACTTTTATTAATTTAAGGAAAGTCCTATGGGAGGATGACGATTAAATATTTGACACGTTGCATATAGTTTTAACAAGTCATGAAAATGTCAATTGAACCGTTCAATTAGGGGACCTACTTGCTGTAAATTGATACTTTCCAATTTTCATTAAGATAACTCTCGGGAAGATGATTATTACTTAATTTATAATTTTAATATATTACAAAAATTTATTAGGAGTTTAAATGTTTACCGTATAACGAATTACGAAATCCATTAAAATTGTTTTCCTTAAATTCTAGGTCAATGCTAATCCTAAATAGGATATTATTATTCCTTGAGAATTACTATTCTTTAAATTAACCAATTTGTTAATTAATCAATTATTAACTCTTAATCATAAAATTAATAAAAAAATTATTTTATCTTAATTATAGAATTTACGATCATTAACAATGATTAATTATATTCTTAAAGATTTTACCAAAAACATCTATAAAAGAAGCCCTCAATAATAAAAAATGTCTTCGATGAATCTAATGCATTTACTTTTTCTCTACAACAATCTTAACAAAAAAAATTTATTATTATTATTCTCTTTGTAATACTCTTGTAACCATTTGATGTAAACACTTTATTAATAATACGAGTAATTTTATAAAGTTGAATAAAATGGATAATTTTGATTTGGGTATAACCATTTATACATTAGTGTTTTTTTATCTACTTGTCTTCATTTTGTTAGTGAAAAGTTCTCGAAAATCTAAAACTCACAAAAAATACCTCATTGCCCTTTATAATTTTTTAAATTTACAAAAAATAATACCATATTCTTATTATAAAAAAAATACTTTAACGTTTAAATTAGTATTCGACAAAAAAGACAGGTACTAGTGTGTGAGAGTATCTCAATGACAAACGAGAGAGTAATGAATGTATGTGAAACAACTTACGATTGACTTAAATAAATTGTGAATTAAATGAATAATGTTCCAAAGGTGCATGCTTATATATATATATATATATATATATATAGTGCATAAATCTCAATCCTTATTAATGCATAAATATATAAATTTAAATTAAAGTATGATTTAATTAAGTCTTAGTTAATAAAAATTATAATTTGTCTCGATGAAAGTATAAGGATTTAAATAAAAAAATTTCGCTGGCAATAATAATTCTTCATATAAAATACTATTTACATAATTAAACAATTAATATTTTAATATAATTTAAATTATAAATTTGAGCTATATATAAACTGGTTGCGGCTGTAAATAGTAGGACCAATATCTCAATTAATAATTTTGTAACATACATAAATTTAACTGATTAATTCAAGAGAGTAATCCAAGTTTCCAACTTAAACAAAAACAAACTCCTTATACACATTACAAAGTTTCTTATTGTTTGTCAATGAATTGACCCAACCAAGTGTTATGCTCGGCAGCCAGCGGTTTGATCGCTCATTTCATCTTATACCCTTTTTTAATTTTAATAAACAATTTATTATTATTATTATAAGCAAAATTCTAGAAGTTGAAACTTTGAAAGCCGGAAGCATGAAACTAGTCGGTCCTGGTCCTTAAGACGCATAAAGTTTATTCTTATGCTATGATTTGTTTGAAAAAAAATTAAGGTTAAATTAAAATAATAACAATAAAAAACAAAGATGTTAATTTAGTAAGCAACTTGAACCTAACTACTTTCAAAAAGTATGATTTGCACCCATATGACTTTAGGTTCATTAGAACATTTCATAATAAAATTGGATCGTGCCTTGTTTGACTTTTCTCGCAATGTCATAGAAAAAACTTGCATTTTGGAATTTAATATATATATATATAATAATCATGCTTAGTGATATGATTTGACAAACAAAATATTCGTAGGCAGATTTGATTCTTGCCTGTTGGGGTATTAACACTGTCACCCCTGTGATTGGATAAATTATACTTCACTCGCAGCTTTGGTTTTCGTTATATTTTTACTCTTTATACTTGATTAAAAATATAAAAATATTTTTCACTTTTTAAGAATATAAAAAAATAGAATTACAATGGTGTTTTTATCTTTTTAATTAAGTAGAAAAATGATAATATAATTAAGATTAAAATTGTCATAAAATATAATTTATGTTAATCTCAAAGAGTAATAGTGTTAATTATTCCTTTTGCTCGTAAGATATATTATAGTCAACAAAATCATAAATGTTATGTAAAAAAATAAGTAAATAAAATATCTTATTATTAGTAATTTTGGGATGTGTTTTGGCATGTTAATTAATTAACCCATTTACTATTTTGAGTTTTTATTTATTGGGATGATATCTTTTAAAGATCTCTCCGAATTTATGACTTTGAATTTTGGGCATATCTTAATTGATATAGTATTGCTCTTATGTTTTCCAAAATGGGAATAAAAATATATCAAATATCATGGCTTGATTCTTCTCTTTTTTTTAAAGAAAAAAAATTGTGTGACTTATTATATTCTTCCTCGAAATTTTTTAAAACAATTAAGAATGCGATCCTTTTGATTTTTCTTTTTCTTAATCCTTCTAAAATAAAAAAGTCTAACACATTATATAAAGAATAAAAAGTGTAGAAGCATATTTGACAAATTCATTGTTAATGCTTTTCTTGTTTGTCAACAATTGGTGCTTACCCAGACATCAATGCAAGTTAGGCCGTGTTTGTGTTAAAGTCCAACAATAGCCCACATAAAAAAAATTGAAGATATATAATATAGAAAAAGAATAAGTATGACATTTGAGTCCCTAGTTTTTTAAATTATAAAAAATAGGGCATAGTTTATTTATTGTTTCAAATGGGTCCTCTATCCTAATGATACGACCTAAATAATTTTTTCAGTTAAGGCATATAGTATTAGAATCCTTTTGGTATACAAGCATTATGGTCTCGTATTCACAACCAGTGTAGAGTAAAAGTATTAATTATAAAATATAAGAGAGTTGGCGATTGATAAACACTTAACTTTTTTAATACAAGTAATTTATATTAAATACGTTAGTTGTTATAATTTGAAATCATAACACAAATATTTATATACCAAACAAACACTTACATTTTTATAATGTTCGGAATTCAACATTATAAAAATACTTTGATCATTTTTTTAAGGATACAAGGACTTTGTTGATGCAAATGCATTAACTATTTTCTCACTTTAATATGTCTAAAATCTCAGAGACTCGGGTGTTATTATCCAAAAATAAAAAATAAATATAAACAAATCTTCAAATTTTATGTGAGACTAGCCACTGATTTATAAACAATTGATTGAGTGGATTGGTGTGAATGGTTCTCAACAATTTTGCGAACTCTCAATATAAATTAAAATTTAGGGTTTATCCCCTCTAGTAATAGAACCAAATGTGTGTTGTTTGATTCCTTTGTTAAAATATTGACCAAATTGTGCATTTAGCATATTTTAATTTTAGTGTGTAGCCACTAAGCTACAGCTTGGAGGATCTGGTTTGAGGATTTGGTTCTTTGTCAATAGATATATTATTGCCCATTATAACAAAGCACAAGATTCATCAAATATTATATGTTTCTCAACCCCTCCACATTTTAAAGTAGTGCTTATTAAATTAATAATTTACCATCATGTTACTGTTATCAATTTAACATGAAAAAAAAAACAGATGTTTTGAAACTATGAAAGTTGACTCTAAACTTGTTATATATTTTGTTACATTATTTATAAAGTACTCGTTTGAAAACCACATAACATGGTCCTTCTTTGTGTTCCACGAAACTTTTTTTTTTTTTTTTGGAGAATCAAAGTATTTGAACAAATTAATTATTTACTCTCACGAGATTTGGGGGTCGAGTCTAAAGATCTCTACGTGTAAATACATCAATTTATATATATATATATATGAATATAATTTACCGCACCATATTTTTTATATTATATCTTATTCAGATTTTAGATTATTAAATTAATTTATATATAATGATTTAATTACAACTAAATATGCATAATTATAATTTAAATTGAATTATAAAATGTGCATCGATTTAACGGTCTAAAAGTTATGCAATATGTGTTGGACATAATTATAAATCAAATTTGATACTTACATAATTTAAATTTATTAATTTATCATGTCAAATTATTACAATAAATCTTGATAAAACTTTACACAATTAATTTATAGCGATTAAAACACAAAAATTAGTAATATTCAATGACAATATGAGAGTATAAAAACATTTCACAATCAAATTTGCATAGCGTTTAATGGGATTATATCTATGATAAAAAGATGAGAAGGACTTTGTAAAAAATAATTTGACTTGATAATTATAACCCTACAATAGGTCTTTATATATTATGTTAACTATTATATCATAGACTATAATTTAACTAGTATTAGATTTCAACATATAATAAACTTATACCTAATAGATATTTATAATGTCTAATAAGAGATTGCTCAAAATATAACTTAAATTAATTTGATTATAAGATAGTTTTTAATGTATAATAATTATTAATATGTGAGACATAAAAAATAATAAAACTCAATAATATGTTGTTTAAGAAATATTAACGGTGGAAAAAAAATTAAAAACTAAAAAATTGAATCCAATCAAACTAGTCAGTTCAGTTTTTATATTTAAAAAAAAATCATTTGATTTTTATTATTAGAATAATTGAAAAAAAAAGAGAGGAAATAATGTGTTTTCTTCTTTAAAATTATGTGTAGCTCAGTTCATAGAATGCGGTTTTAAATTTATGCAGATCCCTTATTAGAATTGTATGTGTTCCTTTTTTAAGTACTGACATGTTAAAAGTTAAATATAATATAATAAATTATATAGCCGTTTAAGAACTAGCATTGGCTCAATTGGTAAAATGGAGAAGCGGTATTTCTCATGTCGCAAGTTCGAATTCAACTTATTTAAGTTTTGTAATTATTAATATTTTAAAATTTGAATATGATATAATTGATTGTATCAGGGTTCAAAAATTATATTTAGTTCAAATGGTGGAAATATTATTTTTTTCATGACGCGACTGAAAACCAATTTGATTTAGTTATTTAATTGTTAATATAATATTATAAATTTGATTACAGTATCCTTTAAAAGCTAGTTGCAGCTTAGTTGGTAAGCTAATGTTACGTTTAAGTTGAGGATATAAATTCGATTCTTATTTGTGTTTATTTGTATCGAATCAAAAAAATAATTCGGTCTAATTTGGTTTTTATACTAAATCTTATTTTTAAAAAAATTGAATAACCACAAATTGATTAGATTTTAATTAATATCGAAACTACACCTACCCTTAAAGGTATATGATGCAACTAATTTTGTCTTAAGACAAATACACTAATCTACCCCACAAAATTTTACATGGAAACTTTCAACCAAATTTTACAATGAGAAGGAAAAAAATAAGGAAAAAAAATGTACAATGAGAAAAATTTTCATCACAATTTCAATATTTTTTTGTCACACACAAAACCTCATTGCAGCAAAAATCTTTTCTTTATCATAAGAGAAACGACGACTCACAAAATTTGCACTTAATGTAATTTTAACTCACGTTTTGCAATTCACTCCCTCATATTCTTCTAAAGAACTTACATTTCGTATTGTATTCACTTAAAATGAAACGTGCTATTTTATAGGTGAATGATGAGTACTATTCCAACACTGATTCGCGCATGCATTTAGGGTTGATGCATGTCGGCGGACTATTTGGCTTGCCCCTCCGCATAAGCCGCTGCACTTATTTTTGACTACTGGCACGGTAAAAATACTGTTCATGTGTATAATTCTATTTATAACACACAATTTAAGTCAAATTTCCTTATTACGAATCCTTTTGGGACTAAATATTGGACACTCCTGACGTATTACTTAAAAAAAAAAATATTATCACATGTATTTATCCACCAATTATAAACAAATAAAAAGAATATGAGAAAAAAATACTACTTTAGAAATACAATACTCTTTTATTGAAGCGAAAATAATCAAACAAATAAATATTTAAAATAATTCTATACAGATACAAGTAATTAAAAAATTAGAGAGAAAAAAGTAGACGAAATAACATACAAAATTTACATAGTTCGATAATCTACTTACATTTATGGTGGAACAAAATTACATTCTCTTATTAATGAATCTCAAAGTATGTATTTTACAAGAAAAATTTATAAAAAATTTATTATCTCTTATAAATAAAGAGATTCTCTCACTAAAAATTACAAAAATTATTATAATCACAAATATGTGTTTACAAGCCAATAGAGAGTTTTGTATAATTTTTTTTATGACGATATATGTTAACCATAAACGCGTGAGAATCATTTTAAAGAATCTTGAAACAAATTTAATCAAAACAGAAAATAATTCTTTGTGCTGGGCGCCGCGGCCCTCAAATTCTTTTTTGAGCTCTACAGTGCCCATAACCTAGAGCTGCGACGCCTATGCTTAAACATTGCTTTTTGTATTTTTTCATTTTTTTGTGTTTATATTTGATCATTGTATACCGAATACATTTAATTTACTTTTTAAATTATATATTAATAATTTTTAATTAATTTTCTGACATCTTTCTTAATTGACAATCAATTTTTTTTGTAAAAATATTTTCAAACTTATTATAACCTAAATTTGTTGAATCACTTTATCCAAATTTTATTTTGAATTAGTGCAAATAATTTATCGATTAGAAAAAGGGTGTCAATCAAATTAATTGAGATAACTACCCAAACATTAACATCAGTTTCTTCATCATAATTTCCCACGGCATGTCAAGCTCCTCTTTTTGCAGCATATTGAACCCGTTTTCAAAGGTAGACAATATTGCAAATTGACATTTGACTTTCATAAACATTGACTAGGGGCATTCACGTGTTTATGCACAGAACAGTATTTGATTTATAGGATGATTCTGATTGGTGGGCGACAACTAGATATTAAAATTGTGGCCTAAATTGACCGTCGACTTTTCTCGAACATCTTATTTTTATTTTCAATTTTTAAAAAGAAGAAATTGCCCTCACAATTTTATATTAAGGTTCGCCATCGTGACAGATTCGGATTCCTTTTCTTTCTAAGATAAAGTTTAATATAAATATATTAAAATGTTTTCAAGTCAAATATGGGCTGGGCTCCCATAATTTGGGCTGTCAAACTGTACCGTTAGGCTTTTTGCAGTTTAAGCCCAGACCTGAACCTTACACGTGAACATGATCCACTAAGATCAGATCCTATCAATTCTAAGTGTACTTACGGAAGGTTGTGTTGCGGGCATATACTTAGAAGCCTCTTTGGGGTAGTTATTCTTGTGCCAATTCACTAATCCACAGCCCACATTCATGTAACTAATACGGGCCTCTTGTTACGACAGCAGATCCATTTTATGAAACTAAACGTAAAAAGTTACTAATAACAAACGCAGTAAAAAATATTTTTTTTTTTTGGTGTTTGCTCAAACTATTCGACGTTTCACCGATAGACGAAAACGACGTTCGCGTCAGATCTAAGAAAAATAACACACAAATCACATTCCTCTTTTTCATTTTTGGTTTAAAATATTGATCGTCTGTACGTCGACGAAATAGATCGAAGCCAAATCTGAGGTTCAAGCCAAGGTATGCTATCTTCTTCTTTCTTCTATCAAACTGTTGCGTTGCCTCTGTTTCTCGAATCAAATTCGTTTCCGTTGTTGTTTTGGTTTAGATTAATCTGTTCGGCTAGTTAGTTGTTTCAAAATTTTAATAGGTTTATGTGAGGAGTGAGTGTTTAATTGATTAATTGTTTTGTATTGTTTGTTTTGGGCTTGAATTAAGAGAGGGGGGTCTAATGGTGAAAGAGAGCTTGGAGGTGGAAGTGATTTTGTCTTGAGTTGAGTTACAGTGAGGTCCGAAAACGAAGTGGATCGGATCGGATGGACAAGAACAAGAACCGTACCGATCTGCTAGCTGCTGGCCGTAAAAAGGTTTTCCATTTTGCTTCCTTATTTTGTTTATATTCATTATACACTGTCCGGAATAATTTTCAAGCTAGGGAACTTTACTTCTCTCATTGGGTCGCTGAGAAATTGTTTCATTTCTGATTTTTAGTTTGTAAATAAATGAAAAAAAATGTTGTATATTAGTTGCTTAATTGGAACATAACATTAAATGACCATGGGTTTGTTTAAATTAAAAATTAGGGTTTCGGTTTGTTACAATAAGTTTTTGACTGGATTTCTTTTAAAATCCCTGTTTTGTGAAAGTGAAAGCTAGACTTATTTAGGGTCGTGTCTTATGTTGGAAGGAATTACATTTTAGATATCTCAGCTTGCTGTTATAGAGAGTGAAAGGTTTTTCATTGTATGTTTGTGATTTTAATTTTTTAGTTATGTATTGCTAGCTTCAACAATTTCGTCAGAAGAAGGATGGTAAGGTTGGTAGCAGCCACGGGAAATCGTCTAAGAAGTCGAGTAAATCTGAGCAGCATGAATCTGATGTTGATGCAGCCTCTGCTTCTGAAAAACCGACAGTATTGTCACTTCTTGTTGATTCGGATCTGAGAGTTGTGGATTCAAGTTCAAAGGAGAATTCAGTGGTTCCTGAGATTGATGTTGCAGCTGTTGATCCGTCATCAGCGCCCATTACACCTGAGTCAGGCAGAGTTGAAACGTCTTTGGCTCATGATGCTGGATTACCAACACAAGAACTGGCGGCTGGTGATGCTGCTTTCTTAGTCCCTAATGAAGTGGAAAGAACTCAGAATGTTGACGGTGAGGAAGAAAGAGCAACGTCTTCAGCAACTATAGGCATCCCAATTTTAGATGGGGAAACCAAGGATGCTAATATGTCTGCAGTTGCTTCTGAAAAACCGACAGTATCGTCACTTCTTGTTGATTCAGATCTGAGAGTTGCGGATTCAAGTTCAAAGGAGAATTCAGTGGTTCCTGAGATTGATGTTGTGGCTGTTGATCCGTCATCAGTGCCCATTATACCTGAGTCAGGCAGAGTTGAAACGTCTTTGGCTCATGATGCTGAATTACCAACACAAGAACTGGGGGCTGGTGATGTTGCTTTCTTAGTCTCTAATGAAGGGGAAAGAACTCAGAATGTTGATGGTGAGGAAGAAAGAGCAACGTCTTCAGCAACTATAGGCATCCCAATTTTAGATGGGGAAACCAAGGACGCTAATATGTCTGCAGTTGCTGATTTGTCAATATCATCCACATTAAATGATACTGCCAAGGCGGGGATGGTTACAGTTGAAATGGATAATGCAAATAGGAAGTTGAGGCCGGAATCAACGCCTCCACAAGAAGTTGTTCCTGCTAGGTCCTTGATCCAAGAAAAGGGATATCAGGTAACAGATGTAGGTTGTGCTCTCCTTCTCTTGATTCTTACATTCCATTTCTATTGCATTTGTATTTGTTAGGGAAATCAGTGGGGCAAATTGGGACAACTGTTGTGTGGATTTCACGTATAATTAAATTCTCATTTGTTGCTGGGTAGGGGCGATGCAGGAAGCTGATGGTTCAGGTTTTAAGCAATACAATGGAAGCAATGAACCAGGGATTGAAGAAGATGAGAAGTCCATTTTGCCCGAGCTTGGTGACAGTGCTGCAACTATCGAAGAATCAGCTTCAGGAGCGACTGCTGTGTATGAGACAACCCATGAAGAAAATCGAAAAAGTAAGGTGGAAGAGACGACTGTATCTACAGGTGCTGCCAACATGTCAGATGGGTCTGCCTCTGCTGCTCTTGATTTACATGAAGCAGGTGGTATTTTGGCTGTTAGTCATCAAGTGACAAATCAGCGGACTGATAAAGTCGCAGGTCTGCCCAATGAAGAAAAATCATATATGCTGCCCAATAGCTTGTACAAAGGTGTTAAAACTGATTTGGAGAATTTGATGGTTGCAGAAGTGGGTAATCAGCAGAATAAGCCAGAAGGCTCTTTGATGGTTGAGGGTAAAACTCAAGATAGATCTATCGAAAAAGAAATCACAAGTTCACCTGTGGTAACTGTGTCTACTCTTGGAGATGGGTGCTCAATCAGCCTTTCGCAGCTCAAGGAGATTGTAAGGGGGCTTGGTGAGGATGAGTTTAAGTCTCTACTCAATTCAAGAGGATCAGTTTCTGATGCAGAGCTGGGGACTGATAATTTGATCCTACCCAAGTATGGTGCCCAAGATTCATTTGAGAGACTGAAAGAAGAACTATATTTTACAAATTTTATGAAAGACATCTTTCACTTGCAACTTATGGAAATGTCTGACCTGCAAATAGAATTTGATCACCTTCATCACCAGTCGGTTGATGAGGTATCTTTGCTTCGAGCTTCCCTCAATGAAGCTCAAGTGAAGAGAGAATGCCTGGCTGAGGAGCTTGCCCATTGCAAGTCTGAACTCCATGCTGTTGCTAGCAGGAGGGAGGAGCTTGAGAGCCAAGTTCATTCAGTGAAGGCTGAGGCTCAGGAGTTTTCTGCTAGGGCACATGAATCACAGATTAGCCTGGAAAGATCACTAAGGGATTTATCAAGCCTGTCAGTGGAGTTAGCTGACTGCAAGGGTTTGGTTGCTTCTTTGCAGGTGGAGAATGAGAACTTAAGTGGAGCTTTGGCTTCAGAGATAGAGGACAGAAGGAAACTCGTGGAGGAAAAAGAATCTTCTATCCATGAGAATGAGAAGTTGTCTTTGGAATTAGCTGACTGCAGGAGTTTGACAGCAGCTCTGCAGGTAGAGAATTCAAACTTAGGCCAGACTCTTGCTTTACTGACACAGGAGAAAAAGATGCTTGAAGAAGAAAAGGAGTCTCTTGTTGGTGAGAATGAGAAAATGTCTATGGAGTTGACTGACTTTAAGGAATTGATGGCAGCTCAACGGGATGAAAATGCTGAATTAAATGGAAGCCTTGCTTTGGTAACAGAGGAGAGAAATAAGCTTGAAGCGGAAAAGAAGTCTCTTGCTGTTGAGAATGGGAAAATGTCTTTTGATCTGACTAACTGTAAGAGTTTGGTGGCAGCTTTACAGGGTGAAACTGCTGAATTAAATGGGAGCCTTGCTTTGGTAACAGAGATGAGAAAGAAGCTTGAAGAAGAAAGGGAATCTCTTGCCTTTGAGATTGAGAAAATATCTGTGGAATTGGCTGACTGTAAGGGTTTGGCTGCAGTTCTACAGGGTGAGAATGCAAATTTAAATGAGAGCCTTGCTTTATCAATAGAGGAGAGGAAGAAGCTTGAGTGGGACAAGGATTTTTTTGTCCAAGAGAATGAGAGGCTCTGTAATGAGCTTCTTGTTTCTCAAAAGAAATTTGCTAGAGAAAATGGGGCGTGCATGCAAGATGATGGCATTTCCTCTCCCATGTTGGAAAAGCCATCAGCTGATGGACCTGGTGGAGGGCCATCAATTGAGCTGCAGGAACTCGTTGATGATTCTTCTGTGTTGGCAGCCTTAAAAGGACACTTGGAGGAGGCAGAAAAAGTATGGCAGAACCTGGAAAAAGCCATTGAACAGATGCACTCTGAGTCAATGTCCTTTAACAGGTCTGGTGGTAAATTGCCTTCGCCTGGGGTATCCAGACTAATTCAAGCTTTTGAGTCAAAGGTGCAACATGATGAACCTGAGACGGAGGATAAGGGTGTTACAGAAGATCCATCCTTGGCAGATCTGTTTATGTTGACAAAAGAGCAAATGGAAAAATTGAGGGCAGTGCTTCAGCAGTTGTATTTGGATGCTGAGAATGCTAAAGAGGAGCTTAGAAAAATTTCTAATGTCACAGTCAGGAAGCTCAAGGTTGAATATGAAGCTTTGAAGGAGCACTGTAGCAATTTGGAAGTAACAAACATTGAGCTTGGTGTTTTGTATGAAGCTGTAAGGCAGCATGCACATAAAGTTGAAGCAAAGAATGATGAGCTTCAGAATTTATTTGAAGACTTAAAACAAGACCTTACTCTGAAAGCAGAATATCTTGAAGCCAGTGAAAAAGCAAGTGAATACCAATCAAGGATTAGTATTTTGCTGACTCAGTTGCGTGATTTACAGCAAAGTTCAGATGAGAAGACTTCAATTCTAGAATGTCAAGTAGAAAGTTTGCAGAAGGAATCATTTGATAGGATGCTGATTCTTGAACATGAATGGAAGTCTACTATTACTCAAATTGTTAAAACAGTGGAAAGGCTTGATGAGTATAATGGCAGAGTATCCACCTTGGCTGTCGCAACTAACGATGATGATGGCTCAGATGTGCTGAGTCGGATTGCTGCTTCTGTAAATTCCACCATCAAGGTGATTGAGGATCTTCAGGGGAAACTAGAAACTGCTCATGCAGACAATGAAAGAGTTTGTAGTTCACACAAAGAAGTGAATGAGAGATTCAACGATTTGGTCAAAAAGAATGAATCAGCTTCTGTGATGTTGCATACAACATATCGTGATCTTAAGAAACTTGTAATTGAATCATGTGGGTCTATAGATGATGAACCTCAGAAGAACATTGAAGTTGGGGTCCTATCTGATCCCATTGACTACGTCAAATATAAGACCATTTTCAAGGAACTGGAAAAATTTCTGAGTGAGAGACTGCAGCTCCAGTCTTTAAACAATGAACTTAAGTCAGAGTTGATTAGTAGAACAAATGATATTGACGAATTCAACAGAAGATGCCTAGATTCCAATGGCATTCAGAAGTTAATAGAAGAGGTTGAGAGTGTAGTAAAACTGGAAAATCCTGAGACTGACTCAGATAAAGCACCTCTTTCACACCTTGAATCATTGGTGTCTACACTTATTCAGAGGTACAGAGAGGCTGCTGAGCAGGCGAGTTCGTCAAGGGAAGAATTTGGATCTTTGTTGATGGAATTGACAGAATTGCAGGAAATGACATACCAGTTAAGTGCTTTGAACCTTCAGCATGAAACTGAAATCATTGTTCTCAAGGAAAGTTTAATGCAGGCAGAAGAAGCCCTTGTGGATGCACGATCTGAATTACAGGAAAAAGTAAGTGAACTTGAACTGTCAGATCAGCGGGTATCTTCCATCAGAGAGAAGCTTAGCATTGCTGTTTCCAAGGGGAAAGGTTTGGTTGTGCAGCGTGATAGTCTGAAGCAGTCTCTGGCTGAGACATCCAATGAACTCGAGAGATGCTCACAAGAGTTACAGTTGAGGGATACTAGGCTTTATGAGGTAGAAACAAAGCTTAAGACTTATATGGAGGCAGGTGAGCGCGTGGAAGCTCTTGAATCTGAGCTTTCATACATTCGCAACTCAGCTACTGCTTTAAGAGAATCATTCCTTCTCAAAGACTCTGTACTCCAGAGAATTGAAGAGATTCTTGAAGACCTAGATCTACCAGAACAGTTTCATTCAAGAGATATAATAGAAAAGGTTGATTGGTTAGCGCGATCTGCTACCTCTAACTTTTTGCCTGTTACTGATTGGGATCAGAAGAGTTCCGTAGGAGGTTCCTACTCTGATGCTGGTTTTGTTGTTATGGATGCCTGGAAAGAAGATGCACCACCAAGCTCTAGTTCGGGGGATGGTATGAGAAGAAAATATGAGGAGCTTCAAAGTAAGTTTTATGGGTTAGCCGAACAAAATGAAATGCTGGAACAATCATTGATGGAGAGAAACCACTTGGTGCAGAGATGGGAAGAACTTTTGGACAGAATTAATATGCCTGCACACTTGCGGTCTATGGAACCTGAGGATAGGATTGAGTGGTTAGGAACTGCACTGATGGACACTAATCATGATAGAAATTCTCTCCAGCAGAAGATTGAGAGCCTGGAAGACTATTGCCGTTCAGTAGCTGCTGATCTAGAAGAGTCACAAAAGAGGATATATGAGCTTGAGGCAGACATTCAAGATGTTATTCACGAGAGAGAGCATCTTTCTGAAAAGGTGGAGATTCAGATCCGTGATCATGAGAAAATCTTAATGCAGGTGGTCCAGTTTGAACTTGAGAAGGAAAAATTGCAGAGTGAAATGACCGGTTTGCAGGAGCAACTGGAAAGGAAGGGTGGCATTGAGGAGCGCATTCACAGCATTGAAGGTGAGATAAGCAGATTGGAGGATTTGGTTAGTGATGCATTGCAGGATTCTGGTGCACAAGAACTGGTTTCTGGTGAGAATAGTACCGAGTGCTTGGAAATTTTACTGAGGAAGCTTATAGAGCAGTACTCGACCCTTTCTGTGACAAAAGCTGTACTTGGGGATGGAGTTGATGAGCAGCATACTGAAGGAGCTGATGCAAGCCTCGATGAATTAAGAAGCAGAGATGTGCTAATTTCTGAGGAACCGGATGTAGCAGGTCTGAAGAAAGACCTGGAGGATGCTTTACTTAACCTCATGCATGTGAAGGAGGAGAGAGATGCATATATGGAGAAGCAGCAATCTTTGATTGGTGAAGTTGCATCACTCGATAAGAAAAGGGAGGAGTTGCTAGAACTACTTACTCAGGAGGAGCAGAAGTCCACTTCTTTAAGAGAGAAGTTAAATGTTGCTGTTAGAAAAGGGAAGTCATTGGTGCAACAGCGGGATAGTCTGAAACAAACCTTGGAAGAGATGACTAAGGAATTGGATCGCTTGAAGTCTGAGATTAGCCACAGGGAAAATGCTCTTGCGGATCGTGAACAGAAACTTAGGGATCTATCTACCTACCCTGAGATGGTGGAAGCCCTAGAATCTGAGAGATCGTTCTTGAGGAGTCATTTGATGGAAGCAGAGCACGTGTTGCAGGAGAGGGAACATATGTTGAATGTGATAATGAAAGCCTTAGGTGGCATTGATGTTGGTGCTGAAGTTTCTACCAGCGATCCAGTTGAGAAGTTGAAACAAATTGGCAAACAATTTCATGATTTGCATGCAGCTCTGGCTTCTTCAGAACTAGAAACAAGGAAATCTAGAAGAGCAGCAGATCTGCTGCTTGCAGAATTGAATGAGGTTCAAGAGAGAAATGATGTTCTCCAGGAGGAGTTGGAAAAAGCTGCCACTGAACTCTCAGAAGTCTATAAAGAAAGGGATGAAGCTGAAGCTGCCAAAGTTGAAGCGCTCTCACATCTTGAAAGATTATCTACAGTTTTTTCTGAGGGAAAACATAAACAATATTCCGAATTGATAATGTTAAAATCTGGGGTAACTGAACTCAAGAAGGGTTTTCTTGATATTAATAGTTTACTAGCTGATGTTTTCTCCAAGGACTTGGAACTTCTGCACAATTTGGAGGCTTATGTGGAGCCACATCTGAAGCAAGGTGATGCCAATGATGTGGTTAGCTTGCCCATTTTAAGTGCATATGGTGGCAATTCTAGAGAGAAGGTATTACTGCTATGAATCTGGTTCCTCTTGTTTTTCCTGGCATACCTCTTTCTTCTTTTTTGTGCATCATGATGCAGCTATTTCATTTCTTACATTTGTTATGTTCGTGCTATTCCTATATAGATATCTATATCGCCCTATAAGTTGCATCATTGTTGGTTATGTATGGAACACAAACCTAGATTCTATGGAAGCTTGATGCTTTCTAACATTGTGTGTCCAATTTGATTTATTTTCATTTTTTTGCTTCTCACACAAGTTTTCCTTTTCAGGAGAATTTTCTATTAGTGGATTCATGGTCAGGTGCCAAAATGCCAGATCATATTGATGATAGTTTATTAAGTGAAGTTTGTAATTCTGTTGGAAGTACTATGCAAGAATTGAAGAACAGTATCAGCTCTCTTAGAGAGAAATTGCAGAAGCAGCCTAAGTTATTGTATGACAAAGCAAGTAATGTATTCAAATTAATTGAAATCCTTTGTGGAGAAATGACTTCACAGAAAAAGTCGTTTGAAGCCCTGAAGAGAGACATTACACGTATGGAGTCAATCGAAAAAGAAAAGGACTCAAATATCTTTGTGTTACTCAGAAACATTGCAGTGCTTTATGAAGCATGTGTTAGTTCAATCATGGAAATTGAGAACAGAAAAGCTGAGCTGGTGGGGAATAATGTGGTGGCAGGAGATCTGGGGATGAACTTGAATCCTGCAACAATTATTGATGGAGGACTTCCCTTTGGTGGACAATTATCCTCTGAGGAATTTATCAAGTCTATTGCGGACAAGTTATTTTTAACTCTGAAGGATTTTGCTATTACGAAAACTGAAGTTGTTGAGGATAAGCTAAAGGAAATGAAAATCACCATTGCAAATATGCAGAGAGAGCTTCAGGAGAAGGACATCCAAAAGGACAGAATTTGCACAGAGCTTGTCAGTCAAATTAAGGAAGCTGAAGCTGCTGCTCGTAACTACTCACTGGATCTTCAATTGGCACAAACTCAGGTGCATGATATGGAGCAGCAAATGAAGGTGATGGAGGAGGAGCGAAGCTTATTGGAGAAGAGATTAAAGGAGCTGCAAGATGAGCAAGTCACCTTAACGGAGTCAAAGGAGAAGGTCAGATCACTGTCTAATGTGCTAGCTGCGAAAGACCAAGGTTAGTTTTGTTGAGTATGAATCCTACACCTTTGTGACAACTGCTATTTATAGAATAATATGGCTAAATCTTATTACTGTGAATGCTCTTATTTGATGACAGAAATTGAGGCTCTAATGCAAGCCCTTGATGAGGAAGAGATTCAAATGGAAGAGATGAAGAACAAACTTGAGGAATTGGAAAAGGTTGTGCAACAAAAGAACCTAGATTTGGAGAACCTTGAAGCTTCTCGTGGAAAGATTGCAAAAAGGCTTTCTGTTACTGTGAGCAAGTTTGATGAGCTTCATCATCTGTCTGAAACTCTTCTCAGTGAGGTTGAGAAGTTGCAATCACAATTGCAAGATCGGGATGCTGAGATCTCATTTTTGAGACAGGAGGTCACTAGATGCACCAATGACGTTCTTATTGCATCACAGATGGGTAGTAAGAGAGATTTAAATGAGATCCAGGAGCTTTTGTCTTGGTTTGACACCATGACTTCTCAGGTTGGAGTGCAGGATGTGCATCTTGATTCTAAGAAAAGTAGTCAGGTGCACGAGTGTAAGGAAGTACTTAAGAAAAAGATTTCAGCAATTATATCTGAAGTTGAGGATCTACGGGTTGTGGCTCAAAGCCGGGATGCATTGTTGGAAGTGGAAAGGAACAAAGTACAAGAGCTATCATGCAGAGAAGAAATTCTTCAGAATTCTTTATGTGAGAAAGAGTTGCAAATAAACATGCTCGAAGGTGTGGGAGATTCAGGCCGGGCAACTAGTTTGAACTCAGAAATTTTAGAAGTTGAACCTCTGGTGAGTCATCTGATATGTCATTAAATTTCTTGATATTGCATGACAAGCTGCCACATCTTACAAAATCGTGATAAGGTGAAGTATGATATTTAAGTGTGGAAACTTGCGATTATTTTATGTGTAAAATATAACAATTTCTATATCATGTTATAGTTGTGCCTGTTAAATGATGCCCTGGAAAGACACTCCAAGCTTGAGATTCTGAAGCTTATCTTCTTCAAAATGGTTGTAGATATGTTTGCTCACAAGAAGTAGCATATGAAACTAAAATGGAGAGGAGTGTTGATACAATTTCCATGTCATTAGTTTCAGTTTTAGGTTACTTTGGTGGTTACTGGTTTGTTCAGCTAGTAAGATCCATTTTTAAGAGCAACTGTATTCTTGTGACATAAAAGATGGGACTTTCATCTACAGGTAAACAAGTGGACAGCACCTGGGGCCTCCACCACATCTCAAGTTCGCAGTTTGCGAAAAGTCAATAATAATGATCAAGTTGCTATTGCTATAGATATGGAGCCTGGTGGTAACAGTTGTAGGTTAGAAGATGAAGATGATGATAAAGGTAATCCTACATTGATAGACTTGTTATCCTTTTTTCTTTTTCTCTCTACTATGTCAGCAGTAAGCACATAATCTATGTTTTTTTGCCTTTTTCTACGTAGTTCATGGTTTCAAGTCACTTACTACATCAAGAATTGTTCCAAAATTTACAAGACCTGCAACAGACATGATAGATGGCCTATGGTAGGGCATTTTTCTTTTCTTTCTTTCCTTTATATTGATTTGATGCTAATCTAGATGCCAGAAATTGTCTAAACTTCTCCTACATAACCAAATTTCTAGGGTATCTTGTGATCGGGCACTCATGCGACAACCTGCTTTACGGCTCGGTATTATAGTCTATTGGGCTGTATTGCATACACTTCTGGCAAGCTTTGTATTTTGATAGTCACGCTGGTTAGTAATCCTATCTTTTGCTGCCGAGGGGTAGCAAATTCTTTCATATGTAATCTTGTGTCTTTATGTGGACAGAATTATTGGTTTAATATGCGAAGCAGAGTTGCTTGATTGAGGAATTTTCTTTCCCGGAATCACAGAGACTGGTGCATTTAAGTAATCTTTTATATGCTGAAAAATTCTTAATTTCTCTTATCTGCAGGTTCTCTGTTTTGGTTTGAAGGTAAAACAAGCATGGAATTCCAACCATAATTATGCCGTTGATCGAGCATGAACTCCTCTGTATAATCACCATTTTTTTTTAATCTTTGTAGATGTGGTCAGATTGATTGATTATTTAGCTCAACCAGGCAACTGCGATTTCCCATTTTTATTCTCATAAATCTCAGGATTGCTTGGTTGGATCCAATAAGCAGAATATCCTTGTTACTAGAGGAAATAGATCGAGATTTTTTTTCTTCTTTTACATAAGCCCAACCAAAAGGTTGAATATAATTACTGTCATTGTCACGAGATTCTGTAAGCCAAAGGTTTTCTTAGTTATACACAAGGAGAATGTAGTTTTGTAGCAAATTGTACACGCCCTGCGTGTTAGTATTGATTTGATTATCAAAATTTATGTACTTGGCTTGGTATTTCTGATCCAAAGTCCCGAAGCAAACAAATTATTGATGATAGACAACTAAGGCATTTTGATGGATTATAATCATTCCATGAAATGCCCGAGACAGAGTTTGCCGAGTGCTGAATGCGTAACAAAACAACATAGCCATGACGATATATAGAGCAATATTTCAGGAACAAGGAAACTTGCCGCCAAAGGGTTCACTGGGGTTTGACATTTACCTGATCTTCAAAGTCTTTGGGATTTCCTGTAGGATTTTCTTTGAACCTTTCAATCCTAAAGTACTTGAGCTCCACCCCTTCGGCCTCCCCATCAAGCACCAGATCAGCCAACACCCTACCCACAACCGGGGCCATTTTGAATCCGTGACCGGAAAATCCACCGCCTATGGCTACATCTTTTCCGAACTCCCCGCCCAAAAAATCAATGACAAAATCCTCGTCCGGAGTCAAGGAGTACATACACAGTTGGGTGGCAACCGGCCCGTTCGAATCAACCCGACCCAGGAACCTCCCATCAATCCAATCCTTCAATGAATCCAATGAAATTCCGGGTCCCCATGGCCTCTTATCCGGGTCACAAGGGTACCCACCATGCACTGCGATCTTAATCAATCCCGGAAACTCCAAAGACGGCGTGCCATATACGTAAGGATCACCATAACTAGCAAAAGTTGGAAAATCTTCACCGCCAAATAGTGCATAATGTGCCTCGTTACCTTGCTTAATCTTCCAATAACACACGCTAGTTTCCACAGGCTGAATAGGCAATTCAACTCCACTAATTACTTTAACCAACTTTCCCACCCAAGCACCAGCAGTTACCACACATTTTTTACCCCAAATTTTTTCTCCATTGGCAATTACCACACTCACTCCCCCCTTAATGTTGTCTCTCAATACAGTTTTTACCTCCGTGTTATCTCTGAGAACCGCTCCATTTTTATTCGCCAGTGTTTGAAACATTGACACCGCCTTTGTGGGCTTAATCACACCGCCAAGCTCAGTCGCCAGACCGACCCAATTCTCCGGAATATCAATCCGGCCGGAGTATTCATCCAGCACTTGCTGACGGCTAAGGACTTGATGTGGGATTGAGTTTTTCTCGCAACTGGCAATAACCGAGCGGAGAGACTTGTTATCGGAAGAACCCATGTCGAGTTGTCGAGCTTTAAAGTAGACTTTGTAGCCGATTTCGGATTGAGCTTGTTCCCATAAAAGGGAGGACTCGATCACCATGGGACAGTAATAGTCTTCTGGGTAAGTAGCTCGGATTGTTCGTGACTCGCCGTGTGAGGAGCCACGGTGGTGCCAGAAATCGAACTGCTCTAGCAAGAGTGTCTTTTGGCCTCGCTTGGCGAGTTGATAGGCCGTGGAGCTGCCCATGATGCCAGCACCCACCACTATTACGTCGAATTCTCCACCAGAATATTCCATTTCTCGCTCTTTCGCTGGGACAAAAATGGATAGTATTTGGACACAACTGAAGTGGAGTGAAGTGACTTTAGATCTGCAATCTGATATCAGGGGTACTTTTTAACGTGGGAACGTCATGGAAAGGGACAATTATTCGGTGGAAATTTCGTTATTTGCCATCAATAGTGTTTTATTATTCATCTTTTATTTGCTCCAAAAGAAAACCCTCTTTAGATTTGATATGTTTTATGGCATTTACGAAACAAATATGATAAAATGAGAGCATCTGGTGGCTACTTTCCAAATTTCCTCAAGTAAAAATACATGCAAATAGAAAGAGGTTGGCTTGTCAGCATCCATCTGCAACAGTTGGCCTGCACCTTTCAATGCATCTATACTGCCATTCCTTAATTATTTGATTCTCTCTCTTTTCTTTTTTTGTGTTAAATGAGTTGAGAATTTACCATAGAAGTCGAGTTCACACAGTTGTAATTTGTTTAGTTTTTAAATGCAGATTCCAGTTGATACAATAATGCATGTATAGGAACTGATTACTTTCACTTTAGCGCTGTGAGCCATGCATTGTTAAACTCTTAAAGTGCTGGATCGAGATAAGAAAAATGGTGGTGCTACTACTCCAGTGCTCCATGTGATTCTTCTACGTCCACTGCTATTTAATTTCTTTTAATCAAAGTAATTCATATTTAATGATTAGTCATAAGACTCTGAATCTGATTAGTCATTATCATGCACTGGGCCGTAATCAGAAGGTCCAAACTCAAAACGGGACCTCAAATGTCATCTCATGCAAGCCATTTGACCTCTATATAGTGTATTGGCAGCAAGCATATACTTTCATCTACCACCATGCTTTTGAGTTTCATCTTATCTTACAAAATCTTTCCGACGTGGAAAAACCTTACTTGTTCTTGGTACAGTACTAGTGTCTCTTATTTAGATTAGATTCATGTTACGCGTGTCTTTTAATAGCAACACTAATGTTATCGCGATTATTTTTAAATCAATGACGTCTATTAACATAATATAAGTAAATAAATAAATAAAAATTTATATTGAATTAAGATTGATGATTAACACAATCGCCACACTGGCGTACGTAACACTCTTCATCTAAAATTTTCTTTTCGACATGACCATCGCCATGCTGCTGTCTACTCGTGAGCGGAGGTAGAATTTTATTTATCATAACATACTTTGACCTCACTTACCGTAACAGTACGTATGAATAACAAAAAGAAAAAAGAGTAGTGTTAAGTTTTTTAAATTAATATTTTAAAATTAAATTTTAATTGATATATTAAATAATTATTGAGCGATAATATGGTATAATTTTTAAAATTATTTAATAATTATTTAATATTTTAATTTTAAAATATTAATTTAAGCCTAAAATTATTCAACGAAGAAAATATTATAGGTTGGTTATTAGTTAATTTGTAACAAGGATCATGATTCATTAGTAATCTCACACTGACAAATATTTAAAAGGTTTATAATTAATGCAACACTTTCCTCTGTCGATGCTTAGGGCCCTGATAAAATATAAAACAAAGGCAAAAAAAGGAACCAAAAAAATTCAATACACACGTTTATTTATTCTGCTAATTTTCAAGATTCTGCAAATGGGACTTTTAAATAGCTGATGGCAATAGCATTTAGTGGAGCTTGGAACAGAAGATGATTGCGATCGCCACGGCATGACCCAGCTGGTTAAGGATGAGAAATGACATCCCCACGCAATGTCTAGTCATCTTCCACTTCAAAACTCATTCCACGCATGGCTTTGTACTGATTGCTTAGTATCTTTGGCTAGTTAGTTTATAGACGTTGACATAGAGGAATCACTCCGTCTCAGAAACTTAGGGTATAACATTAGTATTAAAAAAAAAACACTGAAAATTTCTTTTATGAATGCAAATGACTTTCCATTTGATTTGATAGGTTAAGGTAATTTTCTTTTCTGTTTTACTGTTTTATTTTGGATATTTTAAAGCGAAAAATTTTAAATTTAACCTAAAATTCTAATTTCTTTATGTAACGGAATAACTTATTTGTCAAGCAAAATAGTAAGAATCCAAAGCAGAATATAAAAGAGCACAACACAATTTTACGTCGTTAGGCCAATTGTCTACATCCATGGTGGATTCAAGAATTCTAACCTTTCTTATTAACTCTTAAAGATTTTACAAATAAAACTCAATTTTAAGAACTCTCAGAAGGACCTAATATTTAGTAAACCCTCGCTCTACCACGAATAATGATCACCTAAATGACGGTTCTATCCTAGCGCATACAAGCACTTAGTGTCTACCCAGTTCTTCTCCTCTCTTAGAGTCTCTCTTAATGCTTAATCTAAAATAAAGGGTTTACAAGTGTTTATATAAGTGTATTTCGTGCCTACTAACCCTATTCCTTGTTGGAGTAAGAGTCAACTTGTTTTTGAAGTCCAAAACTTCCTAAAACTCAAAATTTGGATTAAAAACGGACATCCTGATGCGTCTGGCACCGCGGCGCTCACCATGTTGCGCTCACCGCCGCGACGCTGAGCTTCTATGCTGGGCGTCGCGACGCTCAGCCATAGGCGCCGCGACGCTCAGCCCTGGTGGCCTCAACGCGCGTTTTCTTCGTTTTCTTCGCGTCTTCGAGTCCCATTTCGCTTCCCTCTTCGTGTCCTACACGTCCTAAACTTCTCCATACGTGTCCCACACGTCCTAAATTTCTCCATATGTGTCCCACACGTTCTAGACCTATTGTGAATCTCCAATTTAATATTCATTTCAATTCTTGTCCAACCAAGATTGTTGAATCACCAATTTTCTAACAAACCATTCCTTGATTCAAAATATTCCAAATAGGAAGGCTTCTGAATCCGTTCCACACAAATACACTATCATCTAGAGTTAAGTCTAATTAAGTCTCCACCAAGACTTAACTTTCTTCGAGTTAGTGACTTTGGTCTCCAAAGGCATTCGTGCACCTTGCATAGGGTATGGATGCGTTGCACTTCTTTTCGACTCTTATTACCTCGGTGAGCACGATTTGGATGTAGCCTAGTGGTCTGAATTACCCCAACACCCCGTGTTGGGCCACTCATGGCCATCCCAGTAAGCACATAGAGCCCCACATTGTGCTTCTCACCCTCAAACCTTATAGGTTCTTTCTCTTCGCTTAGCTTTTCTTTTTTCACTCTAACCAAATACCCTTCCATCGAGCTTGCCTAGGGATATCAAGTTCCTTCTCAATTTAGAAATATGCCTTACACCGTGTAAGTCCCTAATTTCTCCACCTTACATCCTTAGTTTTATGTCACTAACTCTTATAATCTCACAAGTCATATCATTTCCCATTTGAGTTTTACCTCTTTTGGCTTTATAGTTGGTAAACATCGATCTGTCAGGACATATATGGACGCTACACCTTGAATCTAATATCCATTTGCTAGCGTATTTTTCTTTTAAGGCTACCAATTTGTCTACAACTTCAGTATTTTCTTAAGTACCCATTGCAGCCCACCCTCATTAGCCTTTTGATTTAAGACAATCCTTCACAAAGTACCATTCCTTATTACAAAGGAAACACTTCTTGGATCTCCTCCTTGATTGGTTGCTCTTTCTTCCTTGTGCAAGCAATGCTGCTCCACTTTCGGACTCATATCTCTTTGTCAATTCTTTTGAGTTCAATGATGCATTGGTGTTATTCATCGTTAAAGACTCATTACCATACAGTAGCGTATCCACAAAGCTCTCATAGCTCTTTGGCAATGAACTTAACAGGATAATAGCCTTGTCTTCATCTTCAGTCTTGATGCCTAGTTGCTCAAGACTTATGTGTTGTGATATGGTGTGTGATGTATATAGATACATATAATTTCAAAAATTAAATACGCAACGGAAGTAATCATACATATAATACATTATGTAACAAACTCAAGCATATAATCACATGTATGATCATTCAAGCACATATATATATATATATATATCATATATATTTTCATGCATGATATAAAATGAATCGTAAATCAATAACCTACCCGGTTATGAAGGTAGCTTTACAATTCTTCAAGAACTCCAATCTTCAATTTGTTGAGCTCACCTTGAAGTGTTTCCTTGTACAATTCTAGTTCACAACTAAATCCGATGGGATTGTGAAGTTAGAATAGCAGCCTTGAATTTTCAGCAAATGATTGTTTTAACATTTAAAACAATTTGTCATTATAAATTATTACTACTAAGAGATGAGAAGAATTAAGTGTTTTCTTTAGTTCTTTACAACTCTTTATTTTGAACCTTAGTAAGCCTTTGTATATTTTCTTAACACTTTGAGAAATACACCTAGAAAATGCTCTCAATTCTCTCTTTTTTCTCTTTGAACGAAATTCTCTCTTTTTTCTCCTTGAACGAAATTCTCTCATTCTACTACACAAATTGAACTCTTTCAATTCTTAATTAAGTGCAAAGAATGATTACTTCTCTTAGTGCTCTACCACCACTTAGCTATGTTTGCCGTTACAAACATTAATTAATCATATTTTTCACTCAACAAATTGATTCATCTATATGAATCAATTGTTAGTGCACAAATGACTATTAATCAATGTTGCGTGGTCACACCACTTCACAAATGCACCATTTAACAAATTTTAAGTGGCCAACATTGCTTATTATTAATAACAAGTGCTCACTCTATTACTAAATGGTGTTTGTCACTTATTCTAATTAATAATAATAATTTGATTAATATATAAAATATTAATAATTAAAAACTATTTTGAATATTTATATTTACCTTATATGTATTTACCAAGTAAGGTAAATAGGTAAATATATGATAAATTATTTATGGAGCAAGATTGTGCCACTTGTCAATTTTTTTTTGGTTAACAACTCTTGTAAACCAATAATGTATTTTACATTCAATTATTGACAAGTGAATAATAAAAGGAACCTTGAAATATTTTTCACTTTGCTAAAAATTGTTGGATTAATTGTTCAATCCAATTTGCTGCCCCAGTGCACAACAAGTACACTTCATATTGTGAGACTCTCTAGGTCTATACCCGATTTGTCATATGAAACTATTTTACACGTCCATGAACAATGTCTCACATACATGTTACGGATATTACAAAACGGTGCATTAGACCATACAAGTTGAGGTTATAACATATTCGTATAATCCTTACATCATAAATATCCTAGAAGAGCGGAGATATAGATCAACACCGTCAAGTCTCCATGTGCTCAACCATAAACTTATCTCTAGATTTGTATTTCAATAAATAATATCCGTAAACACTTTTACGATATTATTTTTCCGAGAATAAAATTAATTCTCGGATATATCTGCTTATGGCCATAAGACTTTCTGAAATACACCCTTGGAGTTTTATGATATTTTACTCACCCAATTGAGTTGATAGATCCCATATCTGTACACACCGGACTCCATGAACATCGAACCATACCCAGTGACACCCAGTGGTCAGACCATAAAAGGTATCTGACATGTGTGGAACCAAAGTATGATGGATCACTCACAAGTCCACCGTGGCACTCAGGTCTAAGGACCATGAATACTACTCAACTCAAAAGATCCTCCATTGACGACTTTGTAGGATGTCTATTGGAGATCTTTATGAGTCTGTTCAATATTCAGTCCTTACTGAATACTTGTATCTCTATACGAGTTTTCACTAAACTCATGGTCTGCTAAGACTAACCATCTGGACTATCCAGATATAGACATACATTGATCTATATATATTAAGGTCTTTACTAACAGACCCGTATTAGTGAAGATAGATCAAGAATATTAAATTTAAGAACATATTTGCATAACAATATTTCCTAGCACCATTTGCAACTCATTGCAACTATGTCATTACTGTTAGGGTATGTGCTTACGTGCCATCCCAGTTTGTATGAATATTTAGTTTGTAATATTTATACAATGCATATTTTATTAAATCGCTAATATCTTTTAATGAATGGTAATTAAGCTTGTAACATTATAGACATGATATGATCTGAGTAAGTTCATATTTGGTTTGAAGAAGTTTAGACCAGTGCTAAGAGTTAGCAGGTTATAATAGCCAGCGAGTTCTAATTAATTAGAACTTAATCAATAATGTCACAAAGACCTAAGAATCTACTAGTACTGACATAATTGCAAAGAGTTGCAATAGAGACTAAGAAATGTCATTATGGAAGTATCTTCTAAAATAAAGAGTTCCTGATCTACGTTCACCAATGAGGGTCTATCGGTGATACACATAGATTAGTATATGTCTATATCTGTATTGTACAAATGGTTATTCTTAGTTAACCATGAGCTTGGTTGAAGTTCATATAGACATATAGGTATTCAGTTAGGACTGGATACTGAACAGACTTCGGAGGACCCCAATAGACATCCTATGAAACCGTCAAAGGAAGTTCCTCTCGAGTTGAGTAGTGTTTGTGGTCCTTCGACCTGAGCGCCACGGTGAACTTGTGGGAGATCCATCATACTTTGGTTCCACGTATGTCAGAGACCTTTCATGGTCTGACCGCTACGTGTCGCTGGGTATGGTCCGATGCTCATAGAGTTCGGTGTGCGTAGATATGGGATCCGTCAGCTCACATAGATGGGTAGTATATCCGAACTTCGAGATTGTATCTTGTAAAGTCTTATGGCCGTAAGCAATCCACCTGGGAAAGGAGTTTCCTACAGGTTCGAACATTATAGCAAAAGTGTTTGCGTAAATTGTTCATAAAGATACGAATCTGAAGATAATAAAGTAATGGATGAAATTATCGGGATTTGACAGTAATGATCTATATCCCGTTCATCCTGGATATAATGACGGAAGGATTATACGAATATGGAGTAACCTCAACATGTATGGTCTGACGCGCTAATTTGTAATATCCGTAACGTGTGCGTGGGGCATAGTTCACGGACTTATGAAATAGTTTCATTTGACGAATCGGGCGTGGACCTAGGGAGTCCCAATATGAAATGTACTCTTTGAGCACTTGGGCAGCGTACCGTATTGAATAGTTCAATACAGTAAAATCCAGCAATTTACTAAGGTTACGTTAACTAAAGTATATGGTCAGATGGTGGGACCCACTTTAGGTTAACTTGGTAACCGAGTAAGGATATAATTGTAATTTCACTTGATAATTATTTAATTGTTAAATAATTCAAATAAATATTTATTTATTTAATTGTTGAATAAATAATTTAAGTTTAACTAAGGTTAAGAGCTAACCATTTAGTTAAGTTAGATTAACTATACTTAATGGTTAAGTAAAAGTTAACCTAACCATGGTTAAGTTAGTTAACCATAGTTAAAATATTTAAATATTCTTTTAATGAACTAGAGTTAAGTGTTAACTATAGTTAGAATATTTAAATGTTAATTTAACCTAACTAAAGTTAAGAGTTAACTATGATTAGGTTAGATTAAATTCAAATTGAAATTAAGTGAAATTAAGTGTTATGAAATGAAATTAAATTCATTTGTATAAATAAAACAAATGTAAATTAAATTCATAAGGTTTTTGTTAATTTGATTTTACAAAATTAGGTCAGCCATATTACAAAGAGAGAAAAGAGAAATTGTCTTCTAATTAATGGATTCAAGAGTTGAATTCATTATTTTCTTTTAAGGCTTAAAACTAATTTAGCAAAATAGGTTTTTGATTAATTGATTAAGTGTTAATAAAAAAAAAAATCAAGAACACAAGTTTAAGTAGTTAAACAAGTGCTGGATCAAAAGCTGTCATTCTAGATAATCAAACCCACCATTGTTGATTACTAGAATTGATCAAAGACTACATTTTGGTGGACTTCAAAAATCTCCAACCAAAGGCTTCAAGGGTTATTTCTCAATTTCGTTTCTGATTAATATATAATGATTGTGTTTACTGCAATGTTTTAAGCTTCCGCTGCTTCATTATATGTATGAGATATGTATAAATTGTGATTAAACACAAAACCCACATGCAAACACCCATGAATGTACAAAACCCAACAATTACTAATATATTCTTAGGTCTTTGTCCTATTTCAGACAAGGCTCTAACTCTTAGTTCTGATATAAACTCATTTAGATCAGATCTGAACTCTTTCAGATCATACATTGTCTAAAATGTTACAAGCATCTTACCATATTTGTATATAATATAATTAGTGATTTATTGAAATCATAATTGTATAAACATAAAGAAAATATTTATACATAAAAGGGATGGCACGTAAGCACAAATCCCAACATTATGATGATCTTGTTGAACTCGTCAATGTGAGCTCTCAATGAAGTTCCCTCGTGCATTATTAGCTGATGTAGTTTCTTTTCACAAGAAGTCTATTTACAAGAGACTTCTTCATGTACAATGCCTCAAGTCTCTTCCATAGCCTTAAAGCGGTTTCTTTATCACCAACTTCCCTTAATACTTCGTCGTTTAACGTTAGGAATAAGATGCTGTGAGCCTTTTTTTGAATCGTGTCCCAATCTTTCTGCCCGGACTTTGAGATTATCGTCTCATCGCTAGTTGAGGAGCTGGCTTCCTCCAAAGTTGAGTCTAGCATTTCCTTCACTAGTAGAGCCCTAACCTTCTTCCTTCAAAGATTGAAGTCATTCATCTTATTGAACTTCTCTATTTCTTACTTGATTACAGCCATAGTTAAAATACCTGAAGTGTGTATTATCGAACCTTTAGCTCTGATACCAGTTTGTTGAGGGAGGAAACGCCATTCTCCCTCTTGAGATTATGTTAAAGCGAAGAATCTCAAGTTCAACCTAGAACCATAACCTCATTGCACAGTGAAATAACCTATTAATCAAGAAAAATAGCAAGAATTCAAAGTAGAATATAAAAGAGCACAACACAATCTTACATGGTTCGACTAATTGCCTACGTCTACGGTGGATCTAAGGATCATAACCTCTCTTATTAACTCACTAGAGATTTTACAAGGAAACGCCTTTTATTGAGGGAGGAAATGCCCTTCTCCCTTTTGAGGTTATGTTGAAGCGAAAAACCTCAAATTCAACCTAGAACTTTAACCTCCTTGCGCAACAAAATAACCTGCTGATCAAGAAAAATAACAAGAATCCAAAGCAGAATATAAAAGAGCACAATACAATCTTACGTGGTTCTACCAATTGCTTAAGTCAACGGTGAATCCAAGGATCCTAACCTCTTTTATTAACTCCTTAGAGATTTTATAATGAAAACTCAATTTAAAGAACCCTTAAAAGAACCTAATGTTTAGTGAACCCTTACTCTACCACAAATAATGATCACCCAAATGACGGTTTCACTCTAGCTCATACAAGCACTTAGTGTCTATCCAATTCTTCCCCTCTCTTAGAGTCTCTCTTAATGCTTAATCTAAAAAAAAAGGTTTATAAGTGTTTGTGTATGATATATTTCATGCCTACTAACCCTATTCCTTGTTGGAGTAAGAGTCCACTTGTTTTAGAAGTCCAAAACTTTTAAAAACTCGAAATCCGAATTAAAAATGGACATCCTGACGTGTCTGGCGTCGCGACGCTCACCATGTCGCGTCCACCGCCGCAGCGCTGGGCTTCTGTGCTAGGCGTTGCTGCGCTCAGCCCTAGTGGCCTCCTCACGTATTTTCTTTGTTTCTTTTGCGTCTTCGAATCCGTTTCACTTCTTTTTTCGTGTTTCATACATTTTAAATTTCTCCATACGTATCCCACACATTCTAAACTTCTTATGATTCTCCATTTTAATATATATGTCATTTTTATTCAACCAAAATTATTTAATTACTAATTTTCTAACATTATAGCTCCATTGACTTAGTGACTTAATTCTTTTGTTGGAAGGTAAGGTTTATTATCTCTATTGGTTGAGTTTACAATAATTTTTTTTTATTTTAATAATATTTTATTTAAATTATTTTACAATATTAAAATTTTTTAATTATATAAATAATAAAATTATTTATGTTGTTAGATTTAATTTTTTAATTTAATTTACCGATATAAATTAATTTTAATATTATATTATAATTATGATCTCAATATGATAGAATGACTCTTTGTATTCATTCTGGCGGGAATCAGATTTTTTTTATAAATAAAACATTAATCTTATAAATAAAAATTGGCGAGATTCAGATTTTTTCTTTTAAAAAAATAAAACATTGATCTTATAAATAAAAATTGACAACTATTTTGTACATTGGCAGTTATTGACAAGTGTTATATAAATTTATTTTGATGACTTATAAATTATATGGTAAAATATTCATTGAGACCCGTTTAAAGTACTGGAAATTTAGGGTAATGACCATTTAATCTTTTATCGTATTTATTATTACCCCCAAAAAATTCTAATATTTTATATTTACCTAAAATATCTCTTGATATTAACAAATGAATAATAATAACGAAAACAGGGAGACAATATATATATAAAGCAGAGGAGGTAGACGGTAATTCCCTCTTCCGAAAATTATACTTCCATGTACACGAGCAACATGAAGAGACTCGTAGGTGATAAAGGGCCGATTAATAAATTTTAAAGTATATGTAAAGCAATAGTATATAGATATTTTCACATAGGTTAATAACATTGATGCCTTGGACTAAACTGATATTTGCTCAATGGTTAACAAAAAAGGTGAGCAGGATCCGGTCAATTTCGTGTAAACTCTTGGAATTAGTTGGTAATTTACACATTAGTAAAATTGTAATTTTAAAATTATTTAATATTTTATTTTATCATTTAATAATTATTAAATATATTATTTAAAATAAAAAATTTAAAATATTATTTAAAAAGTATAACATTATTCCTAACCAATTACATTGTTGTTAGACTAAATTATATTTTCCTTCCGGTTAACTACATAAAAGGCCCCATAGCATCTTGTCATTTTCTTATATACCACTCGATTTAATAAGGTTTTCATATTTTAGAGAAAAGCCTACGAATTATGACTCATCATACCACTATTAAGTAGTTACCGACTTGTCGTATAAAATTCAAAACAAAGGAAAATTGTTCAATCGTGAATCAAGTAAATGAATATTGTCTACAAATCTGGAAGGATACACTACTCAGATAAAAATAGGGTGGAGAAAACGAAAATGGAGAAGCAAAAATGAACACTTTGAGCACATATCTGGCAGTTCATTTTCCAAATTTGTAGAGAAAATTTCTCTAAATGCAGCTATTACAAGTCTTCTTGTTGGGCTGAAACACATACTTGATGAGTGATTCTCTGATTGACAATAATCCAGGGAACTCCTTCTTCAACTTTGTTGCGTCCAATTCATTGTTACTCCTTGGTGCCAAAATCACTTTGGCCTGCTCTTCCAGGTCAAAATTCACCCATTTGAGCTGAGGGTCAATGTATTGCCTGTACATCTCCAATATCTCATTGTGGCTTATGACTCCTGGATTGGTGAAGTTCCATATTCCTCTGCAGTTCCTCTTTGCCATTTCAATGGAGATCGGCAAGAGCTCATCCAAGACTGTCATGCTATTTGGAATGTTCACCACTTTGTTATAGCGAGTGATCTTTGTGATGAAGTTTCGCGGGTTGCTAAGATCAGAAGAGATTGGCATGCGGACTCTGAGAGTGCAGACATTTTCATATTCTCTTAGTAGCCGCTCAACCTGCACATTCATTTATATTAAATTTACAAATCAAATCAATATTGTGGAACAAAGATAAACATATATACGAATTATCATACAACTGAAAATCTATGAATGTTACCATAGCCTTTGTCTTGGAGTAAAAAGAACCAGTGAAATTTGGCTTATCCTCCTCCTTGAATCCTTTGCCTGATCCTTGAGGATGATCTTTGTCATACTCAAATATGCATCCAGTAGCAAAGTTCATCATCAACAGATTATTCTCCCTGCAAACATCAGCTAGAATTAGAGTGCCCGTCACATTAGCCCTTATGGTTTCAACCCTGTGTGATTCACACCAATCAACATTAGGCCTCCCAGTAATCCCAGCTGCATTAAACACATGAGTAGGCCTTATTCTTTTTATATCCTCCATTAAAGAATTCTTATCTTCCAATCTTCCTCTACCATATTCAAATACCACTCCTTTATCTCTACAAAGCTTTCCCAATAACCCTCCTATCCAACCAGTCTGTCCATATATCAAAAATTTTAGCCTTGAACTACCACTAATCACATATCCATCATGCATGAAAAGTGCATCATTGATATGACCATTGGAGTCAGTAAGCATTGACATGCATGGATGGGGATAAAGAGCACCGGACACATCCCCCCACCAATGTGGATTCTCAGTGTACCATTTTATTGTCTTTTTTAGCCCTTCTTCCCAAGCTGTTCTTTCCTTCCAGCCCAGCTTCTTAAGCTTTTGATCATCCAAGAAGTATCTCTGATCATTAAAAGGCCTGTCATGAACAAAATGTATAGTTTTTTGAGGATCCAGTTTAAACAAATTACATATGTCCTCTGCCACATCAAGGACTCGCCTCTCCTTCTTAGTACCAACATTGTAAACATGTCCAATCACTCCTTTGTGGAGTATAACATCAAATGCCTCAGCAACATCATCACAATAC
Source organism: Ailanthus altissimus (assembly GCA_946807835.1). Classification (NCBI taxonomy): domain Eukaryota; kingdom Viridiplantae; phylum Streptophyta; class Magnoliopsida; order Sapindales; family Simaroubaceae; genus Ailanthus; species Ailanthus altissimus. Next base: position 32,832,086 of record OX327689.1, on the reverse strand, counting down.
AAGTAACTTCTCACGTTTGAGCCATTGCCATGAATTGGCAACTGCAGGCCTTTCATGGCAAGAAGAATGAATTTTGGGATGAGTTTTTCTGGGTATTGATTGGGGCCATACACATTATTACCTCTAGTAGTGATAGTTGGAAGGCCATAAGATCTATGATAAGCCATGACCAGCATTTCTGCTCCTGCTTTAGTTGCAGAGTAAGGATTTGTGGGAAGGAGTTGAGAAGCTTCAAGATTGCCAATATCAGTCTCCATGTCAGTTTCGCCATAAACTTCATCGGTACTAACATGAATGAACCTCCGGATTTGCTTTGTGACCTTACAGGCTTCAAGAAGTACATGTGTGCCATATATGTTATTGTTTGTGAATTCAAAGGAGTTGCCAAAAGAGTTATCCACATGGGTTTGAGCGGCAAAGTGCATAATAGTATCAATTTGCTCGGAAACCAAGAGGTAATTAACAAGATCAGCACTAGTAATATCGCCCTTGAGAAATTTGAAGTTTGGGGAGGAGCGACTAGGAATTAGATTCTTGAGGCTAGAGCAGTAATCTAGCTTGTCAAGGGCCACAATCTTGTAGTTAGGGTAATTCTTGGTGAGTCTGTTGGTCACATGGGAAGCAATGAAACCAGCTGCGCCAGTTATCAGGATCTTTTTGGGTACATATGACGCTGGTTCGAATTGACGAGACATTTTAGCTCTACAATATTGAAGAAAAAAAAGAAAACAAGTAAGAGATCAACATTAGAAATAAATATTAAACCATCAAATTCTACTTCCAATGGTCTATGAAAATCAAAGCAAATCCAAAACATTAGAATAGAGCCATTACAGAATCTGCAACAATTAATTAAGACAACCTCATTTTACATGCAATGCTATAAAGTACAAGAGAATGAGATTTGCTGCAAAATCTGTACACAACTATATGAAGCCACATCGCACCTTGTATGACTAAAAACGTGTCAATTTTCTTTTAACTTTTTGTATGGACGTTCTTCAGAAACAGCTAGCTTTTCTGAAGCTTATGGTTCACAAACTAATCAAGAAAGATAGATTAATATCTCGCGGACAAGAAAATGAGATCATCAATTACCGTTACTGGTGTAGAAAGATCTGCAGAATGAAGCAACTGCATGGAAGACTATTGAAACAATGGCAGCATTTGATCGAAAAAGCAAAAATTCTCTAGGGCTGATCTGCAAAGAGATTAAGCAAATGGATCTGATCATATGACTGTGTAGTAGGCTCAGAACCACGATACGCGTCACATAACCCGATTAATCTCTAAGAGGTTGTTACTTGATGGAGATTAGTCAGATCTCTGACACTGTCTCTGAAGTTAACTCAACGTGTGGCGTATCCCGATTAATTTGTCGAACCTTAGAGCTAAGAGGGTGCGAAAATTAATTATTTACTTTGTAATTGGTCATCGACGATAAATAATTTTCGAAGTTCCACAGTTATTATCTCTTTAATCTTACGTGGCTCCTGCTTGTAAACCCAACCCATACTTGCCGAGGTTCGCTTAACGTAAAAATAGAATTAACATCGCCTCCCAATATAATTTTATTGACTAATATTATATTTTTTAAATAATATTTTAAATTTTTTATTATAAATAATATATTAAATAATTATTAAATAATAAAATAATATAATAAATAATTTTAAAAATTATATTATTTTATCATCTAATGATTACTTGATACATTATTTAAAATAAAAAATTTAAAATATTATTTAAAAAAATAATATTACTCAATCTTATTTAATCTTTTAAAAACTTTTTAACATAAATTTTGTATTAATTATATGCGATCAAGATTTATTTATTTTAGTTAATCTACTTTTTATCAATTACCAACTTTATGTTACTAAAAAGACTAAAAGTAAGATTAAATTAGAAAAGAAATACTTAAAATGACGACTTAAATTTTAATCCAATAATATGGTGTTAGTAACATTATATATGACTTTTACATATTAAATATTACTGTTTCTTTAAATTACAGAAATAAATGAATAAATTAAGGAACCCAAGTGTTCTCAAAAAAAAAAAAAAAAGAAAGAAGGAAAGAAAATTAAGGAAACCCAATAAGTTAAATACTACGTCTCTCTGTTTCTCTCCTCTCGTCTTTTGTGTTAAATGTACATCAAGTAAGCACGACAATAATAATTTATAAGATAATTCATTTCTCTAACGTGATAGGCTACCACATTTGCCTGGAAAATTAACCAGCACATAGAAACAAAAGAGGAGGCTGGCCGTTCGATAACATAATTAACTTAAAACAAGTCATCAAGCAGTTGAATTTGAACCTTATTAGGACCTCTGTTATTTTAAATATTTAAGAGATGCATGTTTAAGATAAAAACCTCTTTGATTAAAACTTTCGGTTGCGTTAAACTGCTTATAAAATACAAGGGAAAACCAAAAAAAAAAAAAAGAAACACTCAAATGTGATGATGCTATTGATCATATATGTGAAGCTGCATGGAAAATGACTAATTTTAGAAAAATAATGTCACGTTGTAATTAACTTCTCAAGGCCTGCATTGACCGTCCTTTGTTTACAAAGTAAAAGTTTATGCTACAAAATCTCAGAATAAACCAATAAAATTAAGCACGTTAATGAACATTGTATTGTATATGTTAATATATTATGAAATATTAAAAGATCAAGTGGTCATCTGATCCCCCTATAAATAACTCTCACCACAACGAGAGTAGTACCACTTCATATACATCATAATTAAGCTCTTATTTATAGATAATTTAATTATCTATACTCCAATATTCTGAGAGATAGTAGCTATTTTAATTCATTTTTAGACTTGAAATCAATGGCATTCTTGTTGAAGAACTCTCGCATTGCCCTTGTTCTTTTGTCATGTTTAATTCTGAGCTTCTACTCGTTAGCATCAGCTCAGAATTCCGGAACTGCAACTTATTACACACCTCCTTATTTGCGTAAGCATTTCTCTAGCAAACGTTATTCTTCTTATTTGATATATACCATGTGATATAATTTTCAATTTTTTTTTTGTTTTCAGCTTCTGCTTGTTACGGGTTTGATGATCAAGGGGTAATGATAGCAGCGGCAAGTGAAGCAATATGGAATGATGGTGCTGCATGCGGGCAATATTACCAAGTAAATTGCCTCAGCAGCACAAATGCCGGCACTCCATTCCCTTGTCAGGGAAGCGGAACGGTGGTGGTGAAGATTGTTGACCGCTGCCCGGCTCCGGCGTGTAGGGGCACCATTGACTTGTCACAAGAAGCTTTTGCCTCCATTGCTGATACTGCTTCTGGTGTCATTAACATTTCTTATCAACAGTATGCCCTAAACCTAGAGTTATGATCACATTTCAGCTACTATATGTATCTTCTAAATGTTTTAACTTGAATTCAAAATTAATGTCCATGCAGGGTTTGAAGGAATGTGGGCGCTGACTCTGAAATTGTCATTCTATCGTCAGAGAATTGAAGCTCGAATGATCCTATCATTTTCATTGTTTTGACCATTTATCTGCAACGGAGCAAACCGCTATGTCAAATAAGGAAATAAATAGTTAAATTATTATTATTTTCATATATCTTTCATACATGGTTATAGCAATATTTAAATAAGAGAAAATTCTGTTTCAAACATATAATAATACATGCCAAATCCAAAAAAAAATAAACGAAAATAAAACCAGGAAACGCTGCCTTGATCACGATTCTATTCGGCTGAGATTTTAGTAATGGAAAGACAAATTAAATTAAAAGATGTATCTTACATCTCCAATTGATTTCGTTGTCCACCAAAATGCTTCGCTTATTATGAAAATGTGATATTTGATTAATAAAAAATTACACATATGACCAAAAACTAGTCACTAAAAGAGCATTACATATATAGCATTTGTTCACGTAAGAAAAAATCAGAAGTGTCGCTATAATTCCATTATTAATATTACATTTCTCAGATGCTTCTTGAAGTAATTTCTTTGTTGCCACCAGATCATTAGATGATAGCTGATATTACAAGATATTTGTAATATTCTTATAAGCTACTGAATATATAATAGTAAAACAACACAAAGACTCTCCCTCTCAAACTGTTAAGCCTGAAGATATTCAATTCAAAGCATACATTTTAATCTTTTGACAATTCATTGTACTCACAGTCAACCAATTTTATATTGCTTTGTACTCATTTGTAGTTCTTTGTCTGCAAAACAAACAAAGAAGCCAAAAGAGAAGGCTGTCTGGAAAGAGAAGCATATAAATTATGTGTAATTGGAATCGAGTTTGTTTAAACGATTTCATTGTATTTGATCATTATTTTTTATTCAATTCAGAAGTTCAGCAAATTTAATCTGATCAATAAAAATTTGCTGTCCGTTTACGTCAATTGTAGTTGTTACTTATAATTTCATAAGTTTCTTCTTTATAGGCTTTTTCAACGAATTGATATATGAACTGACTTGAATTGCTATTTTCTTGTGAAGGCTGTTATACTTGCTCATGTTTTCACCTAACGGAGCAGGTATAATTTTTACACTTGTAGAACTATCAGTTACATGCTGTAAATCCATTATTATAGGCTGATGTTGAAACTCATTGGTAGGAGCAAATATCTGAAAGTTAGTAGTCATGAATTCGGTACTCTAGAAAACTAAACAATACCAATTAATATATTGACTTGTTAAACTTTGTACCTAATGTAATTTAGGTTTAAAACGTACCATATTTTACTATGCATCCTCAGAGATCTTGGTTGGCTTAAACCATTGCACCAAAAGAAATATCTGATGCAAGATATTTTCTTCGGCCTTATCAATTTTGGCAGAAAACTCTGAGTTAGCCTTATTAATCCTGGTAAATATCATTTTTTCAAGATCATCCATCTTCTTCTTCAGGATATGATACTGTGATGATGACGTGTCGGACTCAAACTATACATAAGTAATTATAATCTATTTTTACAAGCTAATACTCTTCAATAACATAAGTAATTATAATTCAAAAAAAGAAGTTATTATACTATTGATTAAGTTGCTGGCGGGGCTTGAAATTCGTAGCCAGGCTACAGATCTGTTGGCGGATCTAAGGCACGTGTGGGTGTATGTATGTGCAATTGTATCTATTGTCTAATGCAGCGGAAACGTATAAATTTTACAATAAACATAATAAATAAAATATATTAATCGCATTAATATATTTATAGAATTAAAGAAATCACCTCAACGTGTAACGTTATACATGTATTTTTTTCAAAGTTCGCATGGAGACTAACTTGTGGGCAATTCTAGTCACTAACACAGTGGGCTTGGTAAGCTAGAACAACAGCCCTATACGCAACACTGGGTTTAACTCTTAAACTTTAAAATAGTCAGTGTGTATTTTTATCATTTTCTAAAAAAAGATAAGAAATGGAGAATTTGAAGCAATCCACCGTTGCTTCAATTGAAGGCATAAAAAAAAATGAAACAATTTTATTTTTCCTTTCTTCTTTTTCTTTCTTTCTTCTTTTCTTTTCTTCTCCATTTCTCTTCGCTCTTCTCTCAGCCAAATTTGGCCAAAAACACACACTTTCTCTCTTTTTCTCATCTCTCACAATTTATATATATAAAAAAAAATATAATATAATATATAATATAAAATTAATAATGGGTGCCAACTATTTGGCACTCAAATATAATATTAATATATATATAATATCTAATAATATATTACATAATAAAATAAAATAAAATAAAATAAAATAATAATATATTATATTATATAATAAGAGAGATATTTTGATTATTTAACAATTAAATAATCAAAGTGTGAAATGACCATTTTTTTCCTCATGTATAGTTACCAAGTCTATCCCTTAGTGGGTCCCACCAAACCCGCACTTGGATAAACTCAACCGAGGGTTCACAATGCGTCACGTGTCATTATACAATTAATAAATAATAATTATTGACTAATTATTGTATTTAACAATTAAATACAGACACGCACGCATTCTTGTGGTATTGCTGAATATTGCTAGATTAAATACTTTAATCTGGCACGCTGCCCTAGTGCACAACGAGTACACTCCATATCGCGGAACTCCCTAGATCCTACGCCCAATTTGTCAAATGAAACTATTCCATAAGTCCGTGATCAATGCCCCACGCACACATCACGAATATACAAATCAGCGTTTTGAATCATGTAAGTTGAGGTTACAACGCATACATATAGTCATTCCGTCATGATATCCTAGATGTGCGGGGATATAGATTATCACCGTCAAATCCTCATGTGCTCATACATGTCCTATCTCCAGACTTGTATCACAATGAACAAGATGCGCAAACTCATTTGCCATATTGTTCTAGTTTGCGCATATTGTTCGACCCTGGCAGAACTCTTTCTTGGGATGTTTACTTGTGGCCACAAGACTTTCTAAGATACAGTCTCAAAGTATCTGGATATCTAACTTCATATAAGAGCTGACGGATCCCATATCTGAACGCATCAGACTCCATAAGCATCGAACCATACCCAGCGACACCCAGCGATCACACCATGAAATGTCTGTAACATGTGTGGAACCAAAGTATGGTGGATCACTTACAAGCCCATCGTGACACTCAGGTCAAAGGACCGCGTATACTACTCAACTCGAGAGAACCCTCAGTTAATGGCTTACATAGGGTGTCTATCGAAGGCCTTCGTGAGTCTGTCCCATATCCAATTCTAACTGGATACCCATATGTCAAAACGAGCTCCTAGCTCACAGTTAGCTAGGAACGACCATCTATATACTATAGGTATGACATATGCTGATCTATATATAAAAAAGTATCCACCGACAAACTCGCATTGGCAGAAATAGATCATGGACAATTATTCGAGAACATACTTGCGCAACTTGCATTTCCTAGTACCCGATTGCAACTCTTGCAACTATGCAGTTACTAGTATATTCCCAGGTCTATGTCCCATTGCAAACAAGACTCCAACTCTTGGATCTGCTGAGTATTAGAACTAGCTAACACTTACCTGTGCTAACATCTACCAATTATATGTCTCAGCATAGCTAAATATGAGCCCTTATCTAAACTCTTTAGATCTTATCCGAACTCATTCAGATTTACAATGTCTGCAATGTTACATACATAATACCATATAAATGGGTATTAGTAATTTAATGAAAATATACACTTATATAAATACACAAATATATGTACATTCAGGGATGACATGTAAGCACCGACCCTAATAAGATCATCGGTGAATTGGGTGTCTGAGATATCAACTTTTTTAAACTTAAGACTCCCTTCCCATTTTTCTGATGGAATGCATAAGTTTATCGCCACGCGATAGTCAATACTTTTTTCATATTTGTGGGGCACCAACTTCTTATAAACATCCAAAGCCTTTATAATATTTTAGATTTATTAATCATTATTATAAAAAATAACCAAAGTTATAAGAAAATTATATCTATTTTTTGTTGAACATAAAAGCATACCCCAATACTATTGAAGATGACGTTTACGATATTTTCGTATAATGGGATGTCCGTACCAGACCAATTTAGAATACGCAGAAAATAATCTCCATTCTTGTTTGCAAACAGCTCCCCACACTTCGAGATCGCCTCGTAAATCTACACCTGAATGATAATAAATTCAAAAATTACAATGTTAACAAAATAAATTTTTCTGTATCCCAATATGATAATGAATCGAAAAAATAGAATTACTCACCAAAAATACTTAATTAAATGAGTATAAGTTGTATGATTCCTTATCCAAAGCGCCCGCTTTTTTAACATTCGCTAATTTTTTAATTGGAGTTATACATAAACTATTATAGAGTACAGTTTATGCAATCGTGCCCTAAGGATAAACATTAAACTTATCTAAATTATTTACGAGACGAAGTACAAAATATTGTATAGTTCTATTCCAATCACGTGGCATTTACAATTTATGAAATACATAAAATAGACACATTTTTACTCAATCTACATCATCATCAAATATAACGCTCACGAATCACGGATCCAAATCCCTATAAGTCAACTCACTTTTATCCGAAAAATATTTATGTCATAGTCTGTCACCTAACCCACTTACTATAGGATAATCCTTCATCCTTAAACCAGTAATTAAATAAAATTCTTGAGAAGAGAATCTAATACGTCTTTTATCTATATAGAACTATAATTTTTCATATAAATTTTTGTTATGTACGCGTTTTAATAAAATCTCATGTGCTAAAATACCCGAGAATGAAATATTTGATACATCCAAAAAATAATCAAAATATGCGATTTTAAATATTTCTACTTGCCTCGAAGTCAATTTATTTTTTATGTTTCGTATAACCCATAACTTTAAATAAGTATGTACGTTTGCTCGGTAAAAAATATTTTTGCCAATTACGTAGTCTTTTAAGACATTCTCCTTCTTGAAAAAATTAAAAAAAATTATTAACATATAATATTCATAATAAAATTAGCAACATATAATTAAATATTAAATCAAAATTTTTATTACAACTAACCTATATTAATATTGACAAAATAATAAAAAAAATTTACATAATTATTAAATAATTTAAAATTATTAAATTGAATAATTATTAATAAACCAAAACATATATTTTTAAATTAATCAAAAAAAATTAAACAAATTACCACGTGGCACCTTGCCTTAGTGCCAGGTGGCAGCCAGCGATCCGCTGTCAAGAGCGCGCCACGCCACGCTGGCCACAGTGCTCACCCAACGACATGAGCCTGATACCATTGACGCCTGCCACATCGTCAGGTGCGTGCCATATAGCCACAATGTGCACCCAACGGCGTGCGCCTAACGCCGTTGGTGCATGCTTCTACGCGTCTACCACGTGAAGCGCGTATAAGCACGCGCCAGTGCATGTAAGGCAAAACAATGACCGAAATCTACCATTTTAGGCTATTTTTAATTTCACACATATTTTTAACTTATTTTTCAGACTAAATCTATACATTTTTAACAATTAAGTACAAAAATCATTCAAAATCATGAAAAATTAAATTTAAAAATTAAACTTACTAATTTTTTCTATTTTTTATTTTTTCAACTTCACACTAAATAATTTAACTTCAATCTTCAAATTTAAGAGTAGATCTGACAAATTATTTAAAGAAAATTTATTAACTGTGAGAGAGAGAGAGAGAGAGTGTCGGTAGGTTTTTTTGTTTTTGTTTTTCTAAGAGTAAGGGTAAAATGGTAAAAAAAATTAAATTTGGTTATTATAGTTTAAGTTATTTTGACTTGGTGAAAATAAATGTTTGATTAAAAGTTTTGGTCAACTTGAAAAAATTTTCTTTTTTATTTTATCAATTAAATTGTATTATTTTTTTTATTAAAAAATCCTAAACAACTTTAATGAACAATTTTACATTCCAAATATTTAGATCTTCTGCTATTAAGTAACATTCTAGGTGCTAAGAAAAATGCATTTACGTATATATGTTTATTGATTTTGAGATATATTGGTTCTTTTGATTTTGTTTTATAAAATAATATTAATAAGGAACAAGCATTATGCCATATATAATTATATATATTTTTGTATTTTTTTCTTTTGCTTTAATGATGATCATTTTATTTTTTATCTTTTAATAAAAAAATTCATGTTGATTTGTAATGCTGATCATATCTTTCATTGTATAAGATATATATATATATATATATATATATATATAGAGAGAGAGAGAGAGAGAGAGAGAGATTTAAAGAAAAAAAAATATTGTAGTGTATGTTTAAGTACATATAAAGTTAATAATAATAAAAAAATCTAAATGAGAAATAAACCAAATAAGACTTAAAGAAGTCAAATATTATTGAGATACAAATTTATTTATAAATTAATTAATTAATTAAAATTAAAATCTTAATTTTTTATCAATATATATATATATATTTTCAATTAATAAGATTCACTTATCTAATTGAAATTCGGTAAAAAATCACGAATCCGTGAATTTTGAACCTAACAGAAAGTCTCTTCCTCTCAAACTAGACTGTCAAGCCCGAAGATATTCAATTCAAAGCTTACAACATTTTAATCTATTGACAATTCATGGTCGACCTCCATTGCTTTCTACTCGTTAACAAATCTTCCTCTGCAAGGACAAAATGAAGATGCCAATAGAGAAAGGCTGGCTGCAAAGAGAACGAGATAATAAAAATCACCATTTAGTAATGTTCTTTTTTTTAAAAAAATGGAATGAGAAAATCTCATCCACTAAATACCAATTTTTACTTAAATTAGTAATTAAGATACAAAATGCAATCATGACCAATTTATATTCGTCACAAGCAGTGTAAATTTCTGTAAAACTTTATTAGAATATTCAGTTGTCTGTAACATAAATAAAAGACAGAGAAGATTTGTTGCAAGTGATGCTATCCATATCGAAGGCTACAGATATTGATCTCTTGGGACCTATATTTATATGTATTGTAAATTTATTTCTCAAGCCAGCTGCTTGGCCGACCTTACTGACAAGAAAGCTCTATCCCACAAAATCTCAGAAAAAGTTAATTAAACCTAGCTCAAAAAGCACGTTTTTGGATGTATGATAACATTGTATTTGTCAATAATAATAAGAAATATGTATGGTGATTCTAATGATGTGCTGCTTGTGGAATATCAATAACAATCTCCTCTAACCTAGCTATTACTTTAGGAGAATTTTGAGAGTCGGTGTTCAAATTTCATCCACGCCGATTGTCTCCGGGTGAGTGCCACCTCATTAAAAAACGAAAAATCCACAACAAAGATTTTAAGTAACTTAATCAAATTCTAGACAAGATATGCAGATACATTTCGATGATGCATGGGGGCAAAATATTACATGGAATGAGACACGCGAATTAATGGGTAAACCCATCTCTGATCCACACAATCGTTTGTGATAATACTTTACATCTTATCATTTCACTTGGTGGCTTCCAATCCTTCGATTTGCAAACCAAAATGAAGTCCCGCCCTGAAAAATCAAGCATCATAAATCAATTCATCAAGCTGATCGTTAGACAATTGAGCCTGTCTCTCATCCAAATGACACATAAAATACCCATTTTATGTGCACATGCCGATTCAACAATCTCACCAATTCGAGTCTCTTCAAGTGCTCGTCTGGACACAAATACTCCTGATGGGTACAGCCGCAAAGTTTCTTGAATCACCTTATCCATCTCTATGTATAGAGTTAGACAATTAGTTCAGTAAAATGACCAAGAATGATATCCAATGCTTTCTAGCATTGTCTTTTTTTTTTTCCCCTCTTAATTAAGCTTATACAGAATTATATAATGAACTTCTACAAGCACATTGCATTATTTATTCAATTGTGTTAGGAAATTTACAAAAACACTGGCATCAAGATAAATAATATATGGAATAAGTCATAAATTTCATTATAAAGCGGCACAATAATGTAACGCAATTCACTGAAGCTAAATTAGAGATACAAGAAAAAATTAACTATAATGACCACAAATTACAAGAGTGCAAACGCTATGTTCAATATAACATACACATATTTAACAGAACTAACCCAGGTGTTTAAATCACTTTTCTCACATCACTATATAGAACACAACTTATATAATCCCTCACATCTTTCCTCTCTTATGCTTTAGAATTGATTCTCACCCTCAATATCAAATTATTTCTTCTAGAATTTATAATCACAATCTTTGTATAAGTTGTACTCTACTTTTAATAAAATAAATCATAGAAGAAATTAACTATAAGAAATACAAATATTAAAAAGGAGCCATGAATATGTATCCCTACAAATTTAGATATTCCAATTCATTGAATCAACCTCTCGTGCCAAAATGCTCACCTTGTATTGCTTCCTGTTATAAAAAAATATGTTTATTTCATTATTAGTGTTATAAGAATTCTTTTTAAGTACATGTTCACTACTACTAGTGAACATGTTCAGCGGAGCTTACCAAAACCAGTAACATCAAGGATGTTTTTTGTGCAATAGCTTTCAAAAGAGTCGTGAGCTTTAAAATAATCTGTTTGCCTTTGAAATGAGAGTTTCCAAAAAGAACCCTTGATATGACATCTGCTGAGAAGCACCTCAAATCCTCACCGACTTTAGTATTCAGTTGGCATACCATCTTCAGCTTCAAGGAGCTTCTCCCATTTTCTCAGCAAATGATTGGCTGACTCCAAGCGTTAGCCCCATCATGCTCTATGTTAAAGAGTTCATACAATCGAATTTTTATTGGAAGAAGATATTATGTTTGCCAAAAGAATTAAAAATCTATTCCATTACCTTGACCTTGTCCATGAACAATTCGGCAGGAATGGCCATTGGATCTCAAAATGCCATTATCGAGTATTGGCCTATGTAAAAGGTTGATTAAAATCATCCATAATATTAAATGAATTAAGATTTTATTTTTTAAGTAAAATAAAATTTTATAAATTAATATTCTAATTTATATCTTAAATGAAATAAATTTTTTTAAATTAAATCCTACTAGGTTTATAAATAATTTAAAATATTTAAGGCCTATATAAAATGTTTCAATTAGCTTGTAATTACATTAAAAGAAGTCTTAATAATATCTTAGTGATCACAACAAATTTTTTTTATTTTTGTGATTCTTAATAAGAGAAAAAATTTAGATTACAAGTAAAAACAATTTAGAGAGTTTTTTTTGTGAGTTGTTGAGTTCTTTTTTGTAAAATGCATATTTTATGAGTGTCTTGTGATTCAATAATAAGATAATGAGATCTTGATCCGCTGTAAATGTAGACAAGTTGTCGAACTACGTAAATTCTATATGTTTTTCTTTTACTTTTTCTCTCTAATTGATTCTTAATTATTGTATATCTGTATTATATACTTGGGATTATTGCTTCAACTTCAACAATCTAAGATTGAAGAAGCTGCCCAAATCCAAAGTGTTCAATTGGTTCATTTCCATCACTTCTCGAATATACCATCCGACAATGACACCACATTCTTCCTGAGAAGCCCAATGGATCTCAAAATGCTATTATTGAGTATTCGCTTATATAAAAAGTTGATTAAAAATTATTCTTAATCTTAAGTGAATTAAGATTTTGTATCTTAAGTGAAATAGAATTTTATAAATTAGTATTTTAATTTATATTTTAAGTGAAATAAGATTTTTTAAATCAAATCTCAATAAGTTTATGAATAACCCAAGACATTTAAGATTTATATAAAATGTTTCAATTGGCTTATAAATACATTATAAAAAATCTTAATGATATCTTAGTGATCACAATAAATATTATTGATTTTTGTTATTCTTAGTGAGAGAAAAATTTTATATTACAAGTGAGAACAATTTAGAGAGTTCCTTGTAAATTGTTGAGTTCTTTCTTATAAAAAAGTATACTTTGTGAGTATCTTATAATTTAATAATAAGATAGTAGAATTTTAATTTACTGTAGACGTAAGCAAGTTATCAAACAATATAAATTTTATGTATTTTTCTTCTACTTTATCTCTTTAATTTATTCTTAATTATTTTGTATCTGTGTTGTATACTTAAAATTATTGTTTGAGCTTCAACAATTTAAGATTGAAGGAGCTGCCCAAATCCAAAGTGTTCAGTTGGTTCATTTCCATCACTTCCCAAATATACCTTCCGACAATGACACCACATTCTTCCTGAAACATGCACGTCCATCTTACAAGATTAATTGATTTACTTTATCCGAACCGGAAGAAGAATGAAATATGAATAAATGAGAAACTAAACCAGGATGTGTAGGTAAAAAATGAGGAAAATCCACGTCTCTGGAGGTATTGTATTATTCCCACTCCACTCGTATACCCCAAGAAACAAATAATCACAAGATAATCCAACAAAAACACATTATCAATCAGCGCATGCTACGGCTACAGCCTACAGTCACACTCACAGTCATGGTCAGAAAAATATATATATATAAAGAAATACCGTAAGCCAGATCTTTCCCCAGGACGAAATATAGATGGCCCCACCACGATCAAGAATCCAATTACGTGCATTCTGCATGGCACCATCACCACCGTCCATTCCCTCTCCAAGCAATCTCATCAAATGTACGATAATACTGTACTCAACATTGTGCTTTGACCTTATAACATTTTGTGACCTGAGTCAGATTGTCTTATAGAGATGAATGATACAGCCGAAGAAATGATTCTCCATTGCACATGGCCCTCCATGACTTCCTTGACATTTTTATTGTTACTACAGACACCCACTTGGTTCACGCAGACACTCTCTCTTGAGCTTAACTCACACACTTGCTTATCAACTCACTTAAATTTTTGTAAATTTATATTTATTGATATTTAGAATTTCAATTATTTTAGTTATTATTTTATAATAATTACAAAATTATATTTTAACATAAGTCATTTTTTATATTACTTATAAATGTACATTAATAAAATTTAAAAATTATGTAAAAATAAATTAAACTGTTTAGATTTCAAATGTAAATTTTATTAAGTATATATTTTTAATAATTTCATAACAAATAAGTATTTTTAATATTGTATACCAAATAATCAATTACTTTAAAAGAATTTTGTTTTTAATTGACAATTAATCGATTAATAATTTTTTTTTAAATTATATTTTTAAAAAGTTTAGCCGAACGGACCCTAAATTGATAGAGAGTTAATAAGTATTATATATACAAATTAATAATATAAACTTATTCATATTACTGACATAGCATATTATGGTTGGAAGAATAAATATAAAATAGATAATGTAATAATAAATAAATTAATCATATTATGCATATTATGCCATGTTAAGTAATATGAATAAGTTTGTATAATTTAGTTTATATATGTAGTATTATTTTTAAAGAGTGCATGTTATAATAAATTGATATATTACGTAAAATGATTTTTTTTTTCATTTAATGGGAGTATAAATATTATAATAAATTAATGTACTCTATGCGTTATTTTCTTTTAATCAAATTGCTCAAGTCCCACATTGGTCCCAAAAAACAAATTGACTTGTTTTGCAATGCAATAAAAGGATTGCAAACTTCTTTTCATTAGATAATTTAATTTAGTTGATTTTTATTTTCTTAATACTATATTAATTATTATTTTCAGACTAGATATAAAAAAAATATTATTTTTATTTTCATGTTATAATTTAAAACACGCTACCAAATGAATTTTAATATTTTTTATCAAAATAAAAAGTACTAATTTTTATTATAAATAAATTAAAAAAATATCAAATGAAAAATAATATTAAGCGCACCGAAAATCTCTCTTAATCTCTTAGTTTAGCCTACCTAAGGCTAGTATTTAAATCATATACGGATGCAAAACATGTCAACTTTCGGTGCACATTAAATTAAACAACAAGAGAGCTTTAGTTAATTGTATATTAAATATATATATTTGTATATTAAATAAAAAAAATTGCTCAATTTAATATGTGAATATGAGCCCTAGTGAAATCTTTTGAACGTGAATATAAACACTATGTTCAGGTTCTACAATCATTCTAAAATTTGGAGAATGTCGATAATAAGGGAAAAAGGTCTGCTTTCAGCTGAGCCATTGCAAAAAATTTCGCCTAAGTAAATGCGATACCAAGTCAAAATGTGACATATTTGAGGAAATTTGCAAGTTTCAGAGACGCTATTAGTGAACCTTTTAGGTCAAAACTCATTATAGCATCAGTCAAAATACCAGGATTCCGATGCAAGGTTGGTATAAGAGTTGATATGCGTATTCGTTTGAGTCTCTTCGATCTCTTTTGTTGACACAAATGCACTTGGTGAGTACAGCAGCAAAGATTTTTCGAACCACCCTATATAGTCAGGTATCGTAGAATTAGTTCGGAAAATGTGCAAGAATCATATAATGAACTTCTACAAGCGCGTTGGTGTCATGATGTAAAGCAAGAAGCATCAGGCGCCAGGAGACAATAATAACAGTTTAGTCGTAGCCAACAAAGTACAGTTTTTGGTATTATCAGTTATGACGAAGCACTGAGATGAAACTTTACTCCCAAAAATATCATTACCAGCTTGAACGAAGTGACCCTTTTATTTTTAAACCTAAAGCGTTGATAGGAAACTTTAGCCACGAAAGTATCATTAATAGCTTGGATGAGACTCTTATTTATAAGCATTGAGATGATACTTTACCTTAAAAGTATCATTCCTCTTTTGCATGAAGTGACTTTCTTGTTTATTAACTCTAAAGCGTTGAGATAGAACCTTACCCACAAAAATATTATTAGTAGTTTGGATGTGACTCTCTTATTTATGTTTAACTTAAATGTCTCTTAGACATAATTTTAAACAGGATTAATATTTATAAAATACAACTCTACATATATCGTGTTAAGTTATCATAATACAACTCTACATATATCATGTTAAATTATTAGAACTCTACAACTTTACCGGGTTTCTATATTAGTTAAAATAATTTTTTTAATGTCGAAATTTCTTTGTAAAATATTTGGTTACAATTAAAAAAGAAATTTTGGAGATTAAAAAGTTATTTTATTTTTACTTATAAAAGCTCAAAATTTGGGTAGTGGAGCATTTTAAGATTTTTTTTTTATTTGTGTATTAACATATATACCTTAATAATATTTTATTAATTTCATAGCATTACCTTAATTTTAAAAAAAATCATGTTCAACTAATATGTTTTTAATGTTTTATTAAAAATCATCATATCTCTATATTTTTACAACCATCATATTTATTAGACTCTACTAGAAAATTTTTGTCATAAGTATGTGGTATTTATTTTTAATTTTTATATTAAACACAATAATTTATTTAATTTATTGATTGCTATGTATTAATTTTATTTAAATGCTTGTAAATTTGTATTTATTGATGCTAAAAATTTCAATTATTTTAGCCATTATTTTACAATGATCACAAAACTAAATTTTAACACGAGTTACTTTTTGCGTTGTCCATAAAAATGCGTTAGTAAATTTTAAATATTAAATTATAAATTTTTTTTTGTAAAAAATATTTAAATGTTTAAAATTTGAATTTTAAACTTTATTAAGTGTCACTTTTAGTAACTTAATAATAGAAAAGTACTTTTAACAATGTGTAACCAAACGATCTACTACTTTAAAATAATTTTTTTAATTAACAATCAAATAGTCAATGATTTTTTTTCTAAAAATTTAAAAATTTTATTTGAAATGTCCAACTAAATGAGTCCTAAATTTATAGATAGTCAATAAGTATTATATATACAAATTAATAATACAAACTTATTCATTCTAATTGATAAAGCATATCATGGTTGGAAGGATAAATATAAAAGTAATAAATAAAATAGATAATGTGATAATAAGAAAACTAATCATATATGTCATGTCAAGTAGTACAAGTGAATTTTTATGATTTAGTTTGTATAAATAGTATTTAATTTTAAAAATCATATATTATAATAAATTGATATATTATATATAATAATTTTTATATTGATGGAGAATTAATATTATAATAAATTAATATACTTTAAGCACTAGTTTATTTTAACGTAATGCTAAGGATTTTAAATTATATTTAAAAAATAGTGTGTTAAATAAACATTAGGTTAGTGAAATAATATAAATTTTAAAATTATTTATTATATTCAATATTTGTTTAACACATCAATTTTTAAAATATAATTCATAATACAATTTAAGATACCTAACATTATTCAATCTTTTAATAAAATTACTCAAGTTGGTTAAAAAAAAGTTGAGACATCACATTGGTCCCACAAACAAAATTGAGGACGTTTTTCAATGCAATACTTTTATGGTTCATTAGATAATTTAATTTAATTCATTTTTATTTTTTTAATATAATATAAATATTATTTTCAGACCAACTATTAAAAATATTTATTATTTGTATCTTCATGTTAAATTTAAAACACACTAACCAAATGAATTTTTATATTTAAAAATATCAAAATAAAAAAATACTGATTTTATTATAAATAAATTTAAAATATCAATTGAAAAATAATATTAAACGCACCGTAAATCTCTCTTAGTTTAACCTACCTAAGCTACTATTTAAATCATATACAGATGCAAAACATGTCAACTTTGGATGCACATTAAATTAAAGAACAAGAGAGCTTTAGTTAATTGTATATCAAATAAAAAGAAATTTGCTGAGTTTAATATGTGAATTTGAGCCCCAGTGAAATTTTTTGAACGTAAATATAAACACTATGTTCAGGTTCTACAATCATTCTAAAATTCGGAGAATGTCAATAATAAGGGAGAAAAAAACGTCTGCTTTCGGCTGAGCCATTACAAAATTTTCGCCTAAGTAAATGCGAATACCAAGTCAAAATGAGACACGTATTTGAGAAAATTTGCAAGTTTCAGAAACGCAATTAGTGAACCTTTTAGGTTAAAACTCAATATAGCATCAGTTAAAATATCAGGATCCCGATGCAAGGTTGGTATAAGAGCTCATATGCGTATTCTTTTGAGTCTCTTCAATCGCTTTTGTTGACACAAATGCTCTTAGTGAGTACAGCAGCAAAGATTTTTCGAACCACCAAATATAGTCATATGTATTGTAGAATTAGTTCAGAAAATGTGCAAGAAATATCGTATAATGAACCTCTATACGCACTTTGGTGTCAAGATGTAAAGCAAGAAGCATCAGGCACTGGGAGGCAGTAACAACAGTTGATTCGCAGCCAACAAAGTATAGGTTATTGATATTATCAATTATGAAACATTAAGTCGAAACTTTACTCATAAAAATATCATTAGCAGCTTGAATTAAACGATTCTTCTTTTATTTATAACCCTAAAGCATTGAGATGAAATTTTAGCCACAAAAGTATCATTAGCAGCTTCGATGAGACTCTCTTATTTATTAAC
Organism: Ailanthus altissimus; assembly: GCA_946807835.1. Classification (NCBI taxonomy): domain Eukaryota; kingdom Viridiplantae; phylum Streptophyta; class Magnoliopsida; order Sapindales; family Simaroubaceae; genus Ailanthus; species Ailanthus altissimus. The sequence goes on along the minus strand of OX327689.1, from coordinate 32,813,136 downwards.
CTCAAGTGTTGAGATGAACCTTACCCATAAACATATCATTAATATTCTGGATAAAGTTACTCTCTTGTTAATAAACCTAAATCATTGAGATGAAAGCTTACCCACAAAAATATTATTAGCAATTTGGATGAAATGGCTCTCTTATTTATAAACTTTAATTGTCTCTCTTTCTTGTAGCCAATAAATAACAGCTCACTCAATAAAGCGGCATTAAGTCCTTCACGTACGAACAACTCACTCTAACCAAACAGCTTATTTGGTGTTGATTCCTGTAATCCTGTTGCAAAGAAATATGTTTCTTCATTTAGTATTAATTAAAATAAAGAATCTTTTTACAAGTAATTATTCACACCATTAATGAATAAGTTCAGAGGAGCTTAATCAAAACTAGTGACACCGAAAAGGACGTTTAGATGGGCAATGGCTTTCTCTTATGATCACCTTGGACAAACTGCCATTTGATATGTATGACATCTGCTGCCGAGCAGCTCCTCAAATCTTCATGCAATCATATCTATTTGGACAATATAATATCCCTAAGATATAATTATCTTTGGCCCAAATAATTAAAGATTTATTTATTACAAGTGGAACTATTCATCTCTCGTTTTTTTTTCTTTTATCTCAACAATAGCTTTTTTAAGTTGATTTAGTGGTTGGTGTTAATGTACTTTGCTCATTTTTGAATTGGGTTAAAGTTCTTTCTACATGTTAAAGGGGAGAAGAGTTTCTTTCACTATATAATTTATAAACTAGGATCCCCAAGTACTATTTGAATATATTTATAAACTATAATTCTCTTTTAATTTAATTTTTTTCTAACCTTTTTTACTAACATAAAATTGATAGTTGATAAAAGTTAACCACATATAATTAATACAAAACGTGTATTAAAAAATCTCAAAAAGATTAGATAAATTTAAATTAAGAGAAAATCCTAATTCTATATTTATTATACCCTAACAAATTTTCCCATGGTGTGAAATAAGATAGATCATATTCGTTTCTTACATTCAAACCCTTGGGGTTTGATAACTTTTCTCATTAAATCATTAAGTGTTATATTTCCTGGATAAACAAAAAGAAAGGCAGCTAAAGGAGTATCAGTAACAGTAACACCATTTTCCACCGGATCAGAAGCACTCAGAATCTGTATTCTTGCACTCAAACTATGCCTTGTGAAGGTTATATTTCCAGCTTCTCATATCGATCACGTTGTTCCCTCAACTCTTTAATCTACATCATCATCAGTTTGGTCCTGGGGCTCAGCTTTGTAAAAGGAGAGATTTGGGATCATCAGAAATGTAAAATGTTGGTCATCCCATCATCATTTTAGGCTCAAAATATTCTTATTTCTTTAATTCATCTCTTTTAACTTCCAGTCTACATGAAAAAATTTATTATCGGTGAGCAATTAAACTTACTATATACATATGAAATATTCCCTTTTACTCATTTGGCATGGTGGTAAGCCATTACTTTCTTTTCAAGAGAAGCTAATTTTGAAAACAATAATGATTTGTTCTTGTATTTGGCTACGTGGAAGAGTTAGAATTGGAGCTGTAGATTGTATATGGTATGAATTTACAATTTTGAAGCTTTGATTCGATTGGCTTCAAGGATGTCGTGCAGCTTCAATGAGATTTCAGATGATGGGTTTTTTTTTTCATAAATTTATGAAAAATTTATGGGGGTGCTTTAGATTTAGAAGACATTTCTCTCTGGTAACTTTATTTGAAAATAAAATTATAATTCAAATAAAAGTGAAAAATAAGGGTTTAATGAGATGAAATGTAGATACAAAATCTGGTGCAACAATTTTCCTCGAGTTGGATCTCAAAATGCCTTTTTTTTAGCGAGTATATGGGCTCGAATTAATTGGTAATTCAAGAAAGGCTTTGCCCAAATCCAAAAGTCTTGAGTTGGTTCCCAATCATTAAAGTACTACATTGGGCCTCCTTTTAGATAAAAGATAATCATTACTTTCGTCTATCCTTTTATTTTAATATATAAATTAAGTTTTAATATTTTTTTAAATACTCAATTATATTTTTATTTTTTTTTAAAAAATGTCAATTTTTAAAAATAAAAATAGCAGTAAAATTAACGTAATTATATATTTTTAAAATTTTAGAAACCTAATTGATATATATATTTAAGATAAAAATTAATTTTGGTCAATTCTTTTTTCTGTGAAAGCTTAAATTTACTTGAGGGAAAGCCCCTTTCGCTTTTATAATTGGCTTTGTTTATATTAAATAAAATACTAAAATATGAATTTCCAAAACAAAAATGGAATTGAATCATGACTCTGAGATTTTTAATCTTTTCTTATATGCAACTATAGAGCTATAAGTCCATCGTCCATGTATATATCTTCCTATGTTCGTTGCTTCAGTGAACAAGATATGGAAAGAGGGTGTCAGCGATAGTCATGAGCAACAATTTCATTGTTCTGTAATTTTTGAGCTAGCCTTGGTTGCATTCAATATTTGAATCTGCTTCATCATCTAATGGAAATTCTTTGAAACGACTTGCCTGATAGTTTTCTTATAAATTTTAGATGGACCTTGATGTTATTTTATAGACAATCTTATAATCTCAATGCATAATGAATTTTACTATAATTTTTTATTTTTTTAATTTTTCAAATTCGCAACTTAAAATTTAAACACTTATATAAATTTTTACTCAAATAACTATTCTTTCAAACTTTACATTACAACACACAAACTAGTGTCATTAAATTAAAATTTATCTATAGATTGTTTATCAATATGTTTTTAGTATTTAGGACGATGTTAGCAAAATTATAATATTAAATATCTAAAATAATAAAATACATATTAAAATTTAAAAGTTAAATTAATAAATTCTTATAGGCCTAAAAAAAATTATAACTTTTACATGACTCATAAAATAATCTAAAGTATTATTGTATCTTTACTCAATTACTCATTGAGTTGAAAAAATTTATAATCTCTTAAAAAGAAAAAAATGAAGAGTGAACTTTCACAAATTTAATAAATAAAATAATTTAAATAATTAAGATATATAATAACACTATTAAAATAATAATAAAAATAAATTTTTGTACTATTTTAACAAGTATAATATAAATATAGGCCCACTTATTTATGTTCTTCTATTTATTTATTTTGGCTATTTCATTCCCATAAACTAAATCATGAGAATGGCCTTTCAATGTTCTTTCAACTCGTAGCTTCTTCGTGATCACCCTTTGTGACTGGAGCCAGATTATCTCGTGGACATGAATCACATAGCAAACGAACCCGCCGAATAAATGATTCTGAGTAGAAAATGGACCTCCATTTCTTCCTCTCTTTGCTTTTGGATTCTACCTTTTCAACTAAGTATTGGTGTTTATATAATTATAGTTTTTGCTGAGAGTAATACTATATTTACAAAGTTAGAATATAAATGGTGTATTCTAACTATATATTGTTAAAGCAAAGCCACTAAATAAGTAAATATTTTAAGTTATATAATATAAAAATAAGTAATTAAAAAATTAAAAAAAGAATAATATAAGAATAATATACAAAATTTATGTGATTTGATAACTTATTTACGTTTATAATAGATTAAAATCGCACTCTCTTATTATTAAATTAGACACTTACAAAATATACTTTTTACAATAAATAATTCACTCACTATTACAAATTAGGAATTTCTTTCATTAAAAATCACAAAATAAGTTATAATCACAAAAATCTGTATTTGATCGTTAAAATGTGTTTACAAACCAATTGAGAATTTTTATATAGATTTTAGGAAGACTTATGTTAACTCTAAACGTGTGAGAGTTGAAACAAATTGAAAAACAACTTTTTTTGCATCGAGCGCCTCGGCGCCCACTTCCTGATGCCGCAACGCGAGATGGTCGTGCCTGGCACTGCGAAGCTGAGTCACCTCTTTTTACGTTAATCTTCGATCCTTGCGCACTCAATGCACTTGATTTACTTTTTAAATTATATCTTGATAATTTTTAATCAATTTTCTTACATATATCATCATTTGGTGATTACTATTTATTATGTAATTATTGATATTTTATTTTTTTTAAATGTCGTATTAATTAATATATAAAATATGTATTCCTCCTATATAAATATAATATTACTATTTTGCTTGTACAATTGATTGTGAGGAGTGAAAATTAACAAAACAATTCTAACTAAATTTTCTATTTTATTACACTATTATTATTGTGATTTATCCATTTAAAAATATTTTGTGCATTTATTTTTATTTTTTTAAGAAAAAATATGATCGTTCCACATATGCATGTGTTATAATTTTATTACCTGGATGTATGAATGACAACGTGGTATGCTTGTTCCACGTCAAAAATTTTTTTTCTCAAGAGTTATTTGTCGCATGCATAATGCATCTATATTGAACAAATTTACTATGAAATGAAAATACTGCTCATTCATACAACAAATTAATAAAACTCTATTATGCACGTATTTATATTAAATTCCTTGCTAATAAATTATTCATTATAGTTGTTAGTAGAGATAGTAAATAGGTTAGGCTGCTAATGGCTCAAGAAGTCGTATTGTGTTTAGTCGAGTCATATTATACTTAAGTGGCACGGTCCATAAAATCGTGCCTGTTAGGTTGTAAATTGTGACTCAACATAAATTTGTGATGGGTCACAAATTGCAATTCAGCATATCGTATGGACACAAAGTTGTGATAGGTCGTGTGATTTACACATTAATTATTAATTTTTTTGAGATATTTTAATTAGTTTTTAAAATAAGTAGAATATTTCAATTGAAATTATAAATATTGTAATAACAATTAAAATTATTATTGTAAGTTAACTATATTAAATTATATTTGTGTTGTAATTATAATTAAAATTATAATTTATTAGATAAAAAGTTATTGATATTATTTTAAATACGAATTTATTATATCCAAATATAAAAATCTATAAGTTAACTATAGTGATGAAAATTATTCTAATTTTACTTCATTATAATTACAATACATCTCAACTAAATTAGCACCTATTAAATTATCTATCATTTATAAATTTAATTATTTTATAATAATTTATAAGTTTTTTATATCAAATTATCAAATCTCATAATTTTAAAATTTTCATAATATGTCTTATCGTATCTTTTCAATCTTTTTATATGCACTAAAATCTCTAAAGCATTTGATATCAACCTCGCTTTCCGTCTACTATCCTACCCCGTGCACTAATATTACAGTTGGAGGTAATAATAATAATTGATAAACATTTGAAAAAAAATTTCGTGCCCGATCCATTAGGTTTGGGTTCGGCATGGTACAACAACGGATCGTGTTGGGCCAAGCCTCAGGATGTCGTGTTTGGATTTGCACAACGCAAATCTTTTATGCATCGTGTCCGCTCAAACACGACAGCCCACCTAAGTCATAATTTTATGGATCATGTTTAACCAATTCACACCATTTTATTAAGGTTTGCTTTGTATTTTAAGGAGTCAACCCATTTTAAATTATTTAAATAGGCACATTCTCCATGTTCGTAAAGCTCATTTAAGTTAAGAGCCCAAGATTTGAATTTTAAATCTCTAATAGATAAACCCGACCCAATAGCTTATATGTTTCCACAAATGAGTAAAGGTTTGGCAATAAATTAAGTACGAATCAAAATTATGATTTATATTCCCTTTATAATCATCAGATTTAATTCTATATGAATAATGAGTTTTAAATCCGTCTTTACTTCTAATTAGTACTTCCTATGAGATATAATTAACATGTGAATTCATGTACGTATATTTGGATTCGGACTTGGTTTCATGCATTATAAATACTTATTGTTTTTGGGTTTGTCATTGATTTAATATCACTCAATTGGACTCTCTCAATTGCATTGAAAGTATTTGTCACTTGCAAATTTATTTTTGAGACACTTTTTATACGCAATACTATTTTTTTCTTTCTCAATTAAAACATTGACTTTAGTATTAAAATATTTCTCTTTATAAAAAAATGATATTTTTCTGTAATTTTAAAAAGTTATAACAAATAATGTGATAATTTGTGTGAGATTTCAACTTAGATGAACTTCAATAGTAAATAAAAAGTACACATTTTACTAAATATTTGTTCTACCTTCTATATGTAATAATAGACTTTTTCATCCACGGCCATCCAATAAAGATGAAACTCAAAAGATTGGTCATTTTGCTTTCTCTTCTTAGTTTCACTGCCATGAATATTTAATATTTGCCCATTTGGTTCAAAAGAATGCATTAGTTTTAAACTTTATTTGGTTTAGCTTCTTTCACTTTTTCCAATCAAACTTTAACATTGCTTAGGACTTCTGCTGTAAGCAGGGATGAGCAAAATTGAAATGCTAAAAAGCGCAATACAAATATTTTGAATGTTGTTAAAAATTATTTTGATCTTAAGTTTTAGCAACTCATTTTGCTATTACAAAAGCTTAAAATAAAATAAATGTAACCGAACTAATAGTTTAATAATATATAATAAATATATATTTTAATAGTTCTGCCTATTTTGTGGAATTTATAAGTTATTGGCAATTTTAATCCGTTCATTTTTATTTTAAGACGGTAAATTGGAATTTTTTTTCTTTAATTTTAAATTATTAAAAAGAACCAATAAGATGAGTGACCAAGTGAGTGATACGCTCAAATTATTTTATGTTCAGTTGATAAAAATATCTCAATTTAATTGATTTATTAAACTTATGTTTGGTTATATAAACATTTAACATTTGAAAATAAAAGAAATGTTTCGACACGAAGTTCACCTTTGTTTCCGTGCCTCACTGTGGTGTGGTTTAATGGTTAATAGGCCTTATTGAAGATTATTATGGAGAAGTTATGACAGTTTGTTGCATGATTAGTTTAATATGCAGAATTGATTATTAAGCTATTACAGAGCTGATTATTGAGCTGTTGCAGGCAGTTTGTTGCAGGATTAGTTTAATATGCAGAATTGGTTATTAAACTACTGCAGAGTTGGTTATTGAGCTGTTGCAGGATTGGTTTGATCAAGACAGAATTGGTTATTGAATGCTGTTGCAGGATTGGCTTGATCAAGCATCAGATGGTAGTTGTTGTTGATTTAGGTGAACAGAGTTAGTTATAAATTTGTTATAGTATTCAGCCAAGCTGGCAGTCCATGTAGCACTAGGATAGTTTGTTGTAACCAGCTCTTCCATTAATCTATTAGCCTCCAAAATTTCTCTATATATATTTGGTAACATACTGTATTGTAGTGAGGATAAAAAGTGAAGTAATAAGAATTCTCTCCAAACTAAAAAATTTTCCTTTCACTTTCCAGCCAAACAAACAAGTTCTTTCATTCTCTTATATGGTATCAGAGCAAATGGCCAACGCCTCATCATCACACAACACAAATTCATCAACCATCAACACAAATCAACCTGCAACCTACACATTTTCTGGAATTACAAAACTGGATAGATCAAATTTTATAGTTTGAAAGGCACAAGTCTTAGCAGTCGTCAGAGCTAATAGGCTTGAAGATTTGATATCAAGCACCAGCAAATGTGCAGTTCAGATGCTAAAGATTGCAGATTTCAATAATGAATTAGAACAGCTCGACAAAGAAGTTGCTAATCCAGATTTTGAAAATTGGATTCGAAGAGATCAGATGCTCTTAAGTTGGTTATTTTCAACTATACATGAGAGTATTCTAGGTCTGGTTATAGATTGTAAGTCTTCCTTTGATCTCTGGGATATGTTTCACAAACATTTTAGATCTAACTCTAAAACTAAAGTAGTTCAGTTGAAGATGCAATTGGTATTGTTAAAGAAAGGTCAGCTTTCAATTTCTGACTATTTCTTAAAACTAAAGAATATAATTGATGAGCTTGCTGTAGCTGGATCTATAGTTGAAGAAGAAGACTTTATAACACATCTTATAACTGGTATTGGTGTTGGATCAGAATTTGATTCAGTAATTGTGATGATTGGTAGTAGAATAGGATCTATTTCAATAAATGAGGCATATTCAATGCTTTTTACACAAGAGAGTAGATTGATGTTGAATTCAACAGCAAAAAATGAAAACCAAAATGTTTTCTCTGCTAATGTTGCACAGAAAGGACAAAAAAGGTTCTATAATAATTTTGTTGGTGGTAGAGGAAACTTTACTTCCGAAAATAACACTAATCTTCCTGGAAATGCTATGAATGAAGAGATTGTATCTGGTTTTGGTAGAGGTAGAGGTCGAAATCAGTTTCAACAATCTGGAAGAAGTAATTTTGGAAGAGGTTCAAACACAAAACTAATATGTCAGATCTATGAGAGACAAGGGCATTCAGCATCTAAATGCTACTATAGGTATTATAACAATTACGTTCCAAGATCACAAAATGGCTATAATGAAGGTAGTCAAGGAAATAATCCTCAAAGGCCAAGTGAATCTGGAAATCAAACAAACAGGGCAGCATACATAGCCACACAATCTAACCAAGAAGGCTTAGCTGATCAGGGGTGGTACCTGGACTCAGGAACAACACACCACCTGACCAATGATGACAACAATCTGTGCAACAAAGCTGAATACACAAATACTGATAAACTTATCATTGGTAATGGACATGGCTTACATATTACACATACTGGGAATGCCTGTTTTGCTTTAAATTCTGGTATTCGTATATTCCTTAACAACTTACTATGTGTTCCTTCCATTACAAAGAACTTAATCAGCATTTCAAAAATAGTCCAAGACAATGATATATCTGTTGAGTTTCACCCACTTGTTTGTTTTGTAAAGGACAAGAAGAAGGGAAATGTGTTTATTGCAAGGTGTTGCTGTGAGGGGACTTTATAAGCTACTGCCTAATACCCATAACCAGATCATTGTACATCCATCAAGTCTTCTTGCGTATAAACCAAAGTCTTTGTTTTCTTTGCTTCCTAAAGATGCACATGAGTGTAGTATAAATAAGAGTCAGGTTGGTGCAACTGACTCAACTATGCAAAAACAGAACCCAAATTTTAGTATAAAGTATTTTGTTTGCTCAAGTCACTGTCAAAACATAAACAACTCAAGTCTTAGTATTTGGCATCAAAGACTTGGACATCCCAATCCTTTGACTTTGAAGAATGTAATTCATCATTGTACTTCTCAAAAGTTTCTTAATAAAATTTCTGCAAATTTCTTCTGTGATGCTTGTCAAATGGGAAAGCTACATAAACTTCATTTTTCTTCTACATCTATCAAATCCAAACAAGCACTGCAATTGATTTATACTGATATATGGGGACTTGTACCCTTGGAAGCTAGAGATGGTTATAAGTATTGTTTGCACTTTATTGATGACTTCTCTATATATAGTTAGGTATTTCCCTTGAAGGCAAAATCAAATGCACTTGAAGTTTTCATTTGCTTTCAAAAACAAGTTGAAAAACAGTTTAGTCTACCTATAAAATCAGTTCAATCTGATTGGGGGGTGAGTTCAAACCTTTTGCCAAACACTTTCAAGAAATAGGAGTCTAGTATAGAGTCACATGCCCATACACTCATCATCAAAATGGGGTAGTTGAGAGGAAGCATAGACATTTTGTGGAAACTAGTCTAACCTTGTTAACTCAAGCCAAGTTACCCATGTGCTTCTGGTGGGGTGCCTTTTACACAGCTTCATATCTTATTAATAGGCTTCCTACACCTATTTTACATCACAAGTCACTATACTTCACACTGCACAACAAGCTACCAGATTATCAGTTTTTAAAAGCATTTGGTTGTGCTTGTTTTCCATTTTTGAGACCTTATCAAAGCATAAATTTAGCTTTCATTCTGAAAAATGTGTGTTCATAGGCTATAGTTTCATTCACAAAGGATACAAATGTCTTCATCCTTCGGGAAGAATTTTTATTACTAGGCATGTCTCCTTCAATGAATTCTCTTTTCCTTACACAGAACTCTTTCCAGAAAATTCCTATTCTGCATCACTCCCACATTCTTACAAAACTCAACCTCTTACCTTCACTTATCCTATATGCTCTACTACTTCAGGCAGTAACTCTATGGTCTCCAATACTGCTTCAAACATCAATGCAATAACAAACACAAACACAGATCATTCTTTGTCTCAGTCAAGCCAATCCCTAATTTCTTCATCACTTCCTCTTAACACAATTTTAGGATCACCTACTAATATATCAACACAGCACTCACCTTCAACTTCTCATGATTTTGACCATTTACCAAATACAACCATCATTCTAAACACTACACCACCTATTACCACAACCTCAAGATACCCTATACTTACCAGATCAAAACATGGCATTTTTAAACCCAAGGAATATGTCAGCCATGCTGTTCCATCCACCTTTGTACCTAACACAGCTAAAGAAGGTTTGTCTCATGCTCATTGGAAGCAAGCAATGGAGGAAGAATATGCAGCTCTTATTAAAAATCAGACTTGGACTTTAGTTCCAGCTTCAGAAGCCACTAAGGTTGTTGGAAATAAATGGGTGTTTAGAGTTAAATACAATCCTAATGGCTTTATATCTAAATACAAAGCCAGATTGGTGGCCAAAGGCTTTTTGCAGACTCCTTGGATTGATTTTTAGAGACCTACAGTCCAGTGATTAAAGCTTCTACCATCAAAGTGGTCATTAGCTTAGCCATTATGAACCATTGCCTCTTAGGCAAGTTGACATCAACAATGCTTTTTTAAATAGTGAGTTGACAGAGGAAGTTTTTATGACTCAACCAGAAGGCTTCATCAATTCAGTCTATCCCTCACATGTTTGCAAACTCAAAAAGGCATTGTATAGTCTTAAACAAGCCCCTCGGGCTTGGTATGACAAGTTGAGGAAAGCCCTGTTGCAGTAGGGATATCAGAACTCTAAATCTGATACCTCATTGTTTATTAAGCATGCAAATGGAAACCTCATACTTGCCTTGATCTATGTTGATGATATTGTAATCATAGGAAATGTTTCGGATGCCTTAGAGTCTTTTATTACTCAGCTTGGTTCTGTTTTTGCTCTCAAAGATCTTGGAGACTTTCATTATTTTTTAGGCATTGAAGTCACCCTAACAACTGCAAGTATACATCTGTTACAAACCAAATATATCCATGATTTGCTTACTAAAGCTCATATGTTGAACTGTAAGGGTTGTAACACTCCTATGTGTGTGAGACAAAAGCTATTCAAAGAAGGTGATGAAAGTTTAAGTAATCCCACTCTTTATAGAAGCATTATTGGTGGTTTTCAATATCTGACTTTAACAAGGCTTGATATCTCTTACTCAGTCAACAAACTGAGCCAATTTCTCAGTCATCCCTCTGTCAAGCATTGGCAGGCTTGCAAACGCATACTTCGATACTTAAAGAGCACTGATAATTATGGCTTGGACATTGTTTCCTCTAGAACTCTTCAGTTTACTGCCTTTTCTGATGCAGATTGAGGCAGTGACCCCAATGATCGAAAATCACAAGGAGGATACTGTGTGTTTCTTGGTGACAACCTCATTTCATGGTCTTCAAAAAAACAAGCTGTTGTGTCCAGGTCTAGTGCCAAGGCTGAGTACAGGGCTCTTGCTTCCACTTATGCAGAACTGGTATGGTTGAAATCTTTACTCACTGAGCTGCATTTTCCCCTTAAGTCCACACCTCTCATATGGTATGACAATCAAAGTGCACAAGCTTTGGCTACTAATCCCGTTTTTCACTCTCGAACCAAGCACATCGAGCTTGATATTCATTTCATTAGGGACAAGGTAGCTGCTAATGAGATTGAAATTCGGTTTGTTCCAACTATTGATCAAACTGCAGATGTGTTTACCAAACCTCTCAGTTTTGATCGATTTGCATATCTTAATCCAAGCTCTTGGTTTTTCCACGACTATCAGCTTGAGGGGGGATATTGAAGATTATTATAGAGAAGTTATATGACAATTTGTTGCAAGATTAGTTTAATATGCAGAATTGGTTATTAAGCTACTGCAGAGTTGGTTATTGAGCTGTTGCAGGATTGGCTTGATAAAGACAGAATTGGTTATTGAATGCTGTTGCAGGATTGGCTTGATCAAGCATCAGATGGTAGCTGTTATTGATTTAGATGAACAGAGTTAATTACAAATTTGTTATAATATTCAACCAAGTTGGCAGTCCATGTAGCACTAAGACAGTTTGTTATAACCAGCTCTTCCATTAATCTATTAGCCTCCAAAATTTCTTTATATATATTTGGTAACATACTGTATTGTAATGAGAATAAAAAGTGAAGTAATAAGAATTGTCTCCAAATCAAAAAATTTTTCTTTCACTTTTCAGCCAAACAAACAAGTTCTTTCATTCTCTTATAGGCCTTCATTCAATAAATGTATTATAGGTCTGAATTTCAAAAATAATAATATTTATTAAACTATTTATAACACGTTATTGATAAAGAGATATGTTTTGACCCCAAGTTTCATATTAATCTCGTGCTTACTTAATATAAATGTTTTGGTATTAAAACTTAAGAATAAAACCGTTAATAATAATATTGTAGAGCTCAGAAGTACCAAAACGAGCAAGCCATTATAACAAAAATAAAAGAGTTTTAGGATGAAGCGGCAACAAAATCAATAAGACGGGGGACAATTTTGGAATAACACAATTTCCAAGGGGCTGGGCTGTAGAATTGCTAATACTATATATATATAAAATCCAAAGCCCTAATACCCTAACGAGAAGCGTATAGCGTACGAGCAATTGACGAGAAACACTGCGATTGCTGCTCGCTGCTTCGTTTCCTCTTCTGCTAATATCTGCTGGTTCAGGTTCGGATCTCTGTTCGTACGAATTCTCGTATATTTGATACTTAATAGTGTCTGCACGCGCTTGCGCATCTCTTTTGAGTCAGCTGATTAACGGTTCAGATTTTGTTGATTTCATGAAGCGTTGGAAATTTACACGAGAAAATTAATTTTCTGAGGGATTTTTGGTGGATTTTTGTATGTTATGTTTTGTTAATACATGCTTCAAATTTTAACTTAGTGTTTGCTCTTTTTTTTTTAAAGTACAAAAATTTTGATTGATGTATTGTTCATCTGCCAGAAATTGATGTTCTTGTTGTTAATATTGAGTTATGTGGCAGGTTTCACTGAGAAAATGTCTCGTGTGTACGTGGGTAACTTAGATTCACGAGTTACTGAGCGGGATCTTGAAGATGAGTTTCGTGTTTTTGGAGTTATTCGAAGGTAAAATGCTTTATGTTGCCATTGTTTGAATTGTCTCTTTCACTGTATTATCTTAAATTTATAGATACCTAGTGTTTTGTGGGTGAATTTTTAGATTTGAAAGTGTAGCTGCTTTCCAAGTACTTCAGGTCTTGTGAATGTCCAATAATTGTGTGATCAAATATTGATTTCCATGTCAATGGGATGGACATTGATACTAGTGTTGGTTGGTTCGTGAGTGAAACAGGCGTATTGTATTGGTAAGAATCATGGGTAAACAAGGATAGGCTCCCTGTGGCTTTCTACGTGAAGGATTGAAAGTGCCAATCTTCTCTCTCTCTCTCTCTTTGTGTTTGTGTGTGTGTTTTTGTACATGCACGCATGCTTGTGTGCACATTTGTGTGTTTTCGTGCAAGCACTCGAATGTGAAACTACATTGTGCCCCTGATGCTACAAGAACTGTCTTAACAACTTATCTTGACAACTTCCAAGATGTTGGCAGGTGTTGAAGGGCTTACCATGTTCTGAACTATTTTATATTGAGCCTTAGAGATATAAATCCTAATGTTTTTCCTTGCTCATTGTCTGATACGTATTATTCTGTGCAGTGTTTGGGTTGCTCGGAGACCACCAGGCTATGCTTTTGTTGACTTTGATGACCACAGGGATGCACAGGATGCAATTCGTGAAATAGATGGTATGTCAACAAGATCCTTCATTTCTCTGATCATGACCATTGATGTGATTGGCAGTCTCTCTCTCAACACCTTTTTTTTTTTTCTTCCTCTTCCCCGTCCTCTTTCTTTTTTCTGGTTGGTGCTGTGGGGGTGTGAGGTGGTTAATAATATTAGGAGATGCATAAAAGAAAATTAGGTTTTCAATCTCGTGTTGTATCTGGTATTGTTTTCTTTGGGTATGCTTAAAAGATCTAACAACTTTTTTACTGTTTTCTTTTGCTTAAAGCTGCATCTTGCATCTTTTATTGGCATTTCATCTTTAATATCTTGCGTGGTTGCTCATTATGTTTGTAGCAGGCAAAAATGGCTGGAGAGTTGAGCTTTCTCACAATTCAAGAGGTGGTGGTGGCCGTGGAGGGGGCCGGGGTCGTTCTGGTTCCGACTTGAAGTGCTATGAATGTGGCGAGCCTGGTCATTTTGCCCGTGAGTGTCGACTGCGTGGTGGTTCAGGAAGACGTCGTAGCCGCAGCCCTAGATATCGCAGGAGCCCAAGTTATGGACGGAGGTGATTTCACTCAATCAGATGATTTATACTCTAGGTTTTACTTTTTTACATGTTTTTTTTGTGGTTCCTTTTCAGAAGAAACAACTTGGAGGGATGTGACAATAAAACTTTTTATTGAAATCTTCAAAATGCTTTTATGACTCATTATTGTGAAGCAGGAGTTACAGCCCTCGTGGGCGATCCCCAAGACGTCGCAGTTATTCACCTCGTGGACGCAGTTATAGCAGGTCACCTCCCCATCGTGGACGTGAGGAGTTGCCATATGCCAATGGGTAAAGTTCCTTAAATTTGTTTTCTTTCTTACTATTGTTTTTAATCACTGCCATGCCCGTTGGTTGAAGAGCTTCCTAGTTGAAGATTACCATTGCAGTAGTGAAGTCAAAATGCAAAATACTGAACACATAAATATGCATGCACGCATGTTTTTGTTTAGGATTCTATGTGCTGTTTGGCATTTAAATTATTATATTGATGCAACATTTTTGCTTAATTTTCTGGCAGCAATGGTGTAAGGGATCGTCGCCGAAGCAGAAGCTAAGCAAACTTGGTAACTTGCCTTTGTTGAGAGCATACTGGGATTAAGTGTGTTTAATATGTTTGGACTTCAATACGACTATGTTTTTATTTGGGTGACGCCCTCAGACTCTTGAATTTGGATAAGTTTCCTTATTACTTTAGTAGCTATGTTGTTTTTATTTCTTTTAGATATGAACAGTTGCTTTTTCTTATTGGGCAAAACAGTATTTAGTTAATGCTTATAATTTTATTAAGATAGCTGTTCAGAATGCTGCTAAAAGTACATGCTTTTCTTTTTTCTTGTGTCGAGGACAAGGTGTCTTCTGGGTCTGCATCATTGGTTTTGGTGGTTCTACACTACCCTGGGGCTAGATTCTGTGCTGCCCTGCTATGGGATCTTCAATTGTCAATAATTGTGGATCCCTACTGGCCTCATCTTTAGATGCTTCTGTTTGATTGAATCTCCTGCTGTGAAGCGCCTTCCGCAAATTCTAGTGGCATTTCTTTAATTTAAACTTAAATGGATGGTGGAGCTGCTTCAAACACTTCTGGAAGGTACTTAATCTGTTCTACAGAAGTTGGGGCTTTTTTGGGTTCTCGAAAACAAATAAGATTTAGAATATTTAAATAGAAGTTTAATGTGGTTTTTGTATTTAATGATGACTTTTATCATTTAGAAGCAATCATGATATAGAATGACAATTTTTTTTTTTTGGTGTCCTTTTCAGTTCCTACGACTGCAAAATGAAAGGATTTATGAAACATTTTATTAATTTATGTCATGTGATGTGGGGAAGAGTCAACAAAGCCTTAAAATTAATCTGGTTGGGCTGGTCTTTAGATTTTGATATAATTTTCCATTTCAATATTCTCTGCCTCCTAGTGCACACAAGAATTCTGTAGATAATTTGGTTACTTACCATGAAGCTTTGAAGAATTTGTTTGTTTTTCTCCCAAAGTGTCCTTTTCAGTTCCTTTTCTTATTCTCTGTTTCTGGGGTCGTGGATTATTCATATCTCATTTGGTGACCTTGGCTAATTGATGTTGCTTTAGCTGCTAGAAGAGCTCTTGCCATCTGAGAGGTCCAGTAGCAATTGGCCTTTGGCTGCAGGAAACTTCCTGAGCTGCTTTTGACATCTTCTGCCCCAGTTACTATGTTTGATCTTCTAGGATTTTATACGACTTTTAACATACTGCAAATTCTACCACCGAAGGGGCTTTCCTGTTTTGTTTTGGTATCTACCAGAGGATACCTACCCAAATTCAGCAGCTGTTTTATGTTTGTGGTTGGTTGCATGATAGTTTATCTATATCTGCCATCTTTGATCAGTAGCATTTAGATCTCCATTTGATGCCTGGATATCTGCTTCTCTCCGTCGGTAATAATTATGTTGCGGCATCTCGTCATTGTTTTGATCTCTAGATAGGTTCTGCCTGGCCTCCAGACTTGTAGTATCTGAAGTGAACACATTGACACTTTCGAATGGCGACTTGTTTCTGTTGCCTTTTAATTTATTAATGATGTTGATAGATCAATTGCAATGGCGTTATGCATAAGGGATCATGTTGAAACCATTGGTGCTGCAGGTCTGACAAAGTTTGATTCAAATCCTTGAAAAGGATAAATTTGATGGCATATATTAACCAAATAATAATAAGACAGCATTACCCATTGGCAAGAATATAGAGTAAGTGATTTTGGAACTATCAAGCACCCTTTCTATTCCAATTATTCTAAATGGAATTCATGAGTATGCATTACTGATTGGATTGCACGCTGTCATCTACCTATATGACAGTGGGTAGATTTAATTGCGTGCACGAAATGTCCAAAGTCTCTTTATAGTTGACCTTCTAGATATTTGTCTTTTGTGCGGAAGCATTGCGCGGGAATTAAAAGCCTCGATGATGTCTTCCGTTAAAACACAAGTGATTTTGCTTTGGAGTTGTGGGTTCGACTCTTTCTTAGCATTCACTTTTTATGTGAAATGGAAATTAGACCAATAATAAAAGGACTTTTGGTGAGAGGAATACGTTTGGAAGTGCTTAATTTTTTCAAGGAAAAAAAAAGTTATTCTTGCATAAATAGAAGAATAAAGCCCATTTCTTTTTTGCTTTTTCACAATTCTTGGCAGTAATCGATGCAAAAATTTTCAACTTCTCGGAGTTGCGCTTGGTCTCTGTTCATGTTCCGGTTATCGGAAAATCAATAGTAGGGCCAGCACAACTGTCAGTTGAGTTGCATAGCACTTTTTTTTTGTTGAACATCTCTTGCGTTCTGCACGAGAGGCGTAACATTGAATGTGTCAAGTAATTTGAACTCCAGACTTTAAAGATAATTAAGAGGTGATTATTATTATTTTATATTTATAGAATGAAATTTAAATTATTTATCATTTATTTGTAATAAAAAATTATTATATTAAAAGAAATAATAATATTACATATTTTAAATTTGTATTTTAAATAATGATGTTTTAATTAATAGATAATTTATTACTGTAAAAAAAATACAAAGACTGAAAGGATCGCAAATATTAGGATTTTGTTATCCAATAATAACGGCCTATCTAATTCAACAAATAAGTAAATTTTCGGAATGTTTGCAGGGCCCTCATTTCCAGCATTTGCCGCGTGAAATGTGCTTGAAAATGTTGACATGGGAATTTGTCTTTTCGGAATTATTATTATTATTATCATCATCATCTTCCACTCATATAATTTCTTTGGGTCGGGTTTATCCGAGGTGGGTTTATTCTGAGCTGTAATAATAATTGAATGATGCTATATTTTTTTTAGATGATATTTTAAGTTTTTATAAAGTAATTTTAAAAATTATATCATTTTATTATTTTATAATTATTTAACACATAATTTAAAATAAAAAAATTTAAGATATTATTTGAGAATTGTAGTATTATTAATAATAATAATAATATAATAATATTATATTTTTTAAATAATATATGAATTAATTATTAGATGATGAAATAATATAATAAATAATTTAAAAAGTTATATTATTTTATTAATCAATGACACATAAATTTGAAATAAAAAATTTAAAATACTAATAATAAATGTAGCCTTTTGCATAATAATAATAATAATACCACAGTTGTTAAAACTCCAATACATTTTTTCTACTGACGTGGCAAGTTATGTTAGATGGACCCCACAAAATTGGATACTGTTCCAACGAGGGAGGATCGTGCTTCCTTAAAGTGGAGTTGCAGGAATATATGATGTGCCAGTCACTAACTAAATGACGGAAAACCATGGGACTCAAATCAAATAACTTTGCCCGAGAAATCTGTTAATAAAATCTTCTTCTATTTTTTACTTCTAAAACTAATTTATTATTTTTATATATTTTCTGTCATGGCTTTCACGTCTTCTAGTATCCCTCTCGAACTTAATGCCGTCTCGAAGTTTATTACAAACTTTGAAAAATTAACTGACTGCATGTACATGAGCTTTTTTTTTGGCTTTTTTAACTGAGTTTTTGATGGGCATTTTAATGGGAATAAAAAAAACACCATAACCACTAACACCGAGTCTTCTTTTTCTTCCCCATTCAAGTTTAAACTAAACCTTTTTCTCTGTGTTCTCTTTAGTTTCGTATCCAGTTCTGTGAAAGACTGTCAAAATGTTATGTCTTAGCTGAATCTTTACTGGGGTTTTGAATTGAGATCCATTTTTTGAAGAACGGAATCGGAAAGCACTATGTTGAAAAATGGGACG
This sequence comes from Ailanthus altissimus, assembly GCA_946807835.1. Lineage (NCBI taxonomy): Eukaryota > Viridiplantae > Streptophyta > Magnoliopsida > Sapindales > Simaroubaceae > Ailanthus > Ailanthus altissimus. The sequence continues at coordinate 32,794,410 of OX327689.1, read as the reverse complement.
TTGCAAAGAAATTTTGTTTGAGTGTGAAGGTTGTCACTTGTTGGATCATTGACTTGTCCAGTAACATATGCGTGTGAACGATATCAAAAGCATGGAGTTCAAGAAAGAGAAGCTAGTGAGGTATCTCTTTGCTGCAACTTTTTGTTTTTCAATTTCTTGTAATATGTGATTAATCTTTGTAATCAAATTCATTTACAGGTTTTACAATGATGGGAAACATAACCCCTGGGAGAAAAATGATCCTCAACACCTGGAGAAGCCATTGCCTGTTTACAAAGCATCAGTTCCTTTGTTAAAGCCTGAGGGCAATATTTGTGAAAGAAACAGAAGCACTTATAAAATTCCAAAGTTTGGAGGGTTTAAGGTTTTCCCAGAAAGTTATGAGCCATTGAGGGAGTGGATTCTTGATCCAGGAAGTGATATTGTCATTCAATGGAACCGGGTTTTTCTCTTTTGGAGCATAGTAGCATTGTTTGTTGATCCATTGTTTTTTTACCTTCCATCAGTGGTGAACAACGGCAATTCATCTTGTATGACAACTGATTTGAATTTGGGGATTACTGTTACTTGTTTTCGAACTTTTGCCGATGTATTTTATTTGTTGCATATGGTCATTAAGTTCCGGACAGCTTATGTATCCCCTAGTTCAAGGGTCTTTGGAAGGGGCGAACTTGTTGTGGATCCAAAGAAGATTGCAAGGAGGTACCTAAAATCGGATTTTTTAATAGATCTGCTGGCTGCTCTTCCCCTTCCTCAGGTACTATTACGATTCCTTTTGTAATTATCTTTATTGGGTTGAATATATATCTGTATATGTATATACTGCAATTTAGACTATTGTTAATTGTTCGCATTGATTAAGGACTAAAGGTTTTTGTAAAATCATGACCAATATGTTGACTGAATTTTGCATAAGAAATGCCATTAGTGTTTTAGACAGCAAAGTAAATATAGTGAGACTAGACTATGCTCTGTTTGAATGCTGAGAGATTATAAGAAAGCAAATATATGAACTTGGGATGAAATATGATGAGTTGGGTTGCAGCAGCTTCTGTAATAACTTGGTACGCATTTTTAAAGTTCGGTACATGATGGCGAAATTGATCTTTGGATAAATGACTTGATTTGACACATTTTATTATGATTACGAATCCCGTACTCGCATTTAATTTGTTTCCTCTCTTGCACAATCTAAAACAGAAAACTAACATCCTGTTCTTGATTTTTTCTCTCATAATTTGGCAGATTGTGATATGGTTCATTATACCAGCTCTTAGAAGTTCTCATGCTGATCACACCAACAATGCCCTCGTACTGATTGTTCTGCTCCAATATGTTCCCAGATTATATTTGATTTTTCCCTTAAGTTCCGAGATTATCAAAGCTGCAGGAGTAGTTGCAAAGACTGCTTGGGCAGGGGCAGCATATAATCTTCTGTTGTACATGTTGGCTAGTCATGTATGTAATTTCTCCTTAAAAATTGTCTCTAACCGTTTATTGTCAATGCTTGTATCCTGCTTGCAAGTCCCTCGTCAGTCAATTACATTATGTGATCATTTGGCTTCTGTTCTAGCAGGTCTTAGGGGCGTCATGGTATTTGTTGTCAATTGAACGCCAAGCAACTTGCTGGAAATCTGAATGCAGAAACGAATTAGGCCCTGTTAAATGTTTTCCTCGTTACTTGGACTGTGGCACATTGGATGATACAGATCGAGGGATGTGGGAAAACAGTACTCTTCTATTTAATAATTGCAGTCCCGAAAATACAACCAGTTTCCAATATGGCATTTATGAGAATGCATTGACGAATAATATTGCCTCCTCAGATTTCCTGGAGAAGTATTTCTATTGTCTCTGGTTTGGCTTACTGAACTTGAGGTATGTTTCATTTATGCTTTTACTTGAATGGCTGATGGGATTATGTGGCACAGAATTGTAATGTCTGTTTTGCTTTCTAAATTTCAGTTCTTATGGCCAGACATTGACCACAAGCACATTTGTTGGGGACACCTTGTTTGCCATACTCATCGCAATCCTTGGTCTGGTTTTGTTTGCCCATTTAATCGGAAACATGCAGGTATCGAGGAAGCCTTTGAGCATGCAAGCTTATATCATACTTTATATATTGTGTTGTTCAGTTCCTTGATTTCCCTATATGTCCCCCTTTAACAATTCTAATCTTAGTGCAGGCCTACTTGCAATCCATTACAATGAGACTTGAGGAGTGGAGGCTTAAGCAACGAGACACTGAAGAGTGGATGAGACATCGCCAACTCCCTCAAGATCTTCAAGAACGTGTTCGGCGGTTTGTTCAGTATAAGTGGCTTGCAACTCGAGGGGTTAATGAAGAATCAATCTTATACGGCCTTCCTACTGATCTCCGTAGAGACATCCAGCGTCACCTATGCTTGGACCTTGTTCGGCGTGTAAATTCTTTACTTCTTTTTCAAGTCAGATCTTGTACACTGTTAACCAGGCATGATTTGCTAGGATGTGTTCTGTTTTCTGATAAGATAATCACACATATGTCAAAAAGCTTAGAAAATTTTAACTACTGCAATAGTTACTTAGCCTGTGACTTTACTGTTAATGCAGGTCCCCTTTTTCTCACAGATGGATGATCAGCTACTAGATGCCATATGTGAGCGGTTGGTATCCTCCTTGAGTACTCAGGGCACCTACATTGTTCGCGAAGGTGACCCTGTCACAGAGATGCTTTTTATTATCAGAGGGAGGTTAGAAAGCTCGACTACAAATGGGGGCCGGACAGGTTTCTTCAACTCAATTACTTTGAGGCCAGGCGACTTTTGTGGGGAGGAATTGCTTGCGTGGGCATTGCTTCCAAAATATACAGTCAACTTGCCTTCGTCTACAAGGACTGTGAAAGCCCTTGTTGAAGTAGAAGCATTTGCACTAAGAGCAGAAGATCTCAAGTTTGTGGCCAATCAGTTTAGACGTCTCCACAGTAAGAAGCTGCAACATACTTTTCGTTTCTACTCTCACCACTGGAGGACATGGGCTGCCTGCTTCATTCAGGTTGCTTGGCGCCACTACATAAAGAGGAAACTGGCAAAGAGCCTTTGCATGACGGAGTCCTTCTCATATTCTCCTCCTCAGCAAGTGGCTAACGAAATGGGACAAGAAGAGGAAGCGCTTAATACTTCATCCTTTGCGTCTTCTCAGGCGAAGCAAAACCTTGGTGTTACAATACTGGCTTCAAGGTTTGCTGCAAACACGCGAAGAGGAGCTCAGAAAATCAAAGATGTTGAAATGCCCAAGCTGCAAAAGCCCGACGAGCCCGACTTCTCAGCAGAGGCAGATGATGACTAGTCTAGTCCTACTCCAATACATTGTCTGACAGCCAAAAATATTGCTGCCAATGGTCAAATCTAGAATATTAGTCTAAAGAATCCCAAAATGAGGCTTGAAATGTAACTCTTTACAGGACAAGTACATGCTAAAAACCTAGATATGAGATTATGATCAATTATTTGGTAGATAGATGGTAAGAAAGATTGAAGCTGTTTGTAATTTGTACAATGTTCTTTAGCCAATACCTGTATATAGCATGTCCTGTTGAAACCTCTTTTCTCCTAGCTCATCTGAAGATTCATATTTCTTTTAAACTATTGTTCTATAGGAACTCAACTGGTAAAAGTTTTTTGCATCTTCCTCTACCGGGCAATTTAATATACTGGCATTAAAAGTCAGAACTGCAAAAAATAAAAGAAAGCACATATGACCTTTGAGCATGTGCAGTGTGCACTCCCTCCCAGTTCTTTAGTGGTATTGGTAGCTAACCAGTGTCATCATTTTAAAATACAACATCAACCTCATTATTAACTGGGAATGAAACAGACCGCATTTGATATCCATTTTTTTTTAAAATAATTTTATTGGCAAAATTAATTCTTTGTATAACCAAACCTTAAAAGTGTTTCCCTCTATTTTCAATTTCATATGCAATATTAATTACACAACAATTTTCAGGTACAATAGTTTTATGGCGAAATTGTCTCAACCTTTTATTATTTGTTTTTAATTTTTTTTAATGCGTGTCCCAATTTAAGGGCTGTATTTTAAAATATTTAGAACATGATGAAAAAGTTGGTGAACTCCCCCATAGAGTGGCTGTGGCTCTATAGTAGGGACTCTAATTTTCCATTATTCTTTTTTGTCAAATGTAAAGCTTCCGCTATATATTTTGAGAAGAGTAAAGTTTGATCCTACCCAAATTGCTAAATCCAAATCCCCTTGCACATGCATAGCTAATAGTTTTAGCCGCTCATCAAATACCAGGTGCCCAAGAAATGAATATAACAGGAACTAGGGTATGTCAAATCAAAAGATTTTTCTTGTCAATGAAATATTAGTGGACAAAATTTTTAAAGAAGCCGACCAAAGACTCGAGTCAAGGCAAGTAGTAGTAAGTTTGTCCTAATTTATACAACCCAACATCACGAGCACCGCAAAACAAAAACCAGAATCTGCATGTATCCACAAAAAGATCTCTTGGCCCCAGCCATCTAAACACCCTACTATTAGGAAACTGATACGTGCATGAACCCAAAAGCCTCCAACCTTCCCACGCATTTCATTTCTCAACTTCATTTGCCTGCCAACACTTCAAATTATTAAACTACACACGTCCTTATGTGCAAACGTTTAGGAGCAAATTGCACAATTAACAAAGAAAGAATGTGAAGGCACAAAGAGGGGGGAGACTCGGAGAATTGTTTGTTACATTACAGAGAAGCAAAGAGATAAATAAATTTAAATGTATAGTAAATATATATATATGTATGTATGTACGCATGCATGTATGTTTTAAGTTGGAATCTAAAAACCAGAGAGCATCAAACAAACTGCTCATTATCCTCAGACCTCGCTCTGTTTGGACTTTACAAATATAATTTGACTTGAATCTGAAATTGCTAAATCGCACGCAAGCAAGAATCAAAACCAACTGAGAAAAATAAGATACAATGTCCTTTTCCTAACCATGACAAACAGCAGAAATTCGATGCCTAAGGACGACTAGAGTGACCGATATTGTAAAAGATGAAGAAATGAATATAAGGTGAAGGCTGTGACTGTAGTATGGAGAGTGATCATATGAAGAGAGAGAACTCTTAACATCTGAATTGAAATTTCAATTTATTCTATTAGATGGAGCCCTTCCATATTCCAAGGACAAAAGAGTTGGCTCTTCTCGGTTGCACAGCTAACACGAGCTTTTGCTGCTGTGATGTGCTTTGGTTGAATTCAAGCAGAAGAGAAGTACTTTTCATTTTCCTTTGCTTTCATGCAGTATCAGCTCATCTGCTCCCCCATCAGATCAAGCCCCACAAGAAGGAAGCTCGTACCTTGGAAGAGAAGGAAGTAGAAGTGAATTCCCCGTGCTGCAAGCAAGCTCCTGACAGCAGCTGTAAGTAGGAGGAATGCCAGAGTCAATTCTTTCCTGTATATCTTATGGACCTTGTTTTTAGGCATAGCAGCTGATTCTTTCTGTTCCTTTAATTTGTTCAACTCAAAGAGTTCACTCTCAGAAGCTTCTCTGTATATTTTTGGCTGGTTCATTGTCTTTGACTCTCTCTCAGCAGCTGCCAATAAGTCAGATTCTGATGACCTGCCAGCCTTCTTGGTGACAACCCACTCATAAGAGCTACCCAAGTGGAATAATCCAGACACCATTGCATTGAATTTGGTCACAGACATGGTGTTCTCAAACAGGAGGTAAGGCACAATGAAAGGGAAGTTCTTTGGGGCAGGTAGAATGTTGAGGAATGACATAAAAATGGGCACATAACAAATGACCCACACGGGAATCTCAGCCTCTGGGATAAACATGGTTAGAGGAAGAATTATGCAGAAGAATATGAAGGAATAGAAAGGAAGGATAAGTTTCCTCAAAAGAAAGAACAGCAGTATTAAGTTTGCTTTCTTCCATATTGCTATCTGCAGTTTTACAGCATTCATTCATTAGTAATATTGTAAGTTTATTACAATAATCAGAAATGGAAATTAAGCACAAATTGTACCTTAGAAGCTATCATTTCTGGAAGACACAGGCGGAAAAGGTCCATAGGGCCGGAATGCCAACGATGTTGCTGTTTCCTGTAAGCTTCATAGGACTCGGGAAGCTCACAAAGGACCTGAAAGTTAACATATATAATCAGCTTGCTAAGATAGCTCTCAAAATTTTTGAGGAAATTATGTATTTGTTTCAACTTGAATCAATCAATAATTTCTAAATTAAATCTTGATGTGTGTAAATCTAGTACTACAATCATATAAAGATTATATAATAGAATTTAGAGCCAAACAGATATGAGGCTGGATTAACGTAAGAGTACCTTGACATCATTAAGGAAGATAAATTTCCACCCATTGAGATGTGCACGAACAGCTATGTCCATGTCCTCTACAGTTGTTCTTTCAAGCCAGCCTCCAGAATCTTCAAGGGCTTTAATTCTCCAGACACCAGCCGTTCCATTGAAACCGAAAAAGTTTAGAAACACACCATTAACCTGTTGTTCCACCTCGAAATGAAAACACATATTAATGTTTTGGAGACGAGTCAACAAGTTCTCATCCTTGTTCACAAAAGTCCATCTAGCCTGAACCAACCCTAGTTGGGGATTGTCCTGCAGCAACAAGGTAAACAATAGGTAAGGACATATTAGTTTTCTATAAAATAATTTCAGCTAGATTCAGTAAATGACTTTTTCCTTTCTCCACCTTGAAATGGGGCACTGTATTTTTAAGAAAATCTGGATTAGGTTGGAAATCTGCATCAAAGATTGCAACAAACTCATAGTCCTTCACATAATCACAGCTCATTGCAGACTTAAGATTCCCAGCTTTATAACCAGTTCTAACCAAGCGATGCTGATAAATTATGTTGATACCCTTTTGGTTCCACCTATCAACCTCTGCCTTAATTAAATATCGGATGCTCTCATCATTGGAATCATCAAGAACTTGGATCAGGAAACGGTCTTTAGGCCAATCAAGTTGGCAGGCAGCAGAGATGGACTGTTCATATACCTATACAAGGACAGAGGAGAAAATTTAGCAGAAGAATAATATTCTGCAGAACTCATATCTTATGAACGGCTTTAGTAATTAATGGTGCTATTTCTGAATGCCTCTGCTACAGTCCTATAGCTCTTGAGCCAATATAACAGATCTGAGCATTATACTGTAATTACTCTAATTCTTTGGAAGTGCTATAACTGTACCTTATACTTCTAATTAAAAGCATTCCATTTCAACACATGCAACTCTGCACATAATTTTAACATTGCAAATATTTTGAACTATATTTCAAGTTTTAAACAACTTACTATCTTTAATCTAATCGTTTCACCTTTTTCTTCCAACATTCATCTTTTTACTTCTAGAAGCTCTGGAGTTCAGTAGGATTGTTGCATTCAAACTTCCAAAGATTTCAAAGACATTTTCCCATCAATTTTAAATCTTAAATTACTCCTAATCTCCTATCAATCAATTGGTCTCAAATCAACAGTTGTCACTTGGTAGAAGCATGCAAGAATGTAATACAGATCAAATAAAATTAAAACAAGAATATGAGAAAGATGAAGTTGCGTGTGTTACCTCTCTCTCGTTACACATGGGGATTTGAACTAGCACCATGGGATACTCATAACCTGATCCATCAACATCATTGGACTCGAATGGGTCCCCCGGCATCCTCGGCTTAATCTTCTTGCACTTAATCCACGAACAACCCAAGCACTGTATCATTCGATCCACAGATTGGATAACAAATAAAACAATGCAGAAATTAGAGAGTGATTGAATTGGGGGGGCAATGTAATCAGCACGAATCTTCAACCAGGTAACATAAACCATGTGAAGCAAGCCTTGGATGTCACTAGTCTGAGGCATATGCAAATGAGGATTTCGAAAATAATGCCAACCTTTGAAATAAGCAACCACTTCAAAAGCAAGAATTGCCAATGAAGTCATTAACAACATTTTGATGACTGTAAGCAATTTTCCCTTCCCGGACTTCTCACTATCCATTGAACTAAAGATCAATCTTTTCTTGATAGCACCAAGCAGTGCCCAGAAAATTGTAGCTAGCCAAGCTACACAACCTACAGCACGATGAGCTTTGAGAAGCAAAACCCATGTGACTTGCTTCGCATTCTTGCCTCTGCTCTTCTCAACCGGCCGGAATGCAGCATCAGGGCCGTTGATTTCTAGAACTGAATAGTTAGGATTCTCCATTGTAACCACCACTGGAGTTCCCTTTCTTGCATTCTTTGACCACCAATCTGGAAAGTCCAATCTTGGAGCCATTTTTTTTCTAACCGTTTCCGTATTTCAGACACAAGAAAGAAACAGAAAAAAAGTAAGTAAAACCCCAGAAACTGCAAGGCACTGTCTTCAAAACCCAGATCTTGCTTCAACAAATGAACTTATTTTACCAACAAATAAGCTAAAAGAACCAAGTCCCTCCCCAAAAAATCAAGTACTAAAAGAACCCATTTCAAAGCTTCTCCATCCTACTCCACAATGTAGCCATGAGAAGGGTCTTTGTAATCTCAAAGACACAAGCAACGTGGAAAAGCAAAAGCAAAATTATAAGTAAAGGTATCTACTGGAGCTGTAAGAGTAAGACCCTAACAATAAGTCGCTAACAGCATAATCTTGATGTGGCCGGGTATTTGATTTGTCTAAATAATTCAAAACAAAGCACCACCAACCCTCAATTTAACTTCTCAAAAATTTACCATTTTGTTTATATTTTTAGCTCACAGAATATGCCAGCAGCCAGCAAGCATAATTAGACAAGCATTAATAAAAATAGAAATAAAAATAAAAGAGAAAACAAGAAATTTCCTAAATCTTTGCTAAACGTGGACTACGTCAGCTGAATAGTAGACACAAGTTGACAAAGAAGTAAGCACGTATAACACTTTAACACTTCTTGTTAGTGGAAACATCTAGATACGGTAAGGTTCCAGGAACTTTGACCAAATTGTGACAGTTTGAAAATATTGCAAAAACATGGAGCTGAACTTGGCATCTGTTTCTAACAGGAACTATATCAATTGGCCAACGAAAATGAAAATGATATAGAAATTTGAGTTAAAGCAACAGTTTTATTTCAGGGACGGGGATGCAAAAGTTCAAAACCCAAAATTGTAAAAAGGATAAATAAATAAATTTATACAGCAGTACAGTGCATAATTGGCTCAACTAGCTATCAGGCAATAAATTTTAATAAAGGAAAGTTAATTACAAGATTATTATTGTTATTCCTACTATTATCATTTATAGAATTATGTCGCCTATGTCCATGATAAGATAAGAATATTCTTTTGTTCTGTTACTTTTGTCTTGGTACAACTTTGTATGTGTAATGGCATTATTGTCAATTAAAGTGGGGTCATAGGGGGGCTCAAACAAATTTGGGTCTGAAACATATTTTTTAACTGGGCTTTTTTAAGTTTAAATTAAGATATAAAAAAAATTAATTTCTCATAAATTTTGTTTTTTTTTTAATTTATTCTTCTATACTTTGATGCAAAATTATTAATTAATTTTTTTATGTATTTTAATTTTATTAATATACATTTTTAGATAGATATATAATTAATTTGGTTGATCTCTTATGACAAGTAAAAATTAGACAAAAAAAAAAATTATAAGCTTATAAAAGTGGCATGATTTTTCACGGGATGAGATTGTGGATACTCACCTTAAATGAAGACTAATTCAAGTTACATTTTAGATATTATTTAAGGATGGAGTAAGTTTAGATATAGTAATTTAAAGTCAAATTAAATTTGAATTGAATTTAGGGATAAGTTAATTTTTTCAGATCCACCTCAAATACTCGATTTTAAAACAAATTTTAAAAAATAGTATGAGAAAAAAAGTACTTAATTTTACAAATTAAAATTAGCTACTTGCTAAAATTAAAAGCATAAAATTTACTTACATTTTTAAAAAAAATTCAGTTTTTATTCATTTTTTTATTATATTATTATTTTTAAATATATTCAATATTAGACATTTGCTTACAACTTAGAGCGAACTTATTTGTTGAGAAATAAAAAAAAAGATAAAGAGGAACAAACAAAAGATGTGAATGGTTTTATTATAATTATTAGTTTCAGAGTCATCTTTCATTTAACTCAAAAAATGTTATACTTTGTATTATAGATTTGTGAGAAATTTTAATAAAGATTTGATGTTTAAATTACAAATGAAGTATGATTATTTGGATGCCAAAGTTTAAAGAAATTATTAATTTTTGTAATTTTTAAATTTTAATTTATATTATTAATTTTTAAAATTAATAGATGTAATCTTAAAGGCTAAATGTAATTTATATTTTTATATAATATTTATAATTTTTTTATATATATTATAATTATATGAAGTGAAAAATGTTTCATTAAATTTAACCGATACAAATAAAAAATATTAATAAATTAAAAAATATATATATAATATTCATAAAAATCTCTATCCATATTTAAAGATTCCTAACCTTAAATTCGAATTATATATATAAAATATGGGAGGGAAGGTAATGATCCTCGCCTCATTAAACTTATAAATTTTACATTTTCCACAAATTTTTTAATTTTATCGTCAAATGAGCATAAAGTTACCTACTTTTGGACCACTACTACCTACTTTTTAGTAGTTGAATTTTAAAAAATGAAGGCTCTAAGCAACCGATTAAGTTAATTAAAAAAGGTCGTCATTAACAATCGCGAAAAAGTTGACTTGAGAAAAAGCCGCCATTAATGACAACGAATTTATTTTATAATTTTTATTTTTTTAATTTGTCTCATTGGGTTATTAAATTTAGGGGTTAATATAAAAGTAAAAGCATAGTATTAGATTATTAAGCACCTAATTAGGAATGGATTATAAAATGAATTTTTTTATTTTCTAGTGAACCAATGGACCATGCTTTCATCAATAATTGGAGAGTCTAATTACGAAAATGCCTTAAGCAAGTGGCAAAAAGCATTGAAGCTTGGAAGAAGTAGATGGGAAAACTTTGGCTTGTGATTTTGTCTGTCACCTACTATTTTTTTCTTTTCCCCCCTTTTGCTAGTTAATGTAATAATGGTTTCTCAGCATCTCTTCAAATTCGGCAACTCTGAGCTGGAGAAGTATGGATGTAGAACCCCCTCTTCTCTAATCTCTGTCCTTTTTCACTCACATTCAGATCCTCAATTTCTTTACTGGATGGGGACATTTAATTTTTAATTTTATTTTATAAATTTAAAAAAAATTAATTCTATTTTAATCTCTTAATTTGATTATGTTAAATTTGACCCCAAAAAATAATAATATATTAATAATTTTATCTTTCATTATATGTTTTAATTTAATATGGTGATATAAGTACATTATATAATGTAAACGGGTCATATATTAATAAATCTTAAAAAAAAAAAAAAAAGACAAGTGATATGTTGTAATAAGTTAAATAAAATAATAAAATAAATAAATAAGGTAGCCGGATATTGACTGTGGTCATCGATAGTCAGTCGACCACTGATGACCAATTAGATTTGACTCAAATTAATATCATTGAACTCAAAATTTTGTGATCTACGCAATAGTGAGATTTTTTTTATTAACGAAGCACTGTAAATATGTTAAAAGTGGAGAAAAACATGGTGGTTGGCAGTAGCCACTGCCGTTCACTGTCGAACGGCGACACCGCCCCCAACATTTAACAAATCGACGGCCAATCTGTCCAATAGTAAGGGCGGTGCACGCCACCACCTAGCCATTCATCAGCGATTGCCAACCCGTTTTAGGGTGGCAACGGCCACCGCCGTTTGTTATCAATCAGCTGGCGATGGCGTACACCGTCCCCACCATTGGACAGATCGGTGACCAATCTATCCAATGGTGGGGGCGGTGCACGCCACTGCCTTGTTGTTCGGCAGCAAATATTGGTGGTTGTGCGCCAACTACTATGTTTTTCTCCACTTTTGGCACATTTACAGTACTCAGTTAATAAAACAAATCTCACAATCACGTAGATTACAAAATTTTAAGTCCGTTAATTTTGAGTCAAATCGCAATTGATCACTGACAGCCGGTCGGCCACCGACGACGATGACCAATGTTTGACTACATATTTTATTTATTTATTTTATTCAACCTATTATAACATACTACATATTTTTTTTATTATTTTTTTAAGGCCTATTAATATATGACACGTGTACATTGTATAATGTATTTACATCACCGTATCAAACTAACATATAAATGAGGACAAAATTATTAATATTGTGTTAAATTTTTTTTTTATCAATTTTAACAAAATCAAATTAATAGATTATGACATAATTATATTTTTAATTAAATTTTTTAAAATACATAAAATAAAATTAAAAATTATATCAAACTTTAAAAATAAAAATATTCTTATTATTTTTTTTTTTTTTTGTAATTAACTTATGTAAAGAAAAGGGATCATTCATCAAAATGCATAAAATAATGTGCACATGACATTGACATGTTACAGAAAATACAGGTGATCACCAGCCCAAAAAAGAAACACAATTCAGATACATGCATTTAAGATAATAATAGCAGTTTCAATAATAAATAGAAGTTTCCAACAAACTTGCTTCAAACAATTAATATGTGCGTATATATATATATATATATATATATATATATATATATATTGGTGGAAGGAAAAGGTCATCCAGGCACTTGTATTATTTAAAGATTTTATTTTAATTAAAAAATATTTAAATTAAGTTAAGTGCTATTCTTTTTTTTTTTTTATAGAGTCGTATATAAAACGATGAGTAACTCCGTTCACCTTATCAATATTAAGTATTTTAGTATATATATAATGTGAATGCAAAAATTTCTATCAAAAAATTTATTTAATAGGGTTGATAAAGGGTGTAGAAGATTTTGAATGCAAAAATTTATACCCAAAATTTATTTAATAGGGTTGGTAAAGGGAGAAGATTTAGAATATCTTTTACATGGGATAGTATACTGAGTGAGATTTTTCAAAGTGGGAGAGATTTTGGAATTAAGAGAAGGCAACAACCCACAAGCAATACCCTAGTTGAAAATTTCACAAATTTTAAAGTTTTTATTTTTTTAAAAAAATTATATTGTAATTTACATTGTGGACGTACATATATTTTAGATCTTTGATCTCACCCTCGAGTCATTATCTCATCTTTCTTTCTTTCTTTTTCTTTTTCTTTTTCTTTTTTTTATTTATAAAAAAGGTCAATTATCTTTTATAGAACACAAATAACAAAAAGACTTGATTCATTTGGTATTATAGTGTTGTGGTTTTAAAATCACAATTGTTGTAAAGTGAAAATATTAATTTTTGTGAAGTGAAAATATTAATTGTTAAGTGAAGAAAAATAAATATTTTTAATAAATACAAAATTTAAAATTTGGTAAAGCACGATGAGGTAGTCTTTTATATAAATTTTGACCAAATAATTGTAAATAAAATTAATTTTTTTATTAAAAAAAAATTAAAATAGAATGAAAAATCTCACATACTAAACACTAACACTTATCTCTTATTTTTACGCAGTCGCAAAACACATTCACGACCAATTAAGTTATGCCAAATATTTATTAAACACTTTAATTATTATCTTTTTAAAACTGAGTAAAAATACAACAATACCAAACCAACCCTAAATCGTAGTTCATAAAGGCTTGTCAAGAATCCATATATAATTTTGTGTTCAAGTTCATTGGGGAAATTTTACAAGGGCCTACAAACTTAGTCAACTATTTAGGGCCCAAAGAAGCTATAGTGCTTACAAACATAAGCTTTTGGTTACTCAAAAAAGTTTTGGAAATCTTTCAACACTTTTGAACTTAGAAATGGGACATATTATAAATATTTTTCGTGAATATAAATGAAAATGAGAGCTTTGGTGATAAAGTGGAGACAAGAAGAGGTCAAATGGAAAAGGGAAAATCAATGGAACAAGAAAACAAGTGCATGTGCAAACACCAACGACAATAACAATTATGGAGCTTTAAGAAATTGGTTCTTGAAGAATGAAGATGAATCAATAACCTTCACTCGTTAGAATGAAGAACGAAGAGCAACTTTTTAATTATCTAACATTGTATATATACAAAAAATTTATTTGCAATAAAATAAAATATATATAATTTATAATCAAAACATTTAAAAAAAAAGAGAATACAAGAAAAATATAAATAAAGAATTTGAGATTTAAAATTTAGGGTAAAATTATGTTTAATAATGTCTCAATATAAATAAACATTCAACCTACGATAAACTTATTTTTCATTTCAATGCGAAATGTTTGCTTTAATAAGTTTTATATCTAAAAATGTACATTCTATCATCGGAGTGAAAATTAAAAGAGTCGGCTCAAAACAAACTAATTTATCATATAATAAGTAATTCTTAAATTTTATTTGTTTTGAACAAATCTCGATATAATAATTTGAGTAAATTAAATTAACTACTAAGTTAAATTCACTTTAAAATGTTGAAAATTATCAATCTAGTTCTTAGAGTTTAGTTGAATTAGCTAACCAATTTCTATACATTTTTTAAGTATCTTGATTAGTCCATACCATTAAAAAATTAAGGTCTAAAGTAAAAGATATTAAAATATACTTCCTCAAATATAGAACCATTTTCAAATGTTATTTTTTTCTGTGGCAAAAATTAACTAAGATATTTAAAAAATATATAAAGGCTAACTAAATAATTCATCAGAATTTCAAGAACTAAATTAACAATTCTTTTAAAATATTTATGAATCTAAATTAAAAAAAATAATTAAAATGGGTAAAAGCTTGCGTGCTTGATTAAGTATATGCAACAAAATAATTTAAACAGAAGCAAATTGAAAATATTATTAAGAGTTTATTAAAGAATTATGACTAAAAACCTTATTTATAATTTATAAATCCTAAAAATAGAAAATTAAATTAATATAAATTAATTCCTGTCATATTAAATTAAGAGAGATAAATCAATTCTCAATGATGTTATAAATGTAAAAAAAAAAAGAAATACAAAAAAGTTTAAAATACACTAATTAGAAAATATAAATAATTTTTAAGTAATAATAGAAGGTTGGGGTGGCTAACAAATAAGCAATTAATACGGCCGGGCTCCCTCCGACTCTGATATTAAGTAATGTTTGAGTAATAAGTTGCTATTCAACTCGGTGGCCTTTAAATGAACTACAAGATACAGGGAATAAAAGATCTATGCATTTATCACTTCAAATAATGAAGAGCACAAATGGTACAACAACAGGAAGCAGAAGTTAGTAACCACATGCAAGTTTATTTACGATGAGCCTCCACATCTGATTTTGGTGGCTTGTTCTTCTTTTGCTGATATTTGGCAAATGAATACCATAAGCCACCGGCTGTGTTGATAACCAGTCCAGTCACATTTAGAGCATGTACTTGTACGCCGCCCAGTACGACAAAACCAAGGGTCTGAGCAAAGAGAAAGAATCTCATTATCATGCATTGGATGTTCATAAAATTGATATACAAGGCACATAATTGCAAATATAAATAGGTAAGTAAAGGAGTAGAAAGCAACATTTCAAATCCTACAGCGATTGGTTTGGAAATGGTTAAAACATTTTAGTCTGGTTCTACTTCCTCCACTTCTCAACAATTGACACAAAACAAAGCCTGAGATTTGTCTGACATACCGTGGACCCAACACCTTTGAGGACTCCAACAATCGTTGTTGTCAGAGCAGAGTTGACAACAGTACATAAGAACATGGTGAAGTTGAGAACAATGCCCATCACCAAAGAAAGAATAAGGATCACCAAGAAAGAAAAGGAATTACTCTGCAAATAAAGACAATTTTTATGTTAAATAAAGGCTTTAGTTACTAATACATAGTAGAACTGTTTATAGATTATAAAGGATTATGGTTCTTATCTTTCATGGATAGCAGTAAATCTTCAATCAACAATCCCAAAGTAAGAGCAATAATTTTTTAGAACTTGGGAAAATTTAGTTGAGATGCTGGCTAGAGGAGGAAGATTGATCCTTCCACTGGAAAAGCCAGTTTGCACATTGCCTTACATTACTTGTGTTAAGTGACTTTATGCATACCATCTAGGAATATGACCAATTTAAAAGACACACAATTTGTAATCACAATATTTATTAAAAATGTGCATTAGATGGTTTTAAAGCCAGTATGGTTACAACTGAACCTGAATGAAGTTAGGTGTCCATTAGTGTATTCTGGATATTATCCAAACATTAAGCTATAAACTTAGATAAAGAAAGAAAGGATTTAGCTTGAAATTTTTTCTTATTTTATGTTCTCTACAGCCTACAAGTTCCAATATGACTTAACAACCTGGAGGAGTTTATAGAAGTCCGGAGAACAGCAGACTAGCATCCTTTGCTTAGGCATGACAAAATCAAAGTGTAATTGCTTCCAAAACCAGCAAGAATGCACCTAAATAAATAGAAAATGGATAAAGATTCTGACCTTTGCAAATAATACTGACAAAGAATTGGGAAACTCTCCTGTTACTATGATAAGAAATGCCAAAAAAGGAATAGAAAGAAAGCTGTTATAGAACATGATCTCAACAGAAGAAAGCCCATCCTCTGCGCCAGACTTCTCAACTAAAACAAGGTACATGGTCTGCATTTGACATCAAATACCTCTATTAGTAAAGCTGGCACCTCAGTGGCCACCGGGAGTAAAGCTCCGTAAACAATTTTGAAGCTACTAGAAAGCAGATAGATATTTTGGCAAGCAAAACCTTGGAACCTCACCTGGAAAAAAACAGAGGTTAGTGCCATGCTGTATCCAAAAAGGTCGAAAGAAAAATCTCCAAGAGCCGCTATAACACAACCAGCAGCAGTCAATAGCACTGATAGACTTACCTGAAATATAGCAAAGAGACAATCTAATTATAAAAAAATTTCCATCAGGAAGATACTTCTTCTGCAGGAAATTGATATGATAATTATCACATTTAAGGATTACTAATGCAACCACTTTAAACCGGATGTTGCCAAGCTAACACCAACCTCCTCAATCAAATGCATTATACAGAGCAAAGGGAATACAATTTAACAGTGAACATGTTAATCAAGGGAAAAATCCATTCAATAGCACCACGTAGAACTCACTTTTTGTCAGACAAAATAATGGCCAGGATTAATCATCATATATGCCATTTGAAAGAGAAAAGTAATACGACATTAAAATGGCTCTAAATGAACAATCCATTCATAAAAACATGTTTACAGAGAAAACATTCAATAAAACCAGGAAATGAAGATTACAAATTCAAAAAAGATGGGGGTAATTGATAAGAAAGGGCAATAGAAACCTGAGTTGTAGGCTTTCCCTTTCCTGAAAACAACCCAGCAATGAGTACTGCAAGTGGTGTGAGTCTTTTTATTGCAATGTACATAGGGATATTAACTCCTTTCAAGCTTGCTAGAGCAAATGCCACATTAGCATTGTAGAAAATAGAAACGGGTAGAAGCTTCTTAGCTGTCATCAAATCTATTCCTTTGGCTTTTGCATATCCCATTCTTCGACCAACATGTATAAGCAACGCAGTTGCCAATTGCTAAGACAATCAAGATAGCAAACAACATCCTATAGTCAATAATAATTGCATAAAAAGTACAGAAATCAATGCAGCTTTCCAATTTTTGGCCTTTAATTAAATACCTGTAAAGTGAGAAGGGTCATGGAGTGTGCATACTGCATGACAACCGCCTTGTTAATAAATACCATTGCCATCGAAGAAACCCCATATGACAAGGCAGAGACCAAACTGCATTTCAAAAAGCATGAAATCTTAACAGGAGTGGAATTTCGGCTTCATATGAACCATAGAAAAAGCATAAATCGCCACATACTCTGAAAACCAAATTCCTGAAATGCGTAAAATTAGACGTAGAAAACTCTGGACAAAATGAATGCAACCAATAAGGAACGACTTAAATTACAACAATAAATACAAAAATTTGTACCATATAGTTGAAGAAATTTGTTCTGCCTTTCTGAAAGAAGAACCCATATTGTTTTGATTTCCAAAAACAGAAGGCAAAACAATGAAAATGAATGGAGCACCCTTTACTGCTTTTGAAAGCAAAAATTTTGCTCAGGAAAGTAAAACACTAATTTCTAGTGCTAATTAAGAATATTACTTATCTTAGAACACAAAATATTATAATATAAAATAAAACAAGAGCAACCTCAAAAACGGAGTCGCTTCAGCATAACAGCAATTTTCCATGGCTCAGTGAGTCGAAATCAGTCCAATTTCAGCCGCAGCTTACGGTCTCAACTCATTGCATAAATGTAAAAATCCTGCAAGTGATAGAATTAGGAAGATTAAATAAAAAGCAGTTGAAATGGGATGGAATGGATCAAACCCATCATAGAAAATAATGATATTTAAAAATAAAATTACCTGAAAAGAAAATTTTATATTTATTACATGGTCACTGATTCACGGTTGGGAACAAATAATAATAATATAATAATAAATTTTAAAAATAGGGTTCTTGGATCAAGAGAAAGGATTTTTAATTTTGAGTGTGGTTTGAGTGAGCGAGTGAGAAATGGTGTGAAACTGTGAACTAACCCTGAAAATTAAAAATTAAAAATAATGGTAATAAAAATCTCGCCGTTTTAAAAAACCTTCTGTAAAATTTCTTGTAACTTTATCGGCAAAACTTATGCAATTTGACCAAAGTACCCTGCTCTTAAAAGGCTGGAGCCACGATCTATCTCCCTCAAGCCTCAGTTCAATTGCAGAAGAAACATTTTTTGTGACCCATATAATAAATATGGAGCGAAAATAAATTGAGACGCGCGGGAGCCTGTTAACTAATACGACGGGCCTTCAGTCCATATTTAAATAAATGGGCTTATAGCCCAAAAAAGGCCCAACCCGGCACCAACGTTTTGCTTCCCTATTTTGGTGTTTTTTTATAAATATTATGTGGGGTTATTTGAACCCACCAAAGAATTCAATTAACCCACTATTAAAATTTTAAAAGTTTAAATTTATGTTATATACCTGCTTTAATTTCTAATATAACCTTATTAAATTAATTTATTATAATAAAATTAATTTTTACTAAATATTTGTATAAAATCTTGTTGCTAAATAAATTCTACAGTCATTTTTTCGTTAAAATTTGCTTATTTAAAATTAAAATTTAATAATATCAATTAAAAAATTGAGAAACTTTATTAATTATTAAAAAATAATTCCGTATATATTTAAGTTTAAGTATTTGTTCTAAAAAATAGGACGAGTGTTTATTTTATTTAATTTTTAAACACAAACTATATTTTAATTTAAGAGTGGGGCAAAAAAATAAAAATTGATATGGATAAAACATAATCAATTAGTTCAATTTAGTTTTTATAAATAAAAAAAATCGATCGGTGCAAGTAAATTAAAAGTTGAAAAAATCGGTTAAGTAAATAAAAAAATTTAAATGCCATGTGGCAATATTTTATTGGCTGAGGAAAAACTTACAGTAAGCTTGCTCGTACCAGATTATTAGTATGTAAATCTATAAAAAAAAAAAAAAACATAAACTCGTATTCTCATTCCAGCTCTCGCGTTTCCTCAACTCAACTCCTTTGTCTCTCTCTCACCTAGCAGCAACAAGCTAGCAAGTTATCGACTACCCATCGCTATCATCGGCAGCAAAACTGTCAGCCCTTTCTGATTACTTCATCGACATGTCTCAATGCTCTCACTCCTCTTCTAATTCCCAGCCCGAATTTTAATTTCCTGCCAAATCCGAGCCCTATCGGATTCCTATACCAATAATTATTATTATGAACTTGACCACCATAATAAGTACCATTCGACTCATTATTGCTTCATTGTCCACGCTTAAATTCCCCATTATACTATCAATCCCCTCTTCAGTTTCCTCGTCAAGAATCAACTCAGCATCAAAAACTTCATTGAACTCATTATACAGTTTCATGGAATTCCCTTGGAAATCAACCTTTCCATTACTCCGATATGGCTTGTCAACAAAGTTTGTAACCTTTCACTTTAATAAGAATCTTGATGGTTTGTCCTGAATTGGTTGGTGGAGGAGCAAGAAGCTAGGGTCATCAATAACGCGAAAAGGTAACAATTATATGTGTTTAAGAAGCTGATGATTAAACACTAATATCAGCTTAGTTGGCAAAGAGAAGACAACGGTATTTTCAAGTTACAAGGTCGAGTCTTGATGTTGTGCTTTCAGTTTTTATTTTTTATTTTTTATTTTAAATTGAGCCAAACACTGAAAAATCGACAGCTTGCTCTAATTCGATTTCTATATGAAATTTGATTTTTTTTATCTCTTCATTAAGGAGAATAAAAAATTCACGGTTCGGTTCTTTTCAATTAAAATCGAACTGAATTAGACCATGCTCACCTTTATTTAATTGGTTGAATCAAATTATTTGTTATATAATTTAATTACTAATATTATTTTACCAAATGAGTAGTCACAAATTTACTTCTAAAACTTGAGTGGGTTCATTGAACTTTTTATTTTTTTTGTTATTTTTTAATTTTTGTTGTTTTTTTAGCTAATTATTTGTTCTTCATGATATGTAACACATAATTTTTTTTTTTATGAGACAAAATAATATTTGAATATTTGATCCTTGTTCCGTTCTTATTTAAGAGTCAATTTTTTATAATTATTCTTAAATTTAGTGAAAATATAATTATATAACTTATTTCACATTAAGAATCATTATACCAATACATATTAAAAATTAGTAAAATTATATTAATAATTATGACCGATTTATAAATTAAAATTCAACCTCTTAAATTTTAACAATTAGTGTATTATAAAAGTGGATTTATTGAATATTTTAATAAATTCAAATAACCCCACCCTTTTTTTTTTCTTTCTCTACTTCTCTATTTTACGTTTCATTAGATTTACGTCACTTAAGACCAATATGCATTTTCAAGTTCATAGGAAGGAGACGATAAATGGACATTGCAGTTGAGCTTCTACCTCGGGAATATTGGGGTAATAACACTTTTACAAGACATTATATTGGTGACAAATCAACTTTTGCAGGTCCTATGAATTGGCCTATTTAGCCAATGAACACTATTATTTAAGCTCAATGAACACTATGAATTGACGAGTAACAGCAAGACAACAAATGGCACAATAATGCTTGAAAAAACAACTAAGTTAAGCCACAATAATGCTTCAAAAAAAAAAATTTAAGTCACAATATTGATAGACAGATGAATGAATCAAAACTAAGTCATATTATAGAGATGAAATTCCTAATCTCAATCTATCAATACCCTTAAGTTTTTTTTTCTCTAAAGAAAGAAAAAAAATATATCGACATCCCTCAACTGTTATCGCTCTAGTAAAGTTCATCTAAAAATCAGAGTGGAATCCGTGATTTCTGCAAATATCAAAACCCCAGATAAGAATTCCCAACTCGGGTCTCTTTACTTTGAAGATGGGGATCCCTAAAAATTTATGAACAAAGAATTAGTGGGAAAATCCAAACAGATTATTGTGGAATTTCAGCTGCTATTCCATTTCCATCTTCAACATCCAAACTGTTGAAGGGTGTTTCATGTTTTGAATTGTCAGCTCCAGTTGAAGACTTCTCACAAGGACAGGAACACACGCTGCCACAAACTTTAACATCCTTTGCAGCTAATGAACTTGTCTCGGAATTGACCATATTCGTGTGTTCTAAATCTTCTACCACAGCTTTGGTATCAATTGCAATATGTAAATCATTTCCAGAGCCAGAAATCTCTTTAGAAACAGATACGGATCTCTCAGAATCATCAATATTCATATCCTCTTGATCTTCTCCCCCGCCTCCAGATTCAACACACAGTTTTCTATTGCAACCAGACCAGTCCTGCAGATCACATGAACTTGACTGAGCATTAACCATATCCACGTCCTCGGGATATATTCTAAAAGCTTCAGACTTGAAGCCCAAAGATGACTGATTTTCATGACTGGAAGCCTCCTTGGAAACAAATGAACTTGACCCGATATTTCCCACATTAGTATCCTCAAATTGTACTGTTACTGGTTGAGAATCAATTGCAGTAATAGACTCAATTTCACAACTTGAAACCCTCAAATGCGAACTATCATCATTTGCAGGGGTGACAGACATGCTACTGGGATTAATCGACTCTGAAGTAGAGGAGCATTCAACTCCTTTTGAACTAGGCTCTATTTCTACGTTCTCTGTATTGTGCTTCTCCTCCTTTGAAGGTTCATTATTTGCTAAACATGAAGATCGTGGTGACACCCTGTGTTTCAATCATCAAACAGGAATAATTGAGTCACATTCCTTTCAACTGACACGGCTAATACTAAAGAAAAGATGCACATAAGTCTGAACTTTAAATACGGACGTGCAAGCACATATACTCAGACATGAGCTTTTCATTTTGGGATTTGTTTATGTGTGCTAGCACATCCTGGGACTATACACAAGAGTATAAACACTTATGCTGCGCATGGTTGACCAAAGAACTTGCTATTTGTCCAGGTAAAGCAAAGGCAAGGCACCCAACTGTAGGTCAGTTTAAAATTAGCCAAACATCCCCTTCACGTCTCTTTAACACTAAACACGTGCCTATAATAAAGCCTCACCAATTACACATCACATATCTATCACACATCTGAAATTACTGAAGCCAGTGAGATTCTATGTCATTGTGACAAGCAATTGTTTAGATCAGGTAAACAATGAATCAAAAAACGGTGAGAGTTTCTCAGCACTAAACCCCCACCTGCACAGAAACCATGTAATACATTCAAATCTTTAGGTAATTCAAACACTACTTAGGTTAACCTGATACAAACTTATTCTTACTTCTGAAACTACTTATTCTTACTTGTGAAACATTTTCTCAATCTTTTATTTTTCCAATGGACGAGATTCATATGCCTGCTTTAGCATCATCCAAAACCAACTTTTGGGCACAGGGTCATTGACAGGGCACCAAACCACCATATTCTATAGCAAAATTCTCAAATAATGTGCAAGGTGAATTGAGATATTTTAAGAAAATAAGATAATGAGATTAGGGAGAGAAAATAGGCACCTGCTATATAAAAGCATATATGCTCCCTGAGAAAGCACCTCTTCCAATTCAACACCTGCAACCTATTAAAAGTAGAGAGTGAGCTTAGAAGAAGAGAATTCAAAGACATTACATTTATACATAAGAAATGTGTGTACATATGTACTAGAGCATGCATAAAATGGTTGCCAAAGTTGGTAGATCATGACACTCAAAACCAAAATACTAATCTATGAAATTTCTCATCCAAAGTGTACTGCTGGACCTTTTTCAAGGTCTTCTAGTCAAAATGTCCACCAATGCTGGTTTAATCAGAGACCATATGATCTAATGGATCCCTCGACATCCATGGATTTCCTCGCATTAACTATTTAAAGGATGTAATTAAGCCAGCAAGTGTGTAAGACATAGTGAGAGAGAGAATCTCTACCTTGCAGTCATCAACTCTATACCAGTTTCCACGAAAATCCTTGATATAACAAATATAGTGACCAAAAAAGGAGGCATTCAGCATATCCACATGGACAACAACAGCATAAAGCTGGTAGATTTCTGTAGCATCTCCTTCTTCACTCATGTAAGGACTAAGATCCAAAGTCTCGGGAAAACTAACTCTTTTGTTAAGTTTCCCAAACCTCCCACTCTGTAAAATTTGCCAGGAGGATGATTTCAGAATCACAGGGGAAAAAAGAAAAAGGGAAAATTAAAAGAACATATTAACTCCTTTTGATATGAAAATCCCTAGTATTACTTGAATTCTGATGTTTAACTCCGCAAGGGCATTTACTATATCTAGTATTCCTCGTACAAGATGGGTATGTCACAGAGTATCAGACCTGAAATCTTTTTAAGGCAATTGTGAGAATATTTGGAGCCCGTCGAACAGTTAGTCGCTTCCAAGCCTTAACATAGTCATTGCATCTGTCAAGAGGAATAAAATTATCATTTTTAATACTACATCTCAAGTTGAGTTCAAAATCATATGACTCCAAACGTATAAACAAAACAATTAAATTCCATGAACCACAAACAGTAACTAACAAGAAACTCTTTCGAAGGAAGACAGAAACAACGATAATCACAGACTATGCCCATCAGCTAATAGAAGCAAAAATTCCCTGTGCAAAAGTAAATTTTAGAGTTCTACAGCATGAGAGGAAGGAGAAGCAACCATACCCATCACATTTATACATATTATCTCCATGAAGCCACTCTTTAACGGTGAATTGGTCAAGACATTCCGCCAATGATGCAGCATCTCCATGGATTTCAACAGTTAAATCCATCATATTTTCATATTGATTTGAAATGTTGCCGCATTTTGTACACATCACCTAAATTTCACACCCAGAGAAAGAGTCAGAAAACGTAACTAAGCCAGAATACCAGAAATGCACAAGAAAGCATCAAAACAGAATTAACTGTTGAAAAATAATACAAATTCAGGGGAAGTCCCTCATCAATCTTAATATGCTAAAACCATCCAAAGGCCAGACACAAAAAACCAGCAAGTTCTTAACAAATTCATGATCACCCACTTTCACTTTTTTTTTTTTTAACGCACAAGAAACAGAACAATTTTATTTCTATACTTTCCAATTGCTTAATTTTCAAATCCAAATATCTTTCCCAAAAAAAATGATCAAAGGAAGGACATCTTGCAAGGTAATGAATTGGACAAAATTCAAAACGCCCGACATCTTTTCCCATCCCTGAATTCATCAATTCTGAATGCAAATTTCATTCTGTTAAAGGCCTCTCAATCAATCAAATACATTCCACAAAGTAATAAAATACTAGTTGTAGTGTCAGCTATTATCAATTTCTTTAAGGTAGAGTAATATTGTCATTTTATGTAAGTGAAGAGGAAAAAGGAAGCAGATTTGCTATTACGGAACAGCTCAGTTCAGAAATGCATAAATTTCTTCAATATCAGAAATATAGAAAACATTTTGTGACCCAAACATGCAGACAGAAATTATAACAGTACAAAATTTAGAGAATAACAGAACATTTTCACAAGAAAGAAGGAAACTTAATATTGGTTCAGATAAGATTAATCAACCTGTGATTGAAGGTGACCACCAAATATATGTTGAATAAGTGTTGTCTCTTGAGTGCTAGGATGAACAGCTTTTTCTCCCCCAAATTCATCAAAGCAAATCGATTGCATTGTATCAATGGCAAATCTGCCAGAGAGAAAATGGTAAAAGTTTACAATACTAAAATAAACTCTCACGTAAACAAGCCTCTACATTACTACAAGATATCAATACTAGGATGTCACCAAGATGCTAACCTCATGAACTCATGAGCATCCTCCTGTCTTCCATAACCAAGATTACCACCAATATTTGGTAACCGAGAAAGGATGCTCATTGGTGAAAAGGGATGCAAACTTTGGCTTGCTTTTTCAACATGTGTCTGAAATTCGCATAGGAAACACCAATCATCCCGTCTACCTGAAAAATTAAAATCGAAAAAGGATGAGAAATTGTTCAAGTAAGAAGTAGAGAAGAAGAGCATAAATAACTTCAGTTTCTAAATTACACTCTTTCCGATGGCCTTTCTCCAACAAGTAAGCAACCAGTGGCTTTGTATATGCAAGGCATTGTAAAACCACATTCGCAAAGCAACTGCACAAAAAAAAGAAACAAAAGTATAAAATAAGAATATTGAATTGCATTTATAATATACTATGTATTTCAGTGTCAGTGTGTATAATGTGCAAGTACTCAATTCTCATGCTTGTTTGATCCCAAGCAGTTCAAAGCATCCACATGATGCTGTTATACCACATATCATAAAAACAAACCTGTTTCCACAATTTAAAAGGCCACAAGGAGGAGTTCCAGGTTTGTCCCAGTTGAAAAGTTTCACAAATTCATCATATGGGAAAAGAACCTGCAAATCTAACAGTGAATTCTAGTTAGAAAATGTGAACATCACAAATAATTCAACTGGCAATTGGGACAGAAAGGTCCTGACATTCACCTTTCTTGGCTTTTTTATCACCTTAGTAGACGTTCCATGAGTGGGAACCAGTGCAATTCGAGAAAAACTTTTACCCCCAACACCGGAAGCTTTTGAACCAAAACCAGTTCTCACAGTCTGCATTGAATTTACTTTGGCATGATCCTTGCATTTTGTCTTGTGCCCATAACGCCAGTGGGTTGTTTGGCATTTTGATGAACTGAAATAAGATCAACATGTAATTTGAAGCATTTATATAATTAAAAATAAAAATGATAAACTGATAGGCATGACACATCAACTGCACCATGCATTGAAATAATACTTAATGCATAACTGTAGAAACTAGGCTTAAAACAAAAATTCATCCCTCAAATCAGGGATTACTAATTGTGTTTGATCTACTGGGAACAGAACTTCACACCAAAGACCATTACCGGATTAATCATAGTAGAAACAAGGATCCTACTGGACGCTAAGAACTGCGAGTTCACAGAAATCAGAGCTTCTAACTATTTGTGTGATCAAAAAGCAGACACAATCCTTCACTTAAATAATAAGCCCGCCAACATTACCTGTTAATGAAGTCAACTGCAGCAGATTATTCATTCTAAAATTCAAAACTAGTGACTAAATTTCTTCATAAGCTATGCCACTGCCAATTTACAAATCCATTAAAATGAGGCTAAATACTTTCAGTGGGAATTGGGCTTGCTTGTACATAGGTGAACTGCCCCTTTTCCCTTCACAAGCTATTCTTGGCTCCATAAAGTGATCAATTCGAACCCAGAAGACCACGATACAACAAAGATACATTCATAATAATTAAATTAATAAAAAATCCAATAATTAGAAGTTAACATTGTTTGATTACGGAAAAATTAGTAAAAACTTGCATTAAAAGTTAAAACCCTTGTGCGTGTTTTTCTTTATTATTATTCTTTCTATTAATTATATCCCTAAATAATATTATTACTATCTACAAAGTCAAAAAGATATCTTATTATCAAATAAAAATTCGAAGTTTCAACATAACATTCATTATTGAATCAATAATCATTAAAATTAGGAAGAAAAAAAAAGAAAGTCGAATGAGCGTACCAGTATCTAACAGATTTACATCGGGAGCACTTTTTGGAGCCGGGGTTGCCGCAGACGGCGCACGACATCTCGTTCGACGCGTCCGTGGACGATGACATTACGTCGTGGTGTTGGTGGTGGTTGCGATGATCGGTGCCTTCGAAATTGGCGTCGACCTCGAAGTACTTCGTCGCCGCGTTCTTGACCAAGTAGAGCAAAGCGAACGCGATTAAAAACACAGTCAATATCAATTGTAGGAACCAGTTCAGATCCACTGCTATTCCTCCGACAACATGCATCTACACAAATTTTCTCCCTCTTTAAATAATGGTTTCTCAATTCTTCTTAATTTTTCCTAACCAGAGGCAACTCTTAGAATTTTGTGTCTAGAATTTTTACTAAAAATTCTTTTATTTCTACATTTGTGGTTTTGCATTAGGAGTTTCTTTTTCTTTTTATTTTGGAAACTTTCCCTTAGCCCCTGATTTATTTATCACTAATTATTCTTTCTCCATTTTTTAAAAACATTATATTACCCCTTATTAATGACGCTGAACAGGTTCAAAGACTTTTTTCAATTGTTATATTGCTAAATATGGCTCAATTTTAATTTATTTAAATTATGTTTTTAACTTAATTTTAATTTAATAAAAAGTCAACTTTTTCATTTATTATGAAAAATAAGAATGATAGTATAAATAATTTAATATTATATTCAAATATAAAGAACAAAAAAATAACATAAAGATTATTTAAATTTAAACATTCACTTATATTTGACATCCATTCAGAATTCAATAAAAAAAAATACTATCTGAATTTCAATTCGTTCCGAAAAAATAATAACAAAATTTAACTAAATCAGTTTGATTTTCAAATTTTTATGATTTTTTCTTTAATCTTAAGTCTAAATTTTGTTTTTCAAAAATTATAATTAAGCCGAACGATTAAATTTATTGGAATCCTATCAATTCCATTCTATGCAATTTTACTCCTTTTATTTTGGAAACACAATTTTACTTATTCTCGCTTTTTATTTTTATTTTTTCTTTTAACAGGTGACTCTCCCCGAAAGAGAATAACAACAACGTTAAAATGGTAATTAAAGAATAATATAGAGGGGGTAATAGGCATTTTTCTTTTTATTTTTAAATTAGTGAGGGTGATTGATCACGTGCTGCGAGAAAAAGTAGCTATCAATCCCTGTAAAAGTACAAATCAGAAGGGGGCGTGAGTGAGTGAGATAGAGAGAGAGATGGTGTTCTCGAAACTTGTATTGGCTTTTGAGAGTTTCGAATGGGGCCCACAAGGAAGAACCCATGGGGTTAAAATTGGAATTATGTTCTAGTTGCCATTTTTGGGGAATGAGCACTGAGCTTCGTTGTTTCCTAATTTTTTCTCCTATTAATTATTAGTAGCTCTTTTCTTTTAAAAGAACTTACTAGTTTTATCCCGAAAGATAAAGGAGGGTTTTAAAGTTAAAAACATAGTTATAAAATAATTATTGTCGGATTTTATTGGATTAAAGCGTATGATCAATGTAATTTACTTGTACTTATGAAATAGAATTTCATTAATGAAGCAATAATAAGGTATTATTGAACGTTGCGGATTAATTAGCTAGACATAATTGTTAATTGAACAAAAATTTATTTATGCAGTAAAGACGTGGCATTATTTATAGTTTCTCATTATTTTATACTTAATTTTAGCTTATTATTTCGATCGACTGTATTAGAGTCATATGCATGCCACGTTAATTATTTGAGATATAAAAATTTATATCTCTATTATATAAATGAAATATTATTTTAATTTAGTTTTTATGGATAAATTATTAGAAGGAAAGCATAATGGTACGTTCAAATTATTTATTAGGAAGATTTAATTTTGTGTTAAAACTTGAAAGAGTTCGAATTTAAGATCCATTGGACGAGCAAATCCCCATGGGCTATGATCGGAGAAAAAATCATCTGGGCTCTATTTCAGCAGAAATATGGGTTTGTACTTAGACGTCACTGTTTAGATCTGGGCTCGTAGTGGACATATTTGTATTCGTATCCCAAGTGATTGAACTCATTGAAGTTAAGACAGTGCTTCAGTTACTTAAATGGACTAACGGTAAAGAGATTCTTTTAATTAAAGTAGAGGTTTTAAATATAATTTCTGTTCGATTTCTTTCTCTTTAAGTTAAAAAATATATATATTAGGCAAGGTTATGTTTATAAAGTTGGAATATAAAATTTGTATCATAATTTTATAAAATTACTGTTATTGTTAAAAATTAGAACAAAATCTAAAAACTAAATTTACTAATAAATATTGATCAAAATTTTATTATTTATTTTTTTAAAAAAATTTGTTCATTGACATCCTGTAATTTGTCACACTGGAAATTAGATTATTTGCAAGTTGTCACATGGCAATCATTGTATGACTTGATATGCACTGAATTGAAGTATCAACTATGCAACTTGCGAGTTTATTTGGACGATTGTACAATACTCGCGATACTATATAATATAGTTAGATTGCTAGGGTAACAATATTTATAGAACCTTTCAAACTGCTATCGAATTCATGGGCAGAAAAGAAAATTCTAGCGAATTGAAATATCTTAATAATTAAAGAAAAAAAAAAGCAAAAACTATTTTAATAGCAGTCTACATTGTAACAACTAGGTTTTACGACACTAATACAAGCGTTGTGTGTTTTAGACGAAGTGGTGGAGTGTTGTACCTTAGATGGCGAGAGTCCATTAACCAATAAGTATCACCAACTTATGTATCTTATTGCGAAATTATTAGAGGCGGCCGCTTGACTTCGTGGGTCATTGCAAGGAACAAGCAATAGACCGATTTTTTTTTTACCTAATTATTAACGTAAAGCAAATCCCACTTCAATCCCAAGCTATTCATTTGGAGACAAATCGCACATTTTCAATTGCTTGTATCGCTTAAAGTCTAAATATTATATGTATGATTTTTTGCAAATTATAATACATAAAAACAACCGCGTGGAAGACATTTTACATAATAATTGATGCGATACCCAAGTCTTAAATCTGATTACGGGTTCTAAAAACTTTTAGTTCCCACCAAAAAGTTTAAATATATTTAAATGAAATCGTTTCACATGAAAAGAGTAAAGGAAGCAACCTTAATGGCAATATAAATATAATATTTTTTTCTGCATTATAGAGAATGGGGACCCTCCCTCTTTTTCGTGTGTGTAATTATTCAACCGCTAAGGCCAATTCAATTAAAGGGACGTATTACCCTAAAAAGCAAAGTGAAAAAACTTTATGCCCCAAAAGATTTTTGGCCCATACAGAAAAGGCATGTTGGTTAAGTAGGTACACAAAGGATATTAAAAAAAGGCTATAAGATGATAGACTTTGTGGCAATGTAATGCTTAGAGGATCAAGAGACATAGATGTTGTGTTAGTGCTTTGTGATTAAGCCATCTAATTTTGTCCAACAACTCACCAATTCTACATTGGAAAACCAAAAATTACTGACTTATGTGAAATGATAGCGACACCCATTTTATTTATTTGACCCAATTGTGTAGATGTTAGGAGATTGTTCACTTGTTTGTTATTGTTGATGGCTACCTACCATAGGTAAGAAATCCCGGAGTGGTGTTATCCACTCCTTATTTTCTGCGCCAAAAGTTACAGACTACTGTGTGTGAAAATGACAATGACACAATGACTTGCTAATGATTTTGGTTTAAATTCTAAGTAACAAAGCTCCATCAAACGTGTCACAAATAGAGCCAAAAAGCAAATGAGATGGGCTTGTTATATATTTTATCCAGAAGTTGTCACAAATCACAACCTAAGGTCATAATTTTCTTACGTTCATTTTGTCCGGAGTTTGTGGGATTGGTTTTGGTTTCTTCATGTTCAACTTAGGCCCCATGAATGATGAATATTCACACTTTCAACTCCTTTTTCTCGTTTATGCTTGCACGGATCATGTGATGCGATTACCCATTTTGTCCTTGTTTGTCTCCTTCGATATCCATGAGACGAAATTTTATAAGCAACCTCCATTCTTGGTTCGTACATGGTATGCACAATTTTGGATATTGTAAATGTGAGTATGTTTATATATAATTTGTTTTTTTGATGGGGTGCAATAGAACATTCGACGAATTTTTAGGATAAATGAAGTCTCAAATAAGACATATTATCATATATATATATATATATTGTTGGATCATTTTATATACTCTAATACTTTTTTATTGGTAATTTAACACTTTAAGAGCATGCGAAAAAATTTACCTACAAATAAAATAAATAAAAAAATTACGTATACAATTATACAAAATATAAGAAGCTTACATAATTTGATAATAAATACTTATGTTCATTGTGAATCACATGATGTTAATTTTTTTTATTAATTATTTCACAAATAATTCTCAAATCACAAAAATCTCTCACAAGTAACCCGAAATATAAGTGAAAGACTTTGCTCACGAATAAAATATATATATATATATCACATGCATGATAGAGATAAACAATCTCACCCAAAAGTCACAAAAAATTTATGTGATTTGACAATAAATGTTTATGTTTACAGTAGATCGTAAGATCTTAGTTTTTTTATTACTCAAATCACAAATATATCTCACAATAATTTATAAGGAATATTCAATCACCAAAACTTCCCAAATGATCTATTAACACTCTTTTACATACTTAGCACTCAAGCGCTTCTTAAACTATTTATTCTATCTCTTTTTGATGCATTCTAATTTAATAGATTTGTAATAATTTATATAGCCTTTAAACATTTCTAACAAAAATTTACTTAGAATAAAAGTTTACACGTTAAGAAGTCTAAAATAAATTCAAACTCATTAAAATTTACTTAAAACGGGAAATTGTCATAATCTAGCGACTAGGTGCCAACTTTCTGCCCAACTATAAGTCGTGACGGTGCCAACACAAAAATGCATAATTTGCGCATTTCGAGTCCTCTTTACTTTTAACTTTTTATTTTCGTCATTTTCTCACACGTTCAATGCATTATGTCGTCATTAATTTTATATTGACTTATCATTAATTTTTAATTCAAAATTATATTCAAATTCAATTTTAAATGACTAAATTTAAACATCTGTCATAACTAATTATCATCTAAATTGGTATAATAACATTTTAGCAAATATGTTTACTACAACTCTCTTAGTTTTAATTATATATATATATATTTTTTGTTACAGCGAGTTATGTTTTAAAAAAATGTAAGAAACTTAAAATACGTTTGCATGAAAATAATGTAATAAATATACGAGAACACACGACAAAGAAGCGAGATGTTACATTATACAATTGAATGTATAGTAAAATGGCTCCATTTTAACGAATCATGCATACAGCTAACATATGTAATGTACAAAGTTTTGAGATCTAATCTAATATTGATTTTTAATTTTTAGGGCTAACTTTAAGAGGGTTTTTACTTTTTAATATGTTTTCATACAGTAATTTTTTTACTAAACAAAAGGGCAAGTGACTCCTTGGATCTTGCTACTCACCACAGCCGTTGACCTCTAAATCTAATGACAGCCCACTGGGGGATCAGCTTTATGAGACCTAAAATAATTCGGGCGGGGGGTGGGGGTGGAGGTGGAAGAAGAAAAGAAAAATTAAAGGCAAATCCTGCGTCAGCAAAGCAGTTTGCGCATACATGATCGAGAGACATGGAGTAACCGATGTCGGCAAAAAAAGTGCTTTCTGCCAGGAGGCAAAAGCAGGTAAGTGAGCCCCACATTTTAACACAGATCCAGCTGCTTGGCGCTGCTTGCAGCTAAGCCTAAGCTTAATTGAAACTGAACTACAATCCCAATTGCAGATTTTTTTTTTGTTGTTATTTTGAACAACGTGTTGAGTGTCCCGTTTTGCTTGGTTTTTTCACACACATGATACAACTCTCCAGTCACCCCAATCAAAAATAGACAAAATTATACTACCTTCGTTTGGGGTCCAATTTGACCCACTCAGTTTTCGCCACATGGATGGAACACCATTAGACCCTAGGCATGTGCCACAGCCGAGGACTACACCATTCCATGCGCGGTCACACTCACATGCGTTTTGGGGTCTAATTAACCGACCTCGTCAATTAACAATACTTTGCACGAGAGGTGATCCACACTTCTTCAACTATTTAAAAAATTATTTTTATAAATTTGAAGAACCATAATTTGAGTTCATAGTTTGTTTGGATTATCGAGATATATAAATAAACTATAGTCGTCTTTTGATCTAAGTACGTACATGATTAATCATAGTGTAAGAATTATAATTAAATTGGTATCTATTATATAATTTAAGCAAGTATAAAGTTTAAAGAGAAAGTGACAATCAATAGGTTGTCATAGACTCGTAGTAATAAAAAGTGACAATCAATAAGCCGTCTTAGTTTTCATGATTTACAATTAAAATCATAGTCACCGTTAAAAAAGAATTGAGACCGAAATAAATCCTCGTCCAAGATTAATGGAAAAGGATGGTCATGTAACCAAACACTCGATGGATACATGTGTTTGGATTTTCTAAATTTTTTTATTATAATAATTTAATGCTAATCCAATTACTTAGAGAAACGTGGCAAAAGATCCTTCATTGAACATGAAACGCGAAATTATATTTATATAATAATTCCACAAAACAAGCATGGATTTGAAATTGGTGCACATTTTGTAGTGACCAGCAGCAGACCACATGATTCATGAAGCCACCTTAATTTAATTAATTAATTAAATCCAATAATTATAATCCCAATTTGCATGCACAAAATTAATAGCAAAGCTCATTCATTCAAGACTAGGTGGAATGACTGTAATTTACAAATTTAATGCTGGTCTCTGATTAGTGATTGGTCGATCTCTAGGGTTTCACTGTAAGGCTGATTATATATCGTTGGAAATATTAAACAAATTAATCCAACTAATAAAATACCTATCTTTCACAAAACTCAGTGAAAAGGTACTGTACATCATCACGTTGCCCAAAATTTTTAATTATCTAACAATCCGTGGATCATGGGTGCTGTCTAATCCAACCAATTATCTATTGCCATCTGTCACATTTTTTTTAAACTTAAAAATGTAATTTTGTAATTTCCCTGATCAACCGACCACTCTCTTATTTAATTATCTAATAATCCGTGTACTTTGTAATTTTGTAAATTTAAATTCATTGTCAGATTTATATTTATTTCGCATATAATAATTAATACACTTCGAACTAAATATATATATATATTTTTTCCTTTGTGAATGCTCATTTACTTGCGTACGGTGGTGGCACGATATTGATATTTTAATATTAAAGCCTTATGGTGTAAAGAATCAATATTGACTACAAGGCAGCAATTTCATAAATATATACTCTTTCAATATTCAAAAATAATTATTTTTTGCCCATTTATCTTTTTCTTTTTCTTTTTTTTTTTACCATTTTTTATTCTGATGACTGTGAAGGGGGGGAGAATTGGACGGAGTTAGCTGCCAAAGTAATTACCAGAGAAATTATTTGGCTATGGAAATTAATTACTTTCAGTTCTGATTTGCATGTAAATTCATAAAATCTAGCATAGATCTTATAATCTTTGCTTACTACTCTTTATCTTGTGGGATCATTTGGCCTTGGTTCGGAAGATACACTGTAGATATGGATAATAGCAAAAAGCTGAAGACATACGAGATCTTCACATGTATATTTATATGTATGATATTTTGTAAAATGTAAAATATAAATTATATATATGTATGTATGTATATAAAATACGATAATCGATACATGGACAAGTACAATGCTTTATGTCTTTGTCAATGGTTGCTATCTACATGATTATGCCAATATATATTTATATGTATGAATATATATTGATCTTATTATTTATAGATTCAATTAATTTGTGAGAGCTTAGATTTAGAATTTGAATTATATTTAAATTAAATAACCAATTATTATTTTATATATAAAAAAAGTTTAAATGAATTTCATTTAAATAATTTGTTTTTTTTTATTTGAAACAAATTAAAAAATTTATTAACTCGTATTTAATTAATTCATATTTTAATATAAATTTATATTTATACATTTATATTCTAATACAAATTTAAAATTATGCATTATAAATAAATATATTACTTTAAATCATTACTCATTGATTCAATTCATTTATTATACTCTTACTTATTATTAAGACACTCTCTTGTATTAACACTATTCTTTTAATCACGTATTAATTTAAGTGTTTAAACATATTTTCTTGCAAAAAAATACCGTACTTTTTTCAAATTCAAAAAACAATTAAGAATAAAAAAATAAGTATCTCGAAGTTTCAAATCGGGAAACCTCAATAGACAATACAAAACTGCTTTAATACTTAAAACAAACGAAGTTGACTTAAAATAAATATTAATGTATATACATTCATGTAATGAGTTGATCATTTTTATTAGTTCTTTATTAGTTTCAATACAAGTAAACTTGAGTCTCAAATTATAGTCAGTCACCTCCTCATCATGTCGTCATATTTTTATAAATTTCAATTTAATTTAAGTAAATATTTTTCATATTTTATACACTAATGTAGTCTGTATATAACTATATATAGCAGTGTTATTAAACAATTAAACCTTTTTATTTTTTCGTATACAAACTTACAAAGTATCCACGTTTTATAAAACATAAAATATTTACGAGCTAGCTGTCAAAAAATATATATATATATATATTTTTTAAAAAGAAGCAGATCGATTAAACCAACTTTTAACTCTTAACTTTAAAATAACTTTTCTTTTTAATTTTTCTTCCAAAAGGTAAAAAAAATAAAAATAAAAATAAAAGATGAAAGTAAAATAAGCAACTTGGCTTATGGTCTTCATCATTTATCTGCATATCAAGAAACCATCGATGAGCAAATGTTACCTGTCAAACCAAGTTTTGGCCGGCACTGCTTCTACTTTAATAAAAGCAAAAGGGTTTATACGTGTTACGTGTCGTCCATATAGGAATCCACGTTGCCCTATCCCATGACGTGGCATAGAGGGAAGGTGATTCAAAACACTGGGTATCACATGGAGGAATTGTTATATGTATATAGACAAATTAGTTTGAATTGCCAGAGAGTGAAGAGGATAATATGGTTATGGCCTAGTTGTTTAGAGCCATAAATTTAATTGCAAGTGTCGTTATAGAACATGGAATAAACAATTTATCACACACCATGTCTCTTCAACTAATTTTATTTAAAACACTTGGTTGCTTTATTTTGTCAGAAAAAAAAAAAACAGTTGGTTGCTGAATTTTTTTTTTTATTAGGAATGATTTATATATTTTATTTTTAAAAAAATTTTATTTAAAGGTGATAAAATATTTATATTTAATTCCATGAAGAAATAAACCGCACATAACCACCCACCCCATCAAGGAATCTTTAATATGTTTAGGAAGTGAGTGATTAAAATTTTAAATTTTTTTTGTTTAATTTCTCACTAATAGAATTATATAGCCATGAGACTCAAAGCATTAATCAACTTAATCATAAAATGAATTCATTTATCTTGATTATTTAATTAATCATTTTTTTCAATCTAAAAAAGAATGACATCTAAAATTGTGGAAGTCAATGATGTATATGATGTGTGTTGAAATTTGTTTGACATAATGAAAAAAAAATTTGTTATTAGGGATGGAACTGAAATTTAAAGTGGGGAAAATTTTAAAGTTAAAAATTATATTAGGTTATAATTTAATTATGTGAGTCTTAATGTCCGATCAAAAATTTTGAGAAATAAAATTACAAAAATCTATTATTAAATTCTGCCCTTATTTTTTTATGTTAAGTTTATAATGTCCTATTTAAATAAACAAATATTTATTTTGATGAATAATAAATATCCTCTCAATAACATTGTGTTGTATTTTTAGAAAAAAAAATATTTTTGTTAAAATACACTCTTATAATATTATTTTTAAAAATAAGTATAAATTTTAAGAAAAAAATTATTAATAATTTAGTTATCACTCATAACTTATAATAAAATTTATGTTATTATTTTAAAATTCTTTTATATATTAGTCAGTGTAAATTTTTTAATAATTTAGTTATCACTCATAACTTATAATAAAATTTATGTTATTATTTTAAAATTCTTTTATATATTAGTCAGTGTAAATTTTTTAACATAATTTAAATAATTCAATACTTAAATGGTTTTTAAAAAACTCAATATTAAAAGTTCAAAATTCAAATTTATTAGGGGGAGAAATAGAGATTTTATTATTAAAATCTCTACTCTAATTTATAACCAAATGTTTTAAAAATGTAGGACAATTTTTAAAATTAAATAAATAATTTCAACTGTAAAAAGGTTTAAAATATTTATAGGTGTTAATTAGTTTAATTGAGCCAAAGTTTAATTAGGATGGGGTATGATGTAATTAAAAAATATTTGAAAAAAAAAATTTCGCTTCCAAATAAAACTCACCCGTCTCGAACGTCAACTACACGCGCAGTCCATACACGTTACCTAGGAATAGTAAAAGGCAGGGAACAACGAGTACTTGCACTTGCTTCTCATTTAAAAAAAGTGAACGAAGACTCCCCCTTGTTTCTCTCTCTTCTCTGTCTCTTAAAAATTTATTTTCTGATACATTTGATTTTGTAAAACGTGAAGAAAGCAAAAACCAAGCAACACTCAAACTGAAGAAACACAGAAACAAACATGCATGATATGAAAAAATTAGATGATAATGGATGAGTGATTTAATTAGAAAGCGTACTGATACATGTGGTTTTGATTTGCAGAGAAGACTCTGAATGTAACCTCTGAAATAACATTGAAAGAGAGAGATGATTAAGAAATAATTTTAAATAAAATATTTATATATTTTTGTATCAAATAAAAAGGGCAAGAATGCACTAATTAATGTTTTTGACCTCCCCCAAATGCACATGGCTTCTTGATCTCTCCACAATTTTGTTTTGTTTTTTACATCACATGCTATCCTCATTTCTTTCTCTCCCCGTCATTGGTTGGTTGATTGATTCTTCTTCAATGCCATTGAAAGCCTTTTGACACAACAATTGAAGAGATACCATAGATATATAGATAGACAGATTCTTCTCAGATCTACAGTGAAAGGCTCTCTGGCTTTTGTCAACTTTGATTATTCTTATTATTCAGAAAGCTTGTTCTTTGGTCCCTTGGTGGCTGCTTTTGATTCATTCACTACAGGTTAGCTGATTGATAGAAAAAAAACTTTTGACTTATGATGGATCTTAGCTCCATTGGGTTGAATTCACATTCTCATTTGGATTAAATTTCAGCTTCTTTTTTCTTCTCCAGAGTGTGACACAATTCAGTGTTTTGTGATGCTAGCTTGTTTCAATTTAGAAAAAACTCCTTCCTAGATAAACTTCCTTGATGTTGATCATAGCATATCTGTATATATTTTTTTCCAAAATGAAATACCTATACTTATGTATGATCTTTTGGCATTCGTTAGCAGTTCAATTCATTAGTTCACAGCCAGCACGCATTTTTTCTTTTTAAAAATAAATTACTTGATTCGAACAGATGCAACTGGGTTTTGCCTGAAAATTGAACAGGACAACACAACTTTAATTCTGTAGTCCACTTTGATGGAAAACAGTTCACTCATTAAGAAATTTAGTCAACGGAATCGACTGTTCAGTTGTTTTTGTTTGTGTGATGTCTTTATCACAAGCTGCCTTTTGATTGCTGATGTGAGAAGTGGAGTAGGTCTCTCCTAAACATGTTCTGTTCGAGCTGGGCCTTCACATGATGGCATGCTTGTGCTTTTTTATTGTTTTTCCTTCTCCTTAAAATTTTCTTTTTCCGGGTGTAATATAATTAAATCATGATCGGTTGATTCTGGAATTAATAATTGCTGTGACTTTTTGTGGGCATAAATTTTCATAAGCTCAAATTCTTCCCTACTCGTACAAGTGATCTTTCTTTCATCTCTAGTCATTGTTTGCTAAAGTTTTGTTGCTCCTGAATGCTCCAATATGGTCTTTCTTCTAAGATAGTGAGAGTGTCTTAAGCTGGAAATTCTTTTTAGCTGTATCTTTTTTTTTTTTTTTTTCTCTTACACAGGTTCTGACCTGATTCAGAACTTCTCCTTGCAAAAATAAACTACAGTTTGCACAACTGTATTAAATCTATCTTGCTTTGGTAATATGTTGAACAGAGTCAAGTTGAGATTAGCCTGGATGCATACACTTGAGCGCTGAGGAATGGTTTAGTAGAATTTTGATGTTCATCGACATTGTAGACATAATTTGGATGTAAGGTGATTTTAATGGTTTGCAGTATGGAGGCTGATCAATTAGAAGACATGGACATTGAAATCCTCTCTTCGATGTGGCCAGATGATATTGGAGGTGATAAGCAATTCAATGTAGAAAGATCAAAAGGAGATCAAGATATGTTGGAGGAGGTGACAATCCCAGAAGATCCAACTATAGTTGATTTCAAGCGCCTTATGGAGCTAACCAGATATACCGAAAGGGGCTCTTCTCAGATGGCATACCTTGTAAAACACTGGGAATATCAGCAATCAAATGCTGTTCGCCTTCTTAGGGAAGAGCTCGACAGCCTAAGCAGACAAAGGCAAGAGGCTGAGCTCAAGAAATTGGAGATATTGGAGGAACACCAGTTTGAGGAAGAACAATATGGGGGTGACAAACGTCCTATCTCTATAATGGATGAAGTTTATGATATATGGAAAGACGTTCCTCGGAGGAAACGTGTTGTTGTTGTTCAAAGTAAGAGAGTTGAAGTAGCTGCTGAGTATGATACTGTTGAGTACTGGAAGCAGCGTGCGTTGGATTTAGAGAAAATGTTGGAGGCTAGCATCCAGAGGGAGCAAGCGCTAATGGAGAAGTTGCAGGAAAGCGTAACGAATCTGGAAAAGCAATCCTCTCCGGTGGAAGAATTGTCTCAGATTCTCAAAAGAGCAGATAATTTCTTACATTTTGTACTTCAAAATGCCCCAGTTGTTATAGGCCATCAGGTAATTATGCAGAGATAATGTATATGCCGTGACAAGTTCCTCGCAAAAATGTCATGAGGGTTGTCTTTCAGTTAAGGGACTGATATTTTTTATGTCTTTTTCTTCCCAGGACAAAGAGCTACGCTATCGCTTTATCTACAATCATTTCCCAAGTTTGCATGAGGAGGTAACAACTTGCGCCTGAAGTAATTATTCAAGGTTTTGTAGATTGATGTAAAGTTGCATTATGTTTCAAGTTATATGTTTTGTTCAAGTGTCAGCTTTGGACTCAAGACTCTTTAAGTGCATGCTTCTCCTTTAGAGTAGGATATTTTAAAGCAGTGTTTGCAACAAGTGGCACTCATATTTTCTGATTGAACTTACAGGACATTCTAGGAAAAACAGACGTGGAAATTTTCCATGGAGCTGGTGTCAAGGAATCTCAGGATTTCAAGAGAGAGGTTATGGAAAAAGGAATACCTGCAAAGAGGGAAATTACATTTGATACAGACTTATTTGGGTCAAAAACCTTTTTGATATTTGTGGAACCTGTCTTTAGCAAGTCAGGGGAGACAATTGGTATAAACTATATGGGAATGGAAGTAACAGACCAGGTAAGTTCATTTCATTTTAATGCTCATACCAGGTATTTCATATTTGATTGTTATCTAGGGCACAGGTTCTGATGTTTCTGATATCACAACAGGTAAGGAAAAGAGAGAAGATGGCAAAGCTTCGAGAGGAAATAGCAGTACAAAAAGCCAAGGAAACAGAACTGAACAGAACAATTCATATAACAGGTTTATTTACTTTGTGGAAATCTGAGCGTTTGTGATTTAAAATAAGGCAGGCTACTGGAGTTACAAAGTTGACACGCTAGTTATGTTATAATACTTTTTGCAGAGGAGACAATGCGAGCAAAACAAATGCTAGCAACCATGTC
This sequence comes from Ailanthus altissimus, assembly GCA_946807835.1. Lineage (NCBI taxonomy): Eukaryota > Viridiplantae > Streptophyta > Magnoliopsida > Sapindales > Simaroubaceae > Ailanthus > Ailanthus altissimus. Next base: position 32,753,201 of record OX327689.1, on the reverse strand, counting down.
ACATGAGATTAGATCTCCTTTATCAGGGGTTGTTAGCATGGCTGACATTCTTGCCACAACACAACTTGATCACGAGCAACGACAACTATTAGATGTTATGATATCTTCAGGAGATTTGGTTCTTCAACTTATAAATGACATCCTAGACCTTTCTAAGGTTGAGTCAGGTTAGCAATTTAGTACCTTTGGAATGCTCATTTTCTCAAGCTTGGTTTATACTATCTAAAATTTGAATTCTTCATCATTTATAACCTAATTTCGGTCTTACAACTCACAGTGACATGAATCTATTACTTGTTGGGATATCAGCTTTAGCATTAATCCCACTTAAAATTAGTCTTTACTATGATACCACTTGTTAGGAAATTAAGCCTAGGCTCTTACCTATGACGCCACTTAGACATCAACCTTAGCCTTGACTTGATTCCACTAGTTGAGTTTTTTATGTGCTCTAATACTTCCATGGCTTGGTATTTAGTATCATAAAATCACGTAAACGCGTGCGGAAGACTTCACCTATAAGTAAAACAACAATAATAAAGACCAACCATATAAAAGGGATAATAATCAATCACACAAGACACAAGAATAAACGTGGTTCGACAATAAGTGTCTACGTTCACGGTAGATCACCAGACTCTCACTTCTTTTATTCAGTTCACAAAGAACACTAGGTTTCTAAGTCACAAAGATCTAACATAAGAGATTTCAAGAAATACATTAATAGACGAGCTCTTAAAGATTTATCCAGTGCTATCTCGCGCACTTAGTACTTAAGCATTCCCATGGTACCCTCCCTTGCGCTCTTAGTGCCCTAGGGCTACCCTTAACCCTTTATTCTCTCTCTTGTTGATGCAATATCTATTCTAATGAATTACAAAGGTCTATATAGGCTTTAAACCGCCCCTAGAAGCACTATTTTCTATTGGAATAAGAGTCCACGCGAAAGAAGAGTCTAAAACCAACTAAAACACGCATTCGAGCCAAAATAGGGCTTTTTCTGTAAGTTGGCACCGTAGTGAGACAAAGCTCTCGCCGCGGTGCTAGTGCGTTTCTAGGTGGCACCGCAGTGAGACAAAGCTCTCATTGTGGCGTTGTACAACTCTATCACAGCGCCTTCTCATCTCTCCTCGCTTCCGGCTCTCCGTTTTCGTCTCTTTCTCGTACGTTTAACGTATACTCAACCTTATGTTTGACTCCTCCTTAAATTCTAACTCAAAATCAAATTCAATCTTGATTTTGAATTACCGAAATTCCAACATTACCAATACAGTATTATCCAATATGTATTTGAAAACAAATAGATCATTTCTAACACACATAACCTCTTTATCACTGACTATGGCGATAATGAAAGCTTTGATCACTATGCTTAAATTTTAGAATTCAAAATTCACATTTTTCTCTTCTGTTCAGGTGTTATGAAGCTAGAAGCTGCAAAGTTCCGGCCAAGAGAAGTCGTAAAGCATGTACTTCAAACTGCCGCAGCATCATTGCAAAAGATTCTCACTTTGGAAGGATGTGTAGCAGATGATGTACCAATCGAGGTGACGTTTTAACTAAGCTGTCACTATAAAATCTGTGTAACAATTTTGATTCATATGATTATTAGCATTATCCGCTAGTTATATTTTTTGTATGGTAAACATCAAAATGTCAAATATTTAGCTCTGCAAATCATTATTTAGAATTTTGCCTCAATTTCAGGTCATTGGAGATGTTCTACGGATTCGACAAATCCTCACCAACTTGATCAGGTACTGTATTTCCACAGATTATTTTGGCTCCATTCTGTAGCAATGTTGTTAAATTTGGTGGTATGAAAATGCCATCCATTCTAGTTAATCAGCATACTAGCTGGTAAAATTGTGGAAGCTCTATGTGGTTCTAAATTCCAATTATTGATGATATAAATCCATTATACTTGTTTTCTTCTTTTTTTTTCATGCTTCTATTTATATGTTGTTCCATATTCTTCACAGCAATGCGATCAAGTTTACCCCTGAAGGGAAGGTAGGGATAAAGCTTTATGTGGTACCTGAACCACCTTTTGCAAAAGAAGGACTACTTCAAAAATCAAAAGCATATCAATCAACCATTGATGCAGCAAAAGAAGAGAAACATCAGTCAAGATCTCAAACTAGCAGTGACCAAAATGGCTTTCACAAGCAAAAACCTAGTGAAGGTTCTTGCCAAGACCATACACTTAATGATGAACCAGGAACCCCTGTTAATAATGGAAACTCAATGGATGGAGATTTGGAGGGACAATCTGAAACAACTGTTTGGATTCGCTGTGATGTATATGATACTGGAATTGGAATACCAGGTATGTTCAGTGCAAAAAGCTAGATCTTCTTTCCCCTGTATACTTTATGCTGTAACTTCTCATTACATGATTTTACTTTAGTGTGTTTATTGGTTGTTTGCTATATTCTTGTGACAGAAAATGCTTTACCAACTCTATTCAAAAAGTACATGCAAGTCAGTGCGGATCATGCTCGGAAATATGGTGGAACAGGACTTGGCCTTGCAATATGCAAACAGCTGGTAAAGCATTCTTGCCATGAGTAACTATGTTACTCACAATATGCAAGTCAGGACTGGAATTTTCTTTCAACTGTTAATCTTAAATTACTTGGAATAAATAGATTTCTTGTAATAGGTAGAAGAGTTTGGCTATTTAACTTCATAATTTGGCAAAACGTTTGATTCTAGGCAAATTAATTTAGTCTTGCATGCAGAAGATAAATGATATATTGTTAATGCTATGAAGACGCCTTGTTTTGCCTTCTAAATCTCTTTGTAACCTTAAAATTTTCTGGTATATGTAAATGTAGAGCACATTTAACACTAGGAACAGTTAAAAAATGAAAAAATCAACTTCTGTGCAGTTAATCCTTACAGATAGGATGTCTGTGCTTAATGGTACCAATTGTTAGACCACTCTCCTAATATTTCTATGCATTTGAAATAGGTTGAGCTGATGGGCGGTCACCTTACCGTGACTAGCAAAGTACAATGCGGGTCTACATTTACTTTTATACTCCCTTACCAGGTTTCACCCATTGATCATTCTGATGATCCTGATGAGCTCTCAGATATGGCTGATCATGATACTGCCACTGATGACTTAACAGCAGGGTTCTTCCAATTCCAACCACGCACTTTAGGCTCTCTGTTCTCTTCCAATGGATCCTGCAGGACTCAAAAATTATTACCAAATAGCATTGGTTTTGCTAGTTTGCATAAACTCAATGGGTTCTCAGAGGATTCATACTCATTTCACATCAATAATGTTAGACCGAAAGAGATAGTTCCACCTGAAGACGCCTGTTCTGTGGCAGAAATTGCAGAGACATTATCAGAACCTGAAAGCTCATTTAGTCACAACGCGGAACTTGATAGTGAAAATGAAGTTTCTAAACAGTGTTATATTGATACAAATAATCTGCTCCAAAATCCTAGTACAGAGTCCACTAGTCATTCAGAGGCTAATGGAGAGGCAATTCAAATGGCAAAGATAAATAATCGGTTCGAAAAATCATGTCACAGGCAGGAGAAATGTGATATAGGTTCCCACTGCACATCCAGCAGCAGTCCAGAAGTAGCCAAAACAGAATCAAAACCAAAGATCCTTCTGGTAGAAGATAACAAGATTAATGTGATGGTGAGTCAGTCAATGATGAAGCAGTTGGGCTATAGCATAGATGTCGTGAATAATGGAGTAGAAGCTGTGCGTGCAGTCCAGCGCCAAAATTATAATCTCATTCTGATGGTAATTTCTAGAATGTGAAAATTTTTGTTTCCTGCAGTTGGTTAACACTGACTCGCATCCACATACTCAAGCTTGACAAGACAAAGTTTCGGTAACCATTTGTCATATGAATTTTGCAGGATGTTTGCATGCCAGTTATGGATGGCCTTCAAGCTACAAGATTGATTCGCTCCTTCGAGGAAACTGGCAATTGGGTTGCTGCAGTGAAGGCTGGGATTGAGCAAACTGTGCCTTGTTCAGGTTCATTGAATAGTTCTCAGCGGATCCCAATAATTGCGGTTAGCATTCCACTCTTTATTACTCCTCAAAAGAATTTCTGCTTTATCATTATTTTTGTAATTGCTTCTGATAAACTCTTAAAATTAAAATCTAGACACACTTTTCTTTTTCTACTGCTTTATACCATATGTTAACAAATTAATTGATGCAAATGCAGATGACAGCAAATGCAGAGTCAGAGAGTGCAGAAGAGTGTTATGCAAACGGTATGGACTCATTTATTTCAAAGCCTGTGACTTTTCAGAAATTGAAAGTGTGTCTTGAAAAATATTTCCCATGATATATCTCTTGTAAATTTGTGCGTGTATAAAAAATGATAGGGAAGTTTTGTAACCGGTGTATCATGGTCTTCTCAGCCATTAGCATCTCTTTTGTAAATATTACAGGTCTATATCATTCTTTAGTATCTCGCTCCAAGAACTTTTTAACATTGTCTTCCTAAACAATAGATTAGATAAATAATAAACAAGTGTTTCTAGTTAGGAGTTTGGGTGTGGGAGCTGAGTCAGAGAAGTTTCACAAGATAATGCAGGAAGAAATTGAAGTAATTAGATATGTTAGATGGTACGCCATAAAGTGTCCATCTAGAGCACCGACTTTAATTTGTAGTCTAACATAACTAAAATTAACAGCACCAAGAGGTGACAAGGAACTTCATTACTATTTGCATTGTGGTAGATACAAGCTATTTTCTGTATCAATGTACAGTTAATTCTATAACTATGTTATTTGTCACGCGAGCAAGGAGGTCTACATCAATTGTTTTCATGGACTACTTGGGGACTTCTTGGTCTTTCCTGATCTGGGTTAGTGAGCTCAATAGCAGGCACTATTTCTTGAGCTGCTTGAGCATTTGGATTGGGAATCAGATCATTATATTCAGTTGAAGGTGTTCCGTGCTCTCCGTAGAAGCAAAAGTTTGATTCCGTGTGTTGTGAATAGCTTGAAGGACTAGGTGGGTAGTGACTCTGTGGAGAGGCTTCAGTTGCACCCATACTATAAACTGGGATGCCACTTCTGTCTTTGAAAGTATGCGCGGTGAGGTCTCTTGAAATAAAGATTCCTAGCAGAATGTGAACTCTCAACTGCAATGATGATCTATGATCTGATTTCTTCAAGACTTCCCTGTGCTCGTATATGAACATGGACAAGAATATGATGAGAGCTAATGTTGCAGCAATGCCGGCGATTAGAAACAGTCCCCAGAAACTGTTAAGGCCTAGGCTGTGAGAAGAAACCATGGTGTTTGGATCTGGGCAACTAGAATGGTTCCTGAATCATGCATCTTCAATTTCTTCCAACTTGTCTCCCTCAGTCACATCTAATATCGCATTTGAAACATCACGTAGTAGAGGAGACCCTAATGGAAAAGCCTGCAAATCACCATATAAAAAGGGGGAAAAAATCATGAGACTAAGCACTAAACAGATTAGAGGTAGGAATTAAAAAGAAAGTTACTTACGAAGCCAAACCCAGCTGTCTTAAATGATGGCTCAACCATGGTATATTTTGAACAATATTGTCCAAGGAGCAGCTTTATATACGGTATTTCATCAAAAGCAGCTGCTATCCCACCATTTGCACTTCCATTTTGGAAAAGTTCATCACATTCTTCTGCTGATCTATAGACTATCAGTTTGTTCTCATTGAAACCTAATTGTTTCAAAATTCCATGAACGAATGAACCCTTCTGGTACCCAATGTTCTCCCCTCTCTTTATCAGCTCATTGACGCCAGTAATAGTTGGCTGGAGTTGCTGTACTGTGAGAAGCGACGTCAAGCTAGCTGTATAGCTTTGAGTGAGAATAAGGACAAGCTCCATACAATCACCACGAACCTACCCGAGTTGCTTATCACTCTCTTCCCTGCAAATATTATTCAGTAAGATTGAAGAAAAATGTCAATGTTTGCCTTGCATGCACGAGTAAAAATCATTGAAGTTACGGGAAATTACTCTGTGAAAAAACCATTGTTGAGAAGGAGAACCCTAAGCTTGTTCCAACTTGATGCTGAGCAGGGCCACGGAAATCCTCATTTATTCGATGTTCAAGAACCCATATAGCAAATGCAACGAAAACGGAAAAACCAGCAATTGTCACCCAAAGGTCCCATGTTAGTGGCTCTAAGAACACCCATGCATTTCTCTTCTTGTTCTCTTTGATCAGAACGACCATAGAAACTCCAGATCCCGTATACGGCAGGGTTAAATCGACGTATTTTGATCTATTGGCCACAATTGTTGTATCTCCCACCACAGCATCAAATTTCTGTTCCGTCGGGAAAAAAAAAGAACAGTCCATTATTTTAGGAAAATGTATGCAGTCTTGTTGCCAGTATAAGAACTAAAAAGGATGAGGATTTGGATTTTTACCCCAAGATAGACTTGATGGATCAACTCGTTGTATGATTTGGTACCAGTGCCATCAGGTGATGGAAAGGGAATGAAATCGTAAGTGACAGCATATGGCATTGCTTGCAATTGCATTACAGCTTCAAATATATCAATGCAGTATCCCTTGACTTGTTAGTATCAGGATCGCCTGTGACCTTCACAAAATCACTAAAACCTTTCTTTACTCCACTCCTATGCACAGCTTTTTCCCGTTTGCAGGAAACTTCCAACCTTTGGGAATTGAAGTAGAATCCCCTGGCCATATGATGGGTTCAAGGCTGGATTTTGAAGTCGAATTTGTACTATTTGAATTCAACTTCTTCATTAGCCCTCTTTCTGGTGTCCAGAACCCAACCCCTCTTGTTCCATCATCATTCACGTTAACAATCTCAAAAGCCAGTGACTGTAACTGCCGGGCAACAAAAGTGTAATCTCCAGTAAGCCCTTTGAATCTAGTACTTGATAATGCTTGGATAAGTTTTGGGAGATCCCAAAAGCTTCAAGATAAGTTGCATTGCTGGAAACGTTTGTCTTATCAAATCCAGAATTTTTAATGCCAGCTTTCTCAACTGCCACGGCTAGAGCAATTGTAGCACCATAAGCCAAGAGTCCATAAATGTGCAATTCAGCATCGACAACATCTGGACTCTCCTTTAGGACTTTCCTTTTCCATCGAACCCTAAAATTTTCAACAGCCTTTGTTCTCGGAACACAAGGCTTTACACCCAAAACTCCTTGCATTGAATCAATAACTGAAGGCTTCAATGAACTAAACAAATTAGTAATGCCATTGGTAACAATCCATACATAATCCTCATCCATCATGTCAATCTCTTTTGCTTTGGCAAAGAGCCTCGAGCCAAGAGAAGGCAACACGTGCACGATAAAAACCCTTGTTTGCGTTGACATTAGCTTGTAAAGCTCTTGAACAATTTGATCATCAGTAGCAGAAGGAGAAATGACACTCCTGTAAGGAACACCAGTGTCAATGGCTTGTAGGGCGTCAGTTAGATAAGGGACAACACCTTCACCAAACTCATTATCTACGTAAAAGGGCACGGCTTCCTTCCAACCGAAGGCTTGGATAATTGCAGCTGTGGCTCCAAGTCGGGACGAATCATTTTGAGCACCTCGAAAGAAATATGGGCTCCTAATGGAAGCAAGAAAAAGACTTGTTGCAGAAAATGATACAATGGGTACATGAGATTTGTTGCCAAGATCAATGAGAAAGTTAGTTTGCATGGAATTTTCAGGTCCTGTGATGGCTTGCACTTGCACGTTCTTTATCAAGTCCAGAGCTGCGTATTAAACGAGGAAAATGCTGACTCAGTTTTCAATTCTTTAATTCATGGATTTATGGCCTTAACAGATTTACTTGCCTTCTGAAATCCAATTACACTGCGAGTCTTTTTTTGAGCCGGACCTAGTCCGGTTGTTGGGTAAAATCCGAAAATGGGCTTATAGATTTTTTTGGGCCAAAACATGTAAAATCTCATGTTCTCGGACGATGATATAATGTTGACTTTTCAAAGTAATTAATCAAATAAAATAGTTGCGTTGATTCTCTAGAAATGCTGTAATGGAAGCAATTAAAGGTGTAGTAATTTTGCACCATGTTGCACAATTTAGTGCTAATATTTGTGCACCTCTTGATTTATGTTAATGATTTAAATTTTAGGAAAAGGTCAAAGAATTTTTTTAATTGTTAAAGAAATTTAGTATTTTTTTTATCCGGTTGGCAATTGTAATACAATTACTAGCGGTTGTAATTTATTTTGTGTTTTTTTTTATCTTTTTCAATTACTAGAGCCAAATGATAATTTTTCCATTCAATTGACAATTGTAGTTAAGGGTAGGCAAAAAAAATCGGAAACAGAAAAATAGAACCGAAAAATAGAACCGAATCAGTCGATTCAGTTTGGTTTTTTTGGAGAAAAAATCGACCGATCCGGTTTAGTTCTGATTTGATTTTTTTACAAAAAAAATAAAAAAAATAAAAAAAATCAGAAAACCCAAAAAAAACCGAATTGAAAATTAAAAAAACTCATAATTTAAAAATAAATAAATAAACAAAACCAAAAAAATTAGTTCGGTCCGATTCTGATTTTTCCATTAAAAAAATCGAACCGGATCGTTTCCACCCCTGATTGTAGTACAATTATTGACAATTGTAGCTCATTTGACAATTTTTTTTTGTTTTTTTTCAATTATTGAAAACAGTTAACAATTTTTTCATTCAATTGATAGTTACAATACATTTATTGATAGTTGTAATTTATTTGGTAATTGTAGTACAGTTATTGACAATCGTAATTTATTTGACAATTTTGTTATTTTCTTTAATTATCGGAGACCGTTGGTAGTATTTCCATTTAATTGACAGTTGTAGTACCATTAATAACAATTGTAATTTAATAGTTGTAATTCATTTTACAGTTGTAATATAGTTATAACTCTTTGAAATATATACTTTGTAATAAAATATTTGTATAAAAAAAAAGGTGTGATAATTTTTTTTTTAAATACTAAATAATAAAGTTATTTTCAAGTCATTCATAAAATAACATGTCTTTCCAATGACACAAATGAAGATAAACAAGTTAAAGCCCCCTTTTATACAAGGACGGGATCAAACTCCCATTAAGTACAGAGATTTTGAAAGTGCATTAACATCACATTCTCCATATCTCAAGAAAAATAAACAAAAATCACCATTCTTGAATCGGATAAAATAAAGCATTGACAAACAAACAAAAATTTGAAAGTCACAGATAAATCATATAACTATGCGTTAAAATAAAATAAAATAAAAATAAAACTGAGAAGTCATGAACAAAAACAATCATTTGATGAGCTCAATTAAAGCAAGGCCGTTCTATAACTTATAATAACCATCTCTACTTTTTCACTCCTTCACTTGCTTTTTCCTCTAAGTAAGATTATACATTTTTTAATTTTGATTTCAATATTTTTTATTTTAAATAATGTGTTAAGTAATAATTAAATGATTAATTTTTAAAATTATCAATTTAATGCAATTATAATTTAGTAAATATTTAAAACATCGGTTAAAATAAAAAATGTTAAATAAAAGCGAAGTTGATAAGTATAGTATTGTTCTTTTCTCATGTGAAAGAACCTTAACTATTACGGACTTACGGTGCATGCCAGGCCAAATGTCCGAATAATGCATGTCCAAGTATTCTGTATTGCACGTGCAAATTAAAAGACTTCTAATCATATGATTTGATCAATACGTTAGCCTCCATTACGGCCGACTTTGATTCTGTCAACTTTAAGAATTCCACGATTGTGCCTTACTTGTCTATCAACTAGAATAATACCATCTATTTCAGTGATCGATGGTCATTAGTAGATAATATTTACTTGTTTTCTCGATGAATATATATCTATATAATTAATTTAATAAATTACCTAATTTATTATATAATAAATAATATTATTATTTAATAAATTTATAATGTATTATAAAATTTTATCACATTTTTAAAAATTCACAATGTAATTAATGATGTAACCTATTAAATTAATTTTATATATAAATATGTATGTATATATGATTTTTTTTTCTCTTCCAACAAATTTGATTGTTCCATAAGCAATTCCAGCAGCCGTATTGAGAGGGAAGAAGGGACTTTGGGTTGAAATTTATCAACGGGTAGCCGCAAAAGAGAAGGACAATGAAAATGAAACCCTAGCTATCATTCATTAAGAGATGAAGAGATTCAGTCGGATATTCTAATTAGAAATGAAGGGAAAACACAAATAGTACAAATAAGAAAGTCATAAGAACTTACCAGCAGCATCAGCATCAGCATCAACAACATCTCGATTGGAATCTCTGGTGTTAAGGACCAGCCTGGTTTTGTAGTGAGAATTAGAGGCATAAAAGTCTGAGAGAGCCATGTTGATGCAACTCAATCTTATCTTCCAAGATTGATCATTTAACTCCAGAATCAAACCCACATTAACTGGGATGGTAGTGTTTTGGGATATGGCTGTATCAGTGATCAAGAAGATCATTAATGATAATAGAAAATGAATGAACGGGAAAGAGAAAACAAGTTTGGTTTGGTTGTACTTCTGAAGTCTCATCCTTTTCAAGCTCATAGGGAGCATTTTGATAGTTTTGGGAATGGCTTAGCTTTGCTTATATAGAGGGTCAAGATTTGAAAAGTACGAAAATAGAGCCGAGAGCAAGCAGATGAGTCTCTGCATGGGAAGGGCTCGCTATAGCAATTCTTAGTTCAGAGAAATATTGAGTAAAACTCTTTGGTGACTCTGGTTGCAGGGAAATTTCATGCTTTTATAGTTTAATAATATTATTAAGACATCTTTTTTTAAAAAATAAAAAAAAAATACTACCATGGCAGCCAAGTAGCAGCAACAAAATTTATAGATTCACCTTGTCACATACACATAGATCAAATGTGTCCAAAAGTCCTATTTGATAAATATAATAATAATAATTATTAATATTAATAAAGAGAATAACTACACCTAAATTTTACCAGAAATTCAATTCCTATTTTAAAATGAGAGAAGTGCACCATCATGCCATCGAATTAATAAAACATGTGAGATTTTATAATTAATTAAAGACTGGCTTTAGGTTATACAACTTAATTATACATGACAAAATATTTTCAGAAAACCTTTTTTTCTTAAATCTTCTTCGAAAGCATCCACAATGTTATTTGCAAAAACAATTAAGGGTACTTTTTTTTTATTAACTAATATATTGCCTATTTTATTATACCCGATAATAAGATAACATAGTCTTGAGTTTCTAGGGTTTTTTTTTTCTAAAAAACATTATAATAAGATAACATATTTTTCAACTTCGATTTTCACAAATTTTCAACTTTCTCATTCTAATATACAAACTCAATAATTTTCTAACATGTACTTTTTAAAAAAAATAATTATTAATATTTTTTAACACGTATATTTTGGCTCCTTGCCATTTGAATTCTGGCTCCCCCCATCAAAATTATATATTATATTGATTAAAATAATATTGAAGCACAATTATTTTTATAAAAATAATATTACAAATACAAATTTTCTTATATAAATTAGTGTAACATTTGGATATTAGTCTACATATTTCATTTTAATTTATTTTATTACTTTTTATATTTTATTTAATCACTACTTACATGTCACATTAATTTATATAAAGAATTTGTATATTTAATGTTACTTTTCTTATAATTAATTATAAAAGAGGTCAAAATTCTCGACGGCTCGTATTAGCATGAGAATAACGAGCAAAGTAACTACTGGTCTTTATAGCAAAACACTTTTTATATAGACAAATACTGAGACTTGTCCAAAGCTCAAAAGATATCATTTGTCTGAAAACTCTTTATTTATTAGAGTAGGACAACTCTCAAGATATTAATTTTTTTCCAGATCCATAACTATTGAAATGTATATATGGTATAATGTTTGTATATAAATGGTTAATATTATAGAATATAAAAATTTAAATAATCTTTCATTTAGGATTAATAACCTTTTAATCAGGATTAAATGCTTTCTCTATATAATTTTGTATTTTTTTTAATGTTGAATATATAAAAATTATCTTTTCATCTTTATTAATTCACATAGTATCAAAGTCAATTCTTGATATCTGATTTATCTTTTTTTGATGATGTCACTTGTCCGTGCTCTCCTATTTTTGGTGGTCATGACTTTAGTTTCGTAATTCTCAGTGACTCGCTAGCAAAACTTAAGAGATCATCGTTAAACCTCACCGAACGCGTTGTCATGCTTCGTTAATCTCTCTGACCACTCCACCATCGATCTTTTTCTTCGACGACCGTGTTGCCTTATCGTCACCTATAATGACCCCATACAGAGCTAGCGATCTGTTCTGTGGCAACCCGACGCTCATTAGCCATCGGACTCGCCTTCACGGGCAGCCCTGACTTTTTGGTCACCGGACTCTAATCTGCTTCTCTGGTATGCGTGAACTCTCACCATCATCACTATTGTCAGAAAACCACCGTTGCCAAAAACATGTGTTATTTCTTCTTTTCTGATTTGTGATTCAATATGAGTACTGAAAACTTCAAAACAAATTATCCCACACACAAGTTTCAAAATAGATTTTATTTTTTTCTTTAATTCTGTTATCGTTATTTCTACTAAAAAATTGGTAGGAAACATTAATTATACCTCATAGGTCGCGTCCATTGAATTATGGTGTATAGGACAAGGCCTGGAGGATCATTTAATTATAAGGGGTTATATATTTAAAAGACAAAGATACAACTGAGTAGAAGAAGATTGATGCCTTACTCTGTATTTAGTTATGGCAAATAATCGACCATCAACAGCATCGTATTTATAAAACATATAGAACTTGTTTTGATAGTTAGAATCAGACTAAGTTGTTATAGACTAATGACATCCATATAGTATATTCTTTTTTTTTTCTACTCTTGTCAATTTGAAACAACAGGGTATGGACATGTTAGAATTCCTTGGTCGGATGGTCTCACTCAAAGCTAAATTCAATTCACTTCTGCCTATTGGTAAGATGCCACAGAAGACCTTACATACAGGGACAAATTTTTTTATGGTTATGACTATAGCTTCTATTAATCATAAGTTTTCACCAGTCTGTGATCATATTATTGCTAGTGTTATTGTTCATTTTATGGATGATGTATTTACTTGGCTTCTTTGTGTTTCTGCCCCATGTCATATTCTCGGATCATTCATAATTGACTCCTCAGTCTCGGCTTCTCAGTCACAAAATTATTTAAAAAGAGAACAAGGCGATCGTGAACAAATTCACCCTAAGTGTAGTTATTATCATCGGCAAGGGCATACCTGAGAAAAATATTACAAGTTACATAGACAACCTCGTTGGGTTGCCAATCTTGCTTAAACTTATCACTCTGAAACCACAAACAACCAACCTCTATCCTTGTATTATTGGTGTCGACTATGAGGATTATATTAAATATCAAATAGCTAAGCAATCTACCTCTTATATTACTTTTATTGTCCATACTGGTAATTCAGTCACCTACCTTACTTAGTCCTCATCTCTAAGACCATGGGTCCTTAATTCTAGTGCATTATATTATATTTTTGACAACCTTCGATTACTTTTAAGTATTTTTGAGCCTAGACAATTACCATTTGTCACTTTAACTAATGGATCCAAAACCATTACTAAAATAATTGGTCGAGCACATGATTTTATTACCTTTAAACTCTGTCCTCTATATTTCACATTATCCTTTTAATCTTATTTATGTCAGTAAACTCACTCATTTTTTAAACTATGTCATCACTTTTGTTAATGACTCTGTTCTTATACAGAACCACAGTATGAGATAGATGATTAATGCAAGACATGAGTTATAGGGGCTTTATCATCTAAGTCTTCTTTAACTGTCTATCATATATATTGTCACGGAATCTCCAACACTCTTTCATAATCATTTGAGACATTCAAGTATGTTAAAACTTTGAAATACGGTTTCATGTCTTTTTAGTTTATCGCTTTTCAATTATGAGTCATGTCAACCTGGAAAACACTCTTATCAGTTGTTTTTAAAGCATGTCAATAATCGGGTTGCGTCTCCGTTTAATTAGTTCATTAGATGTCTAGGGTCTTAGTTGAGTTTCTTTTGTTTTAGGGTTTAAGTATTTTATTACGTTTATTGATGATTATTCGAGTTGCATTTGATTATTTTTTTATAAAAGATCGATCTGAACTATTTTCAATCTTTGAATCATTATGTGCTAAAATTAAGACATAATTCTCTATTACTCTTTATATATTGCACAGTGATAATACACGTAAATATTTTTCTGCTCCTTTTACTAAATTTATGTCTTTTCAGAGAATTTTGCGATGTCTTCTTGCGTCTACACTCCACAATAAAATAGAGTTATCGAGCATAAGAACAAACACCTTATTGAAACTGCCCACACTTTTTTTTATACATAATCATGTTCCTCTTTGTTTTTGAGTGGACGTTATTATTACTGCTTATTTTTTTATAAATTGAATGCCCTCATCAGTCTTGTAAAATAAAGTCACTCATTCTACTCTGTATCCTGATCAACCATTGTATCATTTTTCGCTGCGTGTCTTTACCTGTACATGTTTTATCTATGTCTTCTCTCCTAATCAGGATAAGTTATCTACTAGGTCCATTAAATGTATTTTTCTTGACTACTCACATCTTCAAAAAGGGTACAAGTATTATTTACCTGGCACTTATCGATATTTTCTATATGCTAATGTCATATTTTTTTAGTCTTCCTCTTTCTTTCCTTAATCTCTTTTAAAAAAATAAGTTAATCACTAGGTTCTTCTAGTTCCTTACATTACTTCTCCTCCTAAGTCAATCACTGAACCTATACTTGTCCTAAGTATTATCTTTCTACCGGAGAATCTCCCTTTTTGGCTCGTGATAGTCTTGTTCCTTTTAATCCTATGGGTGATGATAATGATACTACTTATGAGACTCTTATTGACTCACTTTTTGCTCCAGATTCCTCTCCTATTGAGGTCTTGCCTCATATTGGCCAGTTTTTAATTATTATTTATAAAGGTATACAATCCGCTCGCAACCCTCATTTAATATACAAAATTTTTAATTATCATCGACTATTTTCACTATACTATACTTTTGTGTCTACTTTATTTTCTATCTTTGTTCCTACCATTCTTCGTGAGGCTTTTTTATATCCCGGGTGGTGTCAAGCAATGGTTGAGAAAATGATTGTTTTGCACAATAATGATATATGAGAATTAGTCCAGTTGCCACCAGAACACTCAATTGTTGGTTTTTGATTAGTTTATGCTATCAAGATTTGACCCAATGGCCAGGTTGATAAGTTGAAAGCACAGTTAGTTATCAAGGGCCACAGACTTATAGCTTGAATTATTATTAGACTTTTTCTCTTGTGGCTAAATTTTTGTCTGTTCAGTTATTTTTATCTATGGCTACTATTCATCAATGGCCTTTACACCAGTTAGACATAAAAAATGCATTTCTTCATGGTGAACTTAAAAAAAAATCTATATAGAGCAACCACCTGATTTTATTGCTCAAGGGGAGTTTGGTTTGTTATGTAAATTTCATCGCTTCTTATATGGTTTAAAATAGTTTCCTCGAACTTGATTTGGTCATTTTAGTACTGGTATCCAAGAGTTTAGCATGATTCAAAGTGAATCAGATTACTCTATTTTCTATAAGCTTACATCACAAGACCAATGCATATATCTACTAGTCTACGTTTATAATATTGTCATTACAAGAAATAATCAGAATAGTATTTAACAATTAGAAAATCACATGTTCAATAATTTTTAGACCAAAAATTTAGGATTGCTTAGATACTTCCTTGGTATAGAGGTAGCTTAATCTAACTCTGTGAATGTTATCTCTTAAAGAAAATATACTTTTGATATTTTACAAGTAATAGGGATGTTGGACTATAGATTCATAAACTCTCCCATGGATTCTAACACTAAACTTTTACCTAGATAGGGGGAGCCTCTTGCAGATCCTGAGAGATATTAGAATTAGTTTGTATGCTTAATTATCTCACCATTACACGATCTGATATATTTTTTTTGTTATAGTTGTCAGTCAGTTTGTCACGCTCCAGACCCAAAAGATCCGACACACGACATCACTTACATTCATTCACTGCATGTGCACTCATAAATAATATTACACAAAATTTTCAGCTTTCATTCAACACAGAAATCTTTAGCAAGTTGCTAGTAAGTTCAACACTAAAATCAACCATAACCTAACATATAAATATAAACTTCTCTTGACAATATTTAAACATTCATTTCAATTTCTTTCAGAATTATAGCAATTGAATTATGACTGGGACAATTATTAAACCGGAGATACGCAGAGTTTTCTCAGAGATTAACACTTTACTACGTCACCAGTAGCAACTTTGTTACCGGGAGCCCATAATATATCCATTGCAAATTCTTACTTAAAATCATCCAATAACCATACTTTATAAAACTTAAACCAAATCCAATCCACACACAATGAAATAATACATAAGTATTTATTCAATAGGGACAAACCAAATATCCTATCCCACGTGTCCCCAAATGAAACACACAACAACCTAGTAACTTAGGGAACCCAAGGAACAGCAGAAGCCTTGCCAAATCCGCTATGCACACATGTACCTTATTTACCTGAAATCACCATAAACTATAATGAGTATAAAACTCAGTAAGCATACTAGTTTTTCATATATCAAATACAAATACATATATGTACACAATGCATGTGTATGATATGCTGTGATCAATCAAAATCATAATCTTATCAAATCACATATCATGTAAGCGCTTACACATTCTTTCAAAACACATAATAGGAATACCATCACTCAACTACTACTTAGTAGGACTTACATATCACATATCACATAATGAGCCAAATGTCACTCGTAGGTGACATACCGTATGAGAGGAATAGTACAAGTGAGGTCTTGAAATTACACACATATAATGCTTATGCCCGAAGGTAAAAGCCAAACCCTCACCCTGATCATCGGTGAGTCCTCTCACATGCACCAATACGCCACCACACGAATGTGATGACTCACACTTCCTTTAGGTACCAATAGGATCCTCCCTACATACGGAACACATAACATATACCAATCCCGAAGGAAAGGCCACACATAAAGGCTCCACAAATCACATAAAATGCCTACTAAGTTAACAGTGAGTTCAAGTACCCTCAAAACACAAAATATTTCTCATGAACATATTACACTTCAAAAGCTTTTTTTGTTAAACATATCTTATTTTGAAAGCTCACTTTCAAAAAACACATGTATGTCCATGCTCAATGTCAATGCTCACATTCATAAACATATATTTACATTTCATATCAAAACATACTTTGACATAACATAAACATATTCTTAACCATATTTACAAAATCATTCATAACACTTACTGTAGTAACCAGTATCCACGACTGGTAAGAATAAATATTTATATATGTATAAATATACGTATTTTATTTGTATGTTGGTGATACTTGAATTATATATTGTTATTAGTAATATTTTTATAGGTTAAGGATATACGATTAGTATTGGGTTTATTTGTATGACTTTAGATTTATTTTAGGGACCAAATTGTTATACTTTGAAAGTTTTGGGGGCAAATTTGTAAATATCAAAAATTAGCCTCTTAGTATAAAAATACACTTTTAAACCCTAATTTACCATTTTTAGGTCGAGCTACCCATTTTAAGAGAGAGAAGAGAGAAATAGAGGAGAGAGAAAGAGGAGAAGAAGAAGAAAAAGAAGAAGAAATTAGAAATTTGAATTTCAAGAGGTATATCATACGTATTTCTCAATTTATTGGTATTAATTAAGTTAATTCCTTTAAGTTTTGATTTCTGAAAATATGTATAATTGAGGATTTGTTGTGTATTTCGTAAGATCATATGAGAATTGATGATGATCTATAAGATAGTTTGATAAATCATGATGAATTATGGAATTTCTGCTGGATAACCTCTTGATCTAGGAATTTTATAAATTGTTGTGATTCGATTCTGGTTTTGAATTTTGAGTATATGAAATTAGACATGTTTAGGATCATCTGAGACTTTGAATCGACTGAAAATCTCGGAAATTGAATTTGTAGTGAATTTACCAAAATGACCCTGGAATTCTGGAAATTTCCTGTGTAAACAGTATGATACAGTGGAAAATAATTTTTGACCTGCTGAATGATCTTTAAAAATTACGAATTTGTGGAATATGATAATTTTATATGTCTAATATGATATACTCGGAATTGAGAATTTGGATCAATGTGGTTGAAGTGTTATGAATTTCTAAAGTGTATCAGCTCATTGTAGTATTTGATTAACAGATTTTTAAAGTTATGAAATAAAATAGTTTTAAAATACTTTTGGCAGTTATTTGGAAGCCAAATATTTATCATGGACTGAGATATGTGTCAAGAGTAATTATGTGGTAGTTTTATAATTTTTGAGTTAGTATATGATTTTATAAAATTGGGAGATTGAATACTGTTTAGTAAGTATCTTGATCCTGTCAGGTTTGTAGTTTGGATTCGATGGTGTGTATGGAATGGATTGTGTAGGAATTTTGATATAATATTCATATATAAGAAGTATATATGAGTCAAGAATGATATATTCTGATTTCGGAGTAATTGGACATCATTTGATGTATTAGAAATTTTTGTTAAGTGTAAGTGGTCAGAATGACAGGTTTTGAGAAACCAAATATTTAGACCAATTTGATGTGATAAATGCACTGTGTATAATTTTGTAAGCTATTTAAAGTATTTTGTGTGAATTGTGAGGCTTATGAAAGGATTAATCTCCATTGATAGGTTAAGGAGATTTAAGCCTTGTAGCTGAAAGTGTTAAGAGGTAAGTATACTAGACTTTTTACTGAAATCACAATAAACATAGTAATTGTTTTGTATGATTTTGCAAATGGGGTTAAGAATATGTTTATGTTATGTCAAAGTATATTTTGATATGAAATGTGAATATATGTTTCTGAATGTGAGCATTGACATTGAGCATGGACATACATGTGTTTTGTAAGTGAGCTTTCAAAATAAGATGTGTTTAATAAAGAAAGCTTTTGAAGTGTAATATGTCCATGAGAAATATTTTGTATTTTGAGGGTACTTGAACTCACTGTTAACTTAGTAGGCATTTTATGTGATTGTGGAGCCTTTATGTGTGGCCTTTCCTTTGGGATTGGTATATGTTATGTGTTCCGTATGTAGGGAGGATCCTATTGGTACCTAAAGGAAGAGTGAGTCATCACATTCGTGTGGTGGCGTATTGGTGCATGTGAGAGGACTCACCGATGATCAGGGTGAGGGTTTGGCTTTTACCTTCGGGCATAAGCGTTATATATGTGTGATTTAAAGACCTCACTTGTACTATTCCTCTCATACGGTATGTCACCTACGAGTGACATTTGGCTCATTATGTGATATGTGATATGTAAGTCCTACTAAGTAGTAGTTGAGTAATGGTATTCCTATTATGTGTTTTGAAAGAATGTGTAAGCGCTTACATGATATGTGATTTGATAAGATTATGATTTTGATTGATCACAGCATATCATACATATGCATTGTGTACATATATGTATTTGTATTTGATATATGAAAAATTAGTATGCTTACTGAGTTTTATACTCATTATAGTTTATGGTGATTTCAGGTAAATAAGGTGCATGTGGGCTTAGCGGATTTGGCAAGGCTTCTGCTGTTCCTTGGGTTCCCTAAGTTGCTAGGTTGTTGTGTGTTTCATTTGGGGACACGTGGGATAGGATATTTGGTTTGTCCCTATTGAATAAATACTTATGTATTATTTCATTGTGTGTGGATTGGATTTGGTTTAAGTTTTATAAAGTGTGGTTATTGGATGATTTTAAGTAAGAATTTGCAATGGATATATTCTGGGCTCCCGGTAACAAAGTTGCTACTGGTGACGTAGTAGAGTGTTAATCTCTGAGAAAACTCTGCGTATCTCCGGTTTAATAATTGTCCCAGTCATAATTCAATTGCTATAATTCTGAAAGAAATTGAAATGAATGTTTAAATATTGTCAAGAGAAGTTTATACTTATATGTTAGGTTAAGGTTGATTTTAGTGTTGAACTTACTAGCAACTTGCTAAGGATTTCTGTGTTGAATGAAAGTTGAAAATTTTGTGTAATATTATTTATGAGTACACATGCAGTGAATGAATGTAAGTGATGTCGTGTGTCGGATCTTTTGGGTCTGGGGCGTGACAGCTTTTATTGGTATCAGAGCTAAGATATGATTCTGTAGACTTTATGTGTCTAGTGAAGGGAACCCAGCCGATGCCAAATCCTTAAGATTGTATGTGTGCTTATTTATGTATATTGATTTATTTGATATCTTACTTACTTATCTTTGTGATTTTGAAAAGATGGGGCGTAATCCAAGAATTACTAGAAGTGCTGATACTGTGAATGAGAGTACTTCAGGAGAAAACCCTGCTACCATCCAAAATATTGTTCAAGCAGTGAATAATGTGCTTCAACAACAACGACCCAAAGCAGACCATAATGATAAATTCCATGTTATTGAGAAATTCAGAAAATTGCAACCACCATCATTTGAAGGCTCAAAAGACCCGCTGGTTGCTGAGGAGTGGATCCGTGAGTTGGAAAAGATATTCAGCCTCCTCGAATGTTCAGATTCACATAAAGTCAGTTGTGCCACTTACATGCTTAAGGAGGGAGCCAGTCATTGGTGGGAGATGACCATGCGGACACTGAATATTGATAAGAACAAGATAACATGGGAAAGATTCAAAGAAGTATTTAATGAAAAATACTTTCCCCAGTCCCTAAGAGATGAAAAAGAGGCAGAATTTATCCACCTTACTCAGGGCAAAATGTCAGTAACAGAATATGAGAGGAAGTTTGAGGAGTTGTCTAGGTTTGCTCCCCACTTAGTAGACACAGAAGCACGTAAGGCCAAGAGGTTTCAGATGGGTCTTAAACCAGAAGTGAGAAGGTTACTCTCTGTCCTTGATCTACAGACTTACAGTGCAGTATTACAGAGGGCTGAAATATTAGCAAGGGATGAAGAATTGGCAGCACCATCTGAGTCCAAACATATGGGTTATCATCGATCAGAAAAGAGACCTTGGGTTAAAAATAATCAGAAAAAGTTTGACAGGTGGAAAGGAAAGAAGAGGCATAGGAATGATGACATTGAAAAGAAGGATTTTCCATTATGTGATACATGTGGGAGACCACATGGAGGGGTGTGTTTCAGAAAAAGTGGAGCTTGTTTTAAGTGTAGAAAGATTGGTCATTTTATTCAGGATTGTCCAGAGATGAAGAATGATCAGGGAGGATTTAAGAAAGATCAGAAAGCTCAAGCAAGAGTCTATGCTCTTACCAGAAAAGAAGCAGATGATTCACCTTCTGTGGTGACAGGTACAATTTCCATATCTGGCCAGCATGGTTTAGCTCTTTTTGATTCGGGTTCTACCCATTCATTTGTGTCACATGCATTTGTTAGTAATATGGGGGTTGTGCCAGAACCTTTGGGTGTAGATTTATGTGTTGCAACTCCTTCAGGAGATTTGATGTGTGCTACAAATGTGGTAAAATCATGTAAAATTGAAATAGGAGATAAGGTGCTACAAGCAGATTTGATTATCTTGAATATGTATGATTTTGATGTTATATTTGGCATGGATTGGTTGTCTATGTACCATGCTAATGTTAAATGCTTTGAGAAAGAAGTTGTTTTCCAACCACCCGGGGAGCCTGAGTTTAGTTTTATTGGTTCTAAGTTATGCTCTTTGCCAAAAGTAATATCTGCTTTACAAGCTTGGAAAAGTCTTAAGAAGGGTTGTCAGTGTTTCTTAGCGACTGTAGTGGATACAAAGAAAGAAGAAATGAAAATCCAAGATGTTCCAGGCGTGAATGAGTTTATAGATGTATTCCCTGAAGATTTACCTGGAGTTCCACCAGATCGAGAGATTGAATTCACGATAGAACTTCTGCCAGGAACCGGTCCTATATCTAAAACACCTTATCGTATGGCACCAGTAGAGCTTAAAGAGTTGAAGGAACAGCTACATGAATTGCTTGAGAAGGGGTTTATTCGCCCGAGTGTTTCACCTTGGGGTGCTCCAGTTCTTTTTGTTAAGAAGAAAGATGGTTCAATGAGATTATGTATTGACTATCGAGAGTTGAACCGTGTGACTGTAAAGAATAAATATCCACTTCCAAGAATCGATGATTTATTCGATCAGTTGCAAGGAGCTTGTGTATTCTCAAAAATTGATCTTCGTTCTGGCTATCATCAATTGAAGATCAAGAAAGAAGACATTCCAAAGACTGCATTTCGTACCAGATATGGGCATTATGAGTTTATTGTTATGCCATTTGGGTTGACAAATGCACCTGCTGCCTTTATGGATCTAATGAATAGAGTATTCAAGGATTATTTGGATAGGTTTGTTATTGTGTTTATTGATGACATCCTAGTGTACTCTAAGAGTAAGGGAGAACATGAAGAACACTTAAGAAAAGTCCTACAAGTGTTAAGGGAGAAGCAGCTTTATGCAAAATTCAAGAAATGTGAATTCTGGCTAGATCGAATGGTATTTTTGGGACATGTTGTTTCCTCAAAGGGAATTTCAGTGGATCCAAGCAAAATTGAAGCAGTGGTGAATTGGTCCAGACCAACTAATGTGGGGGAAATTCAAAGTTTTCTTGGGCTGGCAGGATATTATAGACGGTTTGTTGAAGGATTCTCTAAGATAGCTTCACCTTTAACTCAATTGACAAGAAAGAATGTCAAGTTTCAGTGGTCAGAAGAATGTGAGAAAAGTTTTCAAGAACTCAAGCATCGGTTAGTATCTGCTCCCATACTAACCATCCCTTCTGCTTCTGCTGGATTTGTGATTTATAGTGATGCTTCCAAGAAAGGGCTTGGGTGTGTATTAATGCAGGATGGAAAGGTAGTGGCATATGCCTCACGACAACTAAAGACTTATGAGCAGAATTACCCTACTCATGACTTGGAGTTGGCTGCAGTAGTTTTTGCTCTGAAAATTTGGAGGCATTATCTTTATGGAGAAAGGTGTGAAATTTACACAGATCACAAAAGTCTTAAATACTTCTTTACTCAAAAGGAGTTAAATATGAGGCAACGTCGATGGTTGGAACTAGTCAAAGATTATGACTGTGTGATTAACTACCATCCGGGAAAAGCTAATGTTGTAGCAGATGCTTTGAGTAGAAAATCTTCAGGACATATGGCAGCACTTTTGACTACTCAAAAGCAAATTTTGTTGGATTTAGAAAAGCTTGGCATTGAAGTGGTAAGATCTAATGATAGGGCTTATGTTGCAAGTATGTCCATTCAGCCTACCCTAATTAAGAGAATTAAGGAAGCACAAGGTAATGATGTGCATCTGAAGAAAATTATGGAAGAAATTTCATTGGGTAAAAGGCCTAACTTTGCTATTTTTGATGATGGAGCTCTACATTTTGAAGGTAGACTTTGTGTGCCTAATAATGATGAGTTGAAAAATGAGATCTTGGTTGAAGCTCATAGTTCACCATATACTGTCCATCCGGGAGGTACCAAGATGTATCGAGACCTACGAGCTATTTATTGGTGGGTTAATATGAAAAGAGAGATTGCAAAATTTATAGAGCAATGTTTGACATGTCAGCAAGTTAAGGCAGAACATCAGAGACCATCTGGGTTATTGAAACCTTTATTGGTACCGGAATGGAAATGGGAGCACATAGCCATGGATTTTGTAGTTGGGTTGCCAAGTACACAAAAGGGCTACAATGCCATATGGGTGATTATTGATAGGCTAACAAAATCAGCACATTTTATTCCAATATGCACCACTTATTCCATGGATAGGTATGCCCAATTATATGTTGATGAAATTGTGAGGCTTCATGGAGTACCTGTGTCAATTGTATCTGATAGAGATCCCCGATTTACTTCAATATTTTGGAAGAGCCTACATAATGCCATGGGCACAAAGTTGAACTTCAGTACTGCATTCCACCCACAGACTGATGGTCAATCTGAAAGGACCATTCAAATTCTAGAAGATATGTTGAGAGCATGTGTGTTAGACCTTAAAGGTAGTTGGGACAAACACCTTTCATTAGTGGAGTTTGCATACAACAATAGTTATCAATCAACTATTGGTATGGCCCCATATGAAGCTTTGTATGGAAGAAAATGTAGATCTCCTGTGCATTGGGATGAAGTTGGAGAAAGAAAAATTTTAGGGCCAGAGATTGTCCAGCAAACTTGTGAGGTTATAGAGAAGATAAGAAAAAGAATGAAAGTGGCTCAGAGTAGACAGAAAAGCTATGCAGACAATAGAAGAAAAGATCTAGAATTTAAGGTGGGTGAAAAAGTATTTCTTAAGGTTGCTCCAATGAAAGGAGTCATGAGATTTGGCAAGAAAGGAAAGTTGAGTCCAAGATTCATTGGTCCATTTGAAATCCTTGAAAGGATAGGTGATGTGGCTTATAGACTTGCCCTTCCTCCATCATTATCAGGAGTTCATAATGTGTTCCATGTGTCCATGTTGCGAAAATATGTTTCAAACTCCTCACATGTGTTAAGTTATGAGCCACTTCAACTTAGGGATGATCTCACTTATGAAGAAGTGCCCATTAGGATTTTGGACAATAAGGAGCAAATTCTTCGTACTAAGAAGATTGATTTGGTAAAGGTTTTATGGAGAAACCATGCAGTTGAAGAGGCAACCTGGGAACGAGAAGAGGAAATGAGATCTAAGTATCCTCATCTATTTGCTTAAGTTATGAATTTCGAGGACGAAATTCTTATAAGGAGGGGAGAATTGTAGTAACCAGTATCCACGACTGGTAAGAATAAATATTTATATATGTATAAATATACGTATTTTATTTGTATGTTGGTGATACTTGAATTATATATTGTTATTAGTAATATTTTTATAGGTTAAGGATATACGATTAGTATTGGGTTTATTTGTATGACTTTAGATTTATTTTAGGGACCAAATTGTTATACTTTGAAAGTTTTGGGGGCAAATTTGTAAATATCAAAAATTAGCCTCTTAGTATAAAAATACACTTTTAAACCCTAATTTACCATTTTTAGGTCGAGCTACCCATTTTAAGAGAGAGAAGAGAGAAATAGAGGAGAGAGAAAGAGGAGAAGAAGAAGAAAAAGAAGAAGAAATTAGAAATTTGAATTTCAAGAGGTATATCATACGTATTTCTCAATTTATTGGTATTAATTAAGTTAATTCCTTTAAGTTTTGATTTCTGAAAATATGTATAATTGAGGATTTGTTGTGTATTTCGTAAGATCATATGAGAATTGATGATGATCTATAAGATAGTTTGATAAATCATGATGAATTATGGAATTTCTGCTGGATAACCTCTTGATCTAGGAATTTTATAAATTGTTGTGATTCGATTCTGGTTTTGAATTTTGAGTATATGAAATTAGACATGTTTAGGATCATCTGAGACTTTGAATCGACTGAAAATCTCGGAAATTGAATTTGTAGTGAATTTACCAAAATGACCCTGGAATTCTGGAAATTTCCTGTGTAAACAGTATGATACAGTGGAAAATAATTTTTGACCTGCTGAATGATCTTTAAAAATTACGAATTTGTGGAATATGATAATTTTATATGTCTAATATGATATACTCGGAATTGAGAATTTGGATCAATGTGGTTGAAGTGTTATGAATTTCTAAAGTGTATCAGCTCATTGTAGTATTTGATTAACAGATTTTTAAAGTTATGAAATAAAATAGTTTTAAAATACTTTTGGCAGTTATTTGGAAGCCAAATATTTATCATGGACTGAGATATGTGTCAAGAGTAATTATGTGGTAGTTTTATAATTTTTGAGTTAGTATATGATTTTATAAAATTGGGAGATTGAATACTGTTTAGTAAGTATCTTGATCCTGTCAGGTTTGTAGTTTGGATTCGATGGTGTGTATGGAATGGATTGTGTAGGAATTTTGATATAATATTCATATATAAGAAGTATATATGAGTCAAGAATGATATATTCTGATTTCGGAGTAATTGGACATCATTTGATGTATTAGAAATTTTTGTTAAGTGTAAGTGGTCAGAATGACAGGTTTTGAGAAACCAAATATTTAGACCAATTTGATGTGATAAATGCACTGTGTATAATTTTGTAAGCTATTTAAAGTATTTTGTGTGAATTGTGAGGCTTATGAAAGGATTAATCTCCATTGATAGGTTAAGGAGATTTAAGCCTTGTAGCTGAAAGTGTTAAGAGGTAAGTATACTAGACTTTTTACTGAAATCACAATAAACATAGTAATTGTTTTGTATGATTTTGCAAATGGGGTTAAGAATATGTTTATGTTATGTCAAAGTATATTTTGATATGAAATGTGAATATATGTTTCTGAATGTGAGCATTGACATTGAGCATGGACATACATGTGTTTTGTAAGTGAGCTTTCAAAATAAGATGTGTTTAATAAAGAAAGCTTTTGAAGTGTAATATGTCCATGAGAAATATTTTGTATTTTGAGGGTACTTGAACTCACTGTTAACTTAGTAGGCATTTTATGTGATTGTGGAGCCTTTATGTGTGGCCTTTCCTTTGGGATTGGTATATGTTATGTGTTCCGTATGTAGGGAGGATCCTATTGGTACCTAAAGGAAGAGTGAGTCATCACATTCGTGTGGTGGCGTATTGGTGCATGTGAGAGGACTCACCGATGATCAGGGTGAGGGTTTGGCTTTTACCTTCGGGCATAAGCGTTATATATGTGTGATTTAAAGACCTCACTTGTACTATTCCTCTCATACGGTATGTCACCTACGAGTGACATTTGGCTCATTATGTGATATGTGATATGTAAGTCCTACTAAGTAGTAGTTGAGTAATGGTATTCCTATTATGTGTTTTGAAAGAATGTGTAAGCGCTTACATGATATGTGATTTGATAAGATTATGATTTTGATTGATCACAGCATATCATACATATGCATTGTGTACATATATGTATTTGTATTTGATATATGAAAAATTAGTATGCTTACTGAGTTTTATACTCATTATAGTTTATGGTGATTTCAGGTAAATAAGGTGCATGTGGGCTTAGCGGATTTGGCAAGGCTTCTGCTGTTCCTTGGGTTCCCTAAGTTGCTAGGTTGTTGTGTGTTTCATTTGGGGACACGTGGGATAGGATATTTGGTTTGTCCCTATTGAATAAATACTTATGTATTATTTCATTGTGTGTGGATTGGATTTGGTTTAAGTTTTATAAAGTGTGGTTATTGGATGATTTTAAGTAAGAATTTGCAATGGATATATTCTGGGCTCCCGGTAACAAAGTTGCTACTGGTGACGTAGTAGAGTGTTAATCTCTGAGAAAACTCTGCGTATCTCCGGTTTAATAATTGTCCCAGTCATAATTCAATTGCTATAATTCTGAAAGAAATTGAAATGAATGTTTAAATATTGTCAAGAGAAGTTTATACTTATATGTTAGGTTAAGGTTGATTTTAGTGTTGAACTTACTAGCAACTTGCTAAGGATTTCTGTGTTGAATGAAAGTTGAAAATTTTGTGTAATATTATTTATGAGTACACATGCAGTGAATGAATGTAAGTGATGTCGTGTGTCGGATCTTTTGGGTCTGGGGCGTGACAGCTTTTATTGGTATCAGAGCTAAGATATGATTCTGTAGACTTTATGTGTCTAGTGAAGGGAACCCAGCCGATGCCAAATCCTTAAGATTGTATGTGTGCTTATTTATGTATATTGATTTATTTGATATCTTACTTACTTATCTTTGTGATTTTGAAAAGATGGGGCGTAATCCAAGAATTACTAGAAGTGCTGATACTGTGAATGAGAGTACTTCAGGAGAAAACCCTGCTACCATCCAAAATATTGTTCAAGCAGTGAATAATGTGCTTCAACAACAACGACCCAAAGCAGACCATAATGATAAATTCCATGTTATTGAGAAATTCAGAAAATTGCAACCACCATCATTTGAAGGCTCAAAAGACCCGCTGGTTGCTGAGGAGTGGATCCGTGAGTTGGAAAAGATATTCAGCCTCCTCGAATGTTCAGATTCACATAAAGTCAGTTGTGCCACTTACATGCTTAAGGAGGGAGCCAGTCATTGGTGGGAGATGACCATGCGGACACTGAATATTGATAAGAACAAGATAACATGGGAAAGATTCAAAGAAGTATTTAATGAAAAATACTTTCCCCAGTCCCTAAGAGATGAAAAAGAGGCAGAATTTATCCACCTTACTCAGGGCAAAATGTCAGTAACAGAATATGAGAGGAAGTTTGAGGAGTTGTCTAGGTTTGCTCCCCACTTAGTAGACACAGAAGCACGTAAGGCCAAGAGGTTTCAGATGGGTCTTAAACCAGAAGTGAGAAGGTTACTCTCTGTCCTTGATCTACAGACTTACAGTGCAGTATTACAGAGGGCTGAAATATTAGCAAGGGATGAAGAATTGGCAGCACCATCTGAGTCCAAACATATGGGTTATCATCGATCAGAAAAGAGACCTTGGGTTAAAAATAATCAGAAAAAGTTTGACAGGTGGAAAGGAAAGAAGAGGCATAGGAATGATGACATTGAAAAGAAGGATTTTCCATTATGTGATACATGTGGGAGACCACATGGAGGGGTGTGTTTCAGAAAAAGTGGAGCTTGTTTTAAGTGTAGAAAGATTGGTCATTTTATTCAGGATTGTCCAGAGATGAAGAATGATCAGGGAGGATTTAAGAAAGATCAGAAAGCTCAAGCAAGAGTCTATGCTCTTACCAGAAAAGAAGCAGATGATTCACCTTCTGTGGTGACAGGTACAATTTCCATATCTGGCCAGCATGGTTTAGCTCTTTTTGATTCGGGTTCTACCCATTCATTTGTGTCACATGCATTTGTTAGTAATATGGGGGTTGTGCCAGAACCTTTGGGTGTAGATTTATGTGTTGCAACTCCTTCAGGAGATTTGATGTGTGCTACAAATGTGGTAAAATCATGTAAAATTGAAATAGGAGATAAGGTGCTACAAGCAGATTTGATTATCTTGAATATGTATGATTTTGATGTTATATTTGGCATGGATTGGTTGTCTATGTACCATGCTAATGTTAAATGCTTTGAGAAAGAAGTTGTTTTCCAACCACCCGGGGAGCCTGAGTTTAGTTTTATTGGTTCTAAGTTATGCTCTTTGCCAAAAGTAATATCTGCTTTACAAGCTTGGAAAAGTCTTAAGAAGGGTTGTCAGTGTTTCTTAGCGACTGTAGTGGATACAAAGAAAGAAGAAATGAAAATCCAAGATGTTCCAGGCGTGAATGAGTTTATAGATGTATTCCCTGAAGATTTACCTGGAGTTCCACCAGATCGAGAGATTGAATTCACGATAGAACTTCTGCCAGGAACCGGTCCTATATCTAAAACACCTTATCGTATGGCACCAGTAGAGCTTAAAGAGTTGAAGGAACAGCTACATGAATTGCTTGAGAAGGGGTTTATTCGCCCGAGTGTTTCACCTTGGGGTGCTCCAGTTCTTTTTGTTAAGAAGAAAGATGGTTCAATGAGATTATGTATTGACTATCGAGAGTTGAACCGTGTGACTGTAAAGAATAAATATCCACTTCCAAGAATCGATGATTTATTCGATCAGTTGCAAGGAGCTTGTGTATTCTCAAAAATTGATCTTCGTTCTGGCTATCATCAATTGAAGATCAAGAAAGAAGACATTCCAAAGACTGCATTTCGTACCAGATATGGGCATTATGAGTTTATTGTTATGCCATTTGGGTTGACAAATGCACCTGCTGCCTTTATGGATCTAATGAATAGAGTATTCAAGGATTATTTGGATAGGTTTGTTATTGTGTTTATTGATGACATCCTAGTGTACTCTAAGAGTAAGGGAGAACATGAAGAACACTTAAGAAAAGTCCTACAAGTGTTAAGGGAGAAGCAGCTTTATGCAAAATTCAAGAAATGTGAATTCTGGCTAGATCGAATGGTATTTTTGGGACATGTTGTTTCCTCAAAGGGAATTTCAGTGGATCCAAGCAAAATTGAAGCAGTGGTGAATTGGTCCAGACCAACTAATGTGGGGGAAATTCAAAGTTTTCTTGGGCTGGCAGGATATTATAGACGGTTTGTTGAAGGATTCTCTAAGATAGCTTCACCTTTAACTCAATTGACAAGAAAGAATGTCAAGTTTCAGTGGTCAGAAGAATGTGAGAAAAGTTTTCAAGAACTCAAGCATCGGTTAGTATCTGCTCCCATACTAACCATCCCTTCTGCTTCTGCTGGATTTGTGATTTATAGTGATGCTTCCAAGAAAGGGCTTGGGTGTGTATTAATGCAGGATGGAAAGGTAGTGGCATATGCCTCACGACAACTAAAGACTTATGAGCAGAATTACCCTACTCATGACTTGGAGTTGGCTGCAGTAGTTTTTGCTCTGAAAATTTGGAGGTATTATCTTTATGGAGAAAGGTGTGAAATTTACACAGATCACAAAAGTCTTAAATACTTCTTTACTCAAAAGGAGTTAAATATGAGGCAACGTCGATGGTTGGAACTAGTCAAAGATTATGACTGTGTGATTAACTACCATCCGGGAAAAGCTAATGTTGTAGCAGATGCTTTGAGTAGAAAATCTTCAGGACATATGGCAGCACTTTTGACTACTCAAAAGCAAATTTTGTTGGATTTAGAAAAGCTTGGCATTGAAGTGGTAAGATCTAATGATAGGGCTTATGTTGCAAGTATGTCCATTCAGCCTACCCTAATTAAGAGAATTAAGGAAGCACAAGGTAATGATGTGCATCTGAAGAAAATTATGGAAGAAATTTCATTGGGTAAAAGGCCTAACTTTGCTATTTTTGATGATGGAGCTCTACATTTTGAAGGTAGACTTTGTGTGCCTAATAATGATGAGTTGAAAAATGAGATCTTGGTTGAAGCTCATAGTTCACCATATACTGTCCATCCGGGAGGTACCAAGATGTATCGAGACCTACGAGCTATTTATTGGTGGGTTAATATGAAAAGAGAGATTGCAAAATTTATAGAGCAATGTTTGACATGTCAGCAAGTTAAGGCAGAACATCAGAGACCATCTGGGTTATTGAAACCTTTATTGGTACCGGAATGGAAATGGGAGCACATAGCCATGGATTTTGTAGTTGGGTTGCCAAGTACACAAAAGGGCTACAATGCCATATGGGTGATTATTGATAGGCTAACAAAATCAGCACATTTTATTCCAATATGCACCACTTATTCCATGGATAGGTATGCCCAATTATATGTTGATGAAATTGTGAGGCTTCATGGAGTACCTGTGTCAATTGTATCTGATAGAGATCCCCGATTTACTTCAATATTTTGGAAGAGCCTACATAATGCCATGGGCACAAAGTTGAACTTCAGTACTGCATTCCACCCACAGACTGATGGTCAATCTGAAAGGACCATTCAAATTCTAGAAGATATGTTGAGAGCATGTGTGTTAGACCTTAAAGGTAGTTGGGACAAACACCTTTCATTAGTGGAGTTTGCATACAACAATAGTTATCAATCAACTATTGGTATGGCCCCATATGAAGCTTTGTATGGAAGAAAATGTAGATCTCCTGTGCATTGGGATGAAGTTGGAGAAAGAAAAATTTTAGGGCCAGAGATTGTCCAGCAAACTTGTGAGGTTATAGAGAAGATAAGAAAAAGAATGAAAGTGGCTCAGAGTAGACAGAAAAGCTATGCAGACAATAAAAGAAAAGATCTAGAATTTAAGGTGGGTGAAAAAGTATTTCTTAAGGTTGCTCCAATGAAAGGAGTCATGAGATTTGGCAAGAAAGGAAAGTTGAGTCCAAGATTCATTGGTCCATTTGAAATCCTTGAAAGGATAGGTGATGTGGCTTATAGACTTGCCCTTCCTCCATCATTATCAGGAGTTCATAATGTGTTCCATGTGTCCATGTTGCGAAAATATGTTTCAAACTCCTCACATGTGTTAAGTTATGAGCCACTTCAACTTAGGGATGATCTCACTTATGAAGAAGTGCCCATTAGGATTTTGGACAATAAGGAGCAAATTCTTCGTACTAAGAAGATTGATTTGGTAAAGGTTTTATGGAGAAACCATGCAGTTGAAGAGGCAACCTGGGAACGAGAAGAGGAAATGAGATCTAAGTATCCTCATCTATTTGCTTAAGTTATGAATTTCGAGGACGAAATTCTTATAAGGAGGGGAGAATTGTAGTAACCAGTATCCACGACTGGTAAGAATAAATATTTATATATGTATAAATATACGTATTTTATTTGTATGTTGGTGATACTTGAATTATATATTGTTATTAGTAATATTTTTATAGGTTAAGGATATACGATTAGTATTGGGTTTATTTGTATGACTTTAGATTTATTTTAGGGACCAAATTGTTATACTTTGAAAGTTTTGGGGGCAAATTTGTAAATATCAAAAATTAGCCTCTTAGTATAAAAATACACTTTTAAACCCTAATTTACCATTTTTAGGTCGAGCTACCCATTTTAAGAGAGAGAAGAGAGAAATAGAGGAGAGAGAAAGAGGAGAAGAAGAAGAAAAAGAAGAAGAAATTAGAAATTTGAATTTCAAGAGGTATATCATACGTATTTCTCAATTTATTGGTATTAATTAAGTTAATTCCTTTAAGTTTTGATTTCTGAAAATATGTATAATTGAGGATTTGTTGTGTATTTCGTAAGATCATATGAGAATTGATGATGATCTATAAGATAGTTTGATAAATCATGATGAATTATGGAATTTCTGCTGGATAACCTCTTGATCTAGGAATTTTATAAATTGTTGTGATTCGATTCTGGTTTTGAATTTTGAGTATATGAAATTAGACATGTTTAGGATCATCTGAGACTTTGAATCAACTGAAAATCTCGGAAATTGAATTTGTAGTGAATTTACCAAAATGACCCTGGAATTCTGGAAATTTCCTGTGTAAACAGTATGATACAGTGGAAAATAATTTTTGACCTGCTGAATGATCTTTAAAAATTACGAATTTGTGGAATATGATAATTTTATATGTCTAATATGATATACTCGGAATTGAGAATTTGGATCAATGTGGTTGAAGTGTTATGAATTTCTAAAGTGTATCAGCTCATTGTAGTATTTGATTAACAGATTTTTAAAGTTATGAAATAAAATAGTTTTAAAATACTTTTGGCAGTTATTTGGAAGCCAAATATTTATCATGGACTGAGATATGTGTCAAGAGTAATTATGTGGTAGTTTTATAATTTTTGAGTTAGTATATGATTTTATAAAATTGGGAGATTGAATACTGTTTAGTAAGTATCTTGATCCTGTCAGGTTTGTAGTTTGGATTCGATGGTGTGTATGGAATGGATTGTGTAGGAATTTTGATATAATATTCATATATAAGAAGTATATATGAGTCAAGAATGATATATTCTGATTTCGGAGTAATTGGACATCATTTGATGTATTAGAAATTTTTGTTAAGTGTAAGTGGTCAGAATGACAGGTTTTGAGAAACCAAATATTTAGACCAATTTGATGTGATAAATGCACTGTGTATAATTTTGTAAGCTATTTAAAGTATTTTGTGTGAATTGTGAGGCTTATGAAAGGATTAATCTCCATTGATAGGTTAAGGAGATTTAAGCCTTGTAGCTGAAAGTGTTAAGAGGTAAGTATACTAGACTTTTTACTGAAATCACAATAAACATAGTAATTGTTTTGTATGATTTTGCAAATGGGGTTAAGAATATGTTTATGTTATGTCAAAGTATATTTTGATATGAAATGTGAATATATGTTTCTGAATGTGAGCATTGACATTGAGCATGGACATACATGTGTTTTGTAAGTGAGCTTTCAAAATAAGATGTGTTTAATAAAGAAAGCTTTTGAAGTGTAATATGTCCATGAGAAATATTTTGTATTTTGAGGGTACTTGAACTCACTGTTAACTTAGTAGGCATTTTATGTGATTGTGGAGCCTTTATGTGTGGCCTTTCCTTTGGGATTGGTATATGTTATGTGTTCCGTATGTAGGGAGGATCCTATTGGTACCTAAAGGAAGAGTGAGTCATCACATTCGTGTGGTGGCGTATTGGTGCATGTGAGAGGACTCACCGATGATCAGGGTGAGGGTTTGGCTTTTACCTTCGGGCATAAGCGTTATATATGTGTGATTTAAAGACCTCACTTGTACTATTCCTCTCATACGGTATGTCACCTACGAGTGACATTTGGCTCATTATGTGATATGTGATATGTAAGTCCTACTAAGTAGTAGTTGAGTAATGGTATTCCTATTATGTGTTTTGAAAGAATGTGTAAGCGCTTACATGATATGTGATTTGATAAGATTATGATTTTGATTGATCACAGCATATCATACATATGCATTGTGTACATATATGTATTTGTATTTGATATATGAAAAATTAGTATGCTTACTGAGTTTTATACTCATTATAGTTTATGGTGATTTCAGGTAAATAAGGTGCATGTGGGCTTAGCGGATTTGGCAAGGCTTCTGCTGTTCCTTGGGTTCCCTAAGTTGCTAGGTTGTTGTGTGTTTCATTTGGGGACACGTGGGATAGGATATTTGGTTTGTCCCTATTGAATAAATACTTATGTATTATTTCATTGTGTGTGGATTGGATTTGGTTTAAGTTTTATAAAGTGTGGTTATTGGATGATTTTAAGTAAGAATTTGCAATGGATATATTCTGGGCTCCCGGTAACAAAGTTGCTACTGGTGACGTAGTAGAGTGTTAATCTCTGAGAAAACTCTGCGTATCTCCGGTTTAATAATTGTCCCAGTCATAATTCAATTGCTATAATTCTGAAAGAAATTGAAATGAATGTTTAAATATTGTCAAGAGAAGTTTATACTTATATGTTAGGTTAAGGTTGATTTTAGTGTTGAACTTACTAGCAACTTGCTAAGGATTTCTGTGTTGAATGAAAGTTGAAAATTTTGTGTAATATTATTTATGAGTACACATGCAGTGAATGAATGTAAGTGATGTCGTGTGTCGGATCTTTTGGGTCTGGGGCGTGACACTTACTATGTTTATTGTGATTCCAGTAAAAAGTCTAGTATACTTACCTCTTAACACTTTCAGCTACAAGGCTTAAATCTCCTTAACCTATCAATGGAGATCAATTCTTTCATAAGCCTCACAATTCACACAAAATACTTTAAATGGCTTACAAAATTATACACGATGCATTTATCACATCAAATTGGTCTAAATACTTGGTTTCTCAAAACCTGTCATTCTAACCACTTACACTTAACAAAATTTTCTAATACATCAAATGATGTTCAATTACTCCAAAATCAGAATATACCATTCTTGACTCATATATCCTTCTTATATATGAATATTATATCAAAATTCCTACACAATCCATTCTATACACACCATCGAATCCAAACTACTAACCTGATAGGATCAAGATACTTACTAAACAGTATTCAATCTCCTAATTTTATAAATTCATATACTAACTCAAAAATTGTAAAACTACCACAGAAATACTCTTGACACATATCCCAATCCATGATAAATATTTTACTTCAAAATAACTACCAAAAGTATTTTAAAACTATTTTATTCTATAGCTTTAAAAATCTGTTAATCAAATACTGCAATGAGCTTATACACTTTAGAAAATCATAACACTTCGACCACATTGATCTAAATTCTCAATTCCGAGTATATCACATTAGACATATAAACTTATCATATTCCATAAATTCGTAATTTTTAAAGATCATTCAGTATGACAAAAATTATTTTTCACTGTACTATACTGTTTACACAGGAAATTTCCAGAATATCAGGGTCATTTTGGTAAATTCACTATAAATTCAATTTCCAGAATTTTCAATCGATTCAAAGTCTCAGATGATCCTTAACATGTCTAATTTCATATACTCAAAATTTAAAACCAGAATCGAATCACAACAATTTATAAAATTCCTAGATCAAGAGGTTATCCAGCAGAAATTCCACAATTCATCATAATTTATCAAACTATCTTATAGATCATCATCAATTCTCATATGATCTTACGAAATACACAACAAATCCTCAATTATACATATTTTCAGAAATCAAAACTTAAAGGAATTAACTTAATTAATACCAATAAATTGAGAAATACGTATGATATACCTCTTGAAATTCAAAATTCCAATTTCTTCTTCTTTTTCTTCTTCTTCTCCTCTTTCTCTCTCCTCTATTTCTCTCTTCTCTCTCTTAAAATGGGTAGCTCGACCAAAATGAGAGAATTAGGGTTTTTAAAAGTGTATTTTTATACTAAGTGGCTAATTTTTGGTATTTACGAATTTACCCTCAAAACTTTCAAAGTATTACAATTTGGTCCCTAAAATAAATCTAAAGTCTTGCAATTAAACCCAATGCTAATAGTATCACCTTAACCTATACAAACACTACTAATAACAATATATAAATCAAGTAACCAACATACAAATAAAATACGTATATTTATACATTTATAAACACTTATTCTTACCAGTCGTGGATACTGGTTATTACACAGTTTCTATAATCTCTATGTGATAATCATTGGGATGCAGTTATCCGAATCTTACAATATATCAAAGGTGCACCAAATAAATATTTACTATATGAGAATAAGGGTTATACACAAGTTGTTGGATACTCAAATGTTGATTGGATAGGTTCTTCATTAGATAGACATTCTACCATCTGGTATTGTGTTCTTGTTGGAGAAAACCTTGTATTTTGAAAAAGTAAGACGTTGTTGTCGAGTCAAGTGTAGAAGGAATATCGTGCCATAGTCTTAGCAACATGTGAGCTTATATGATTGAAACAGTTAATCCAAGAATTAAATTTTGCAAACATATCACAGATAAAGTTACTTTGTGATGGTTACTTTGTGATGATCAATCTGCACTTCACATTTCATCAAATTCGGTGTTTTATGAAATAATTAAGCATATAAAAATTGATTGTCATTTTATTCGAAAGAATATTTTGTCTAGCTGTATTTTCACTAGTTATGTCAATTCAAATGACCAGCTAGCACCTATCCTTACTAAATCTCTCAAGGATCCTCGAATTAATTTTATTTATAACAAACTTGGTGCATATAATTTATATACTTTACCCTGAGGGGGAGTGTTAAAATGTATATATGATGAATGATATTTGTACATAAATAGTTAATATTATAGAATAGGAAAACTCGGATAGCTTTCCATTTAAGATTAATAACCTTACAATTGGGATTGATAGCATCTCCTATATAATCTTGTATTTTCTTGAATGTTGAATACATAAGAATTATCTTTTCCTCTCTATTAGTTCATAATATCAAAGCATGTATCATTTACAGATCCAGATTCTCTTTTAAATTAAATATTTATATAATTTTTTATTAGTATGTAATGGATAAAAATTAATAATTATTAAAATAAAAATAATAAAAAATATATTTTAATCACTTATATTTAATATAAAATACGTATAAAAATTATTAGAAATTAGAAAAAAATGACATTTTTGTCCCTAAAATATGGCCCGTTGCCAAATTTTGTCCATTTTGTTTTAAATTACCCAAATTTGTCATTCTCCATTAGTTCAATTACCGTTAGATCTTATTGTTGAAGGGTAAAATCATAACTTAATCAGAAAATATTCTTACACTATGATACGTGTTAAATGATTATGAATTATTAAATAAATAAATAAAATTCTACTATAGGCCACCACCATTGCAGCAGACATCCAACAATGGTGGGCCACCATCGACCGCTAGATTTCAATGATAAAAATGATCAAAATTTATATAATTGAACTCTATTTTTCGTGATCTACACAATAGTGATATCATTTTTGAAAAAAAAAGAAGGCGTCCAAATATGTAATGGGAGCAGTGGGAGGTGGCGGCCACTGATAATGCATATTAAACAGAGTAGTAGTGACGTGCATCACGGGCACCGTCGAATAGATTGACGGGCTGTCCATGTAGTAACCACTTATCCACAACCGGTAAGAATAAATATTTATACATATATAATATTCATATTTTATTTGTATGAGGATGATACTTAATTTATGTATTGTTATTAGTATTGTTTATATAGATTAAGGACCTACTATTAGTATTGGATTTATTTGTAAGACTTTAAATTTATTTTAGGGACCAAATTATAATACTTTAAAATTTTTAGGGGTTAATTCGTAAATACTAAAAGTTAGACTCTTAGTATAAAAATACACATTTTAAACCTTAATTTACTCATTTTTGGTCAAGCCACCCCTTTTAGAGAGAGAAATAGAGGGGAGAGAAAGAGAAGAAGAAGAAGAAATTAGAATTTTAAGCTTTAAGAGGTTTATCATAACTCTTTCTCAATTTGTTGGTGTTAATTAAGTTAATTTATTTAATTTTTAATTTCTAAAAATATGCAAAATTGGTGATTTGATGTGAATTTTGTAAGATATATTGAGAATTGATGATGATTATATAGACAACTTGATGAATCATGATGATTTTGCAGAATTTCTACTTGATAGTATCTTGATCCGAGAATTTTGTAAATTTTTATACTTCGATTCTGATTTTTTTATTTTTGAGAATATGAAACTAGATATGTTTATAATTATTTGAGATTTTGAATCGATTGAAAATTCTACAAATTGAATTTTTAGTGAATTTATGAAAATGACCTTGAAATTCTGAAAATTTTATGTGTTAACAGTATGCTAAAGTGACGAATAATTTTTGGTCTACTATATGATCTTCAAAAATTACAAAGTTTTGGAATATGATTATTTTACATGTCTAATATGATATATTAAAAATTGAGAATTTATATCAATGTGATAAAATTGTTATGATTTTTTAAAGTGTATCGGCTCACTGTACTGTTTGATGAACAGATTTTTAAAGTTATGGAATAAAATAGTTATAAAATAAATTTAGCAGGGATTTTTAAGTAAAATATTTATTATGGATTGAGATATGTGTTAAGAGTAATTCTGTGATAGTTTTATAAATTTTGAGTTAGTATATGATTTTATAAAATTGGGAGACTAAATGTTGTTTAGTAAATATCTTGATCCTGTCAGGATAATAGTTTGGATTTAATGGTGTTTATGAAATGGATTATGTAGAAATTATGATATAATATTCATATATAAGAAGGATATATGAGTCAAGAAATATGTATTATGGTTTTGGAGTAATTGGACATCATTTGATGTATAAATTTTTTTTGTTAAGTGTAAGTGGTCAGAATGACAGATTTTGAGAAACCAAGTAATTAGACCAATTCGATGTGATAAATGCAATGTGTGTAATTTTATAAGCTATTTAAAGTATTTTATGTGAATAGTGAGGTTTATGAAAGGATTAATCTCCATTGATAAGTTAAGGAGAATTAAGCCTTGTGCTCGAAAGTGTTAAGAGGTAAGTATACTAGACTCTTACTGAAATAACAATAAACATAGTAATTGTCTATGTATGATTTTGTAAATGTGCTTAAAAATATGTTTATGTTATGCCAAAATATATTTTGATATGAAATGTGAAAGACATATGTTTATAAATGTGAGCATTGACGTTGAGTATGGGCATATATGACATATATGTGTTTATAAAAGTGAGCGTTTCAAAATAAAATGTGTTTAATAAAGAAAGCTTTTGAAGTGGAATATGTCCATAAGAAACGTTTTGTGTTTTGGGGATGCTTGAACTCACTATTTACTTAGTAGGCATCTTATGTGATTTGTGGAGCCTTTATATGTGGCATTTCTTTTAGGATTGGTATATATTATATGTTCCGTATATAGGGAGAATCCTATTGGTACCTAAAGGAAGAGTGAGTCATCACATTCGTGTGGTGGGGTATTAGTTCATGTGAGATGACTCACCGATGATCAGGGTGAGGGTTTGACTCTTACCTTCGGGCATGAGCATTATATATGTGTAATTTAAACCTCATTTGTGTTATTCCTCTCATACGGTATGTCATCAACGGATGACATTTGGCTCATTATGTGATATGTGATATGGAAGTCCTACTAAATAGTAGTTGAGTGATGGTATTTCTATTATATGTTTTGAAAGAATGTGTAAGCGCTTACCTGACATGTGATTTGATAAGATTATGATTTTAATTTATCACGACATATCATACATATGCATTGTGTATATATATGTATTTGTATTTTGATATATAAAAAACTAGTATGCTTACTGAGTTTTATATTCATTATAATTTATGATAATTTCAGGTAAATAAGGTATATGTGTGCTTAGCGGATTTGGCAAAGCTTCTGTTGTCCATTGGGTTCCCTAAGTTGCTGGTTGCTAAGTGTTTTATTTGTGGACACATAGTTTAAGATATTTGATTTGTCCTTATTGAATAAATACTTATATATTATTTTATTAGGTGTAGTTGTATTTGGTTTATGCTCCTCCAAATATGTTTATGGATTAATTTTGTGATGAACCTACTAGCAACTTACTAAGGATTTATATGTAGAATTCAAGTTTGAAAATTTATACAATATTAATTATGAGTGCACATTATTGAATGAGTGTAAGTTATGTCGTGTGTCAAATTTTTTGGATCTGGAGCGTGAAAGTATACGTTAAACGAAGAAGCGGTGATGTGTATCGTCGGTACCGTTGATCTATCCAACGGTGCCGGCGGTGCACGTCACTACCAACTCGTTTAATGTGCACCGTTGTTTCCATGGAGGAGGGTGATGGCTACGGTGATGCACTTCAAACAAAGCAACTATGACGTGCATCGCCGGTGGCTGTCGCCTCTCATGGCTCCCATTGCATATTTGACCGTCTTTTGATTTTTTTTTTATCAAAAATGATCCAATCATTATATAGATCACATAAAAATAGAATTCAATGATATAAATTTTGATTATTTTTATCGTTGGAGTTTTTTTACCGGTAGTCATGGGCCACTGCCGAATGTCTGTGCCAATTGAGAGTTCTATTTTTTTAATAATTTATTTTTAAGAATTATTATTAAAATCAAATCTATCCAAATATGTTACGCGTTCAATTTTTTTTGTTAATAGTCAATCATTTATTAACATGTATAAATAGTATTAATACTTAAATAGTTTTTTATGATGTGTCAATTAATTTAAACATTACAATACATGTGCATAATTATCAAAGGCAAAAAGTTTTGTCAAATTTAATGATAATTGA
The DNA here is from genome assembly GCA_946807835.1 of Ailanthus altissimus. Lineage (NCBI taxonomy): Eukaryota > Viridiplantae > Streptophyta > Magnoliopsida > Sapindales > Simaroubaceae > Ailanthus > Ailanthus altissimus. The sequence continues at coordinate 32,711,810 of OX327689.1, read as the reverse complement.
TTACCAGAAATGGATAAATTTAAATAATTTAAAATAAAAAAATTAAAATTGAGTAGTGAGTCGAATTTCAAAAACAAAAATATCATTTTTCTTAAAAATTAACTTAAAAGGAGAATCTAATTTATCGGTTGCAAAGTTATAACTATCAACTAATAAATGAAAACCAAGAATCAAAAGAAAGCTAATTATTCTATCTACTGAGTCACCGTAGCTACTGGTATTTTTTTAAAAAAAAAATAATTCTTTCCAAATTCTTCAATCAATGAGTTGAAGTCAGAATCAAGAAAAGCACTATTTCCCTTCAAGCTAAGACTAGCTAGGTTTTATTCTTGTTGGCTAGATTGATTTTATTGTTTGAATAAGTCAAATTAAACGACAATGCTTAATCACAATAACATACATGGCCATCGGTTGCAAGACTTCAATTTTTTTTAATTAACGGGTCGTTTATTATATGGTCATATATAAGAGAGAAAAGTGAATATATTTTCGGGCATTTCCCCAAAGGTTCAGCTGACAATTCGTTGGGGGAAAGTTGAATGAGTATATTAATCGAGTAGCGAAAGATCATTTTTGAAAACATCAAAGTTAGGTTTAAATTGACCTCTATCGAATCTCTTTTTTTTTTATTGCATATTACATTACAATTTGTTACACATCTCAGAATTACATGATAATACTATTACATCTCAATTAATTTTATAATTGTTCTGTTTATCTTTTCTTTTTTGAGATGGATGCTTCATCATCAAGTCCCCCACACTTACTATTATTTTAAAATATAATTTTAATTATCAGACCTAACAAACTTGAAATTTAGCCCTCTCTAAAAAAATACTTGAAATTTAGCCCAATCTTTTTTGTAGGCTACTCCACGTTGCGCTTGCGGACCTCAAGCCCACTGACAGGTTGAGATGAGCTGGACTTATAAGAAAAAGCAGGCCAAGCCCATTACTGGCCCAGGCATCCCAGCCCATTTAACACTTCTAATGATGATCCAACCTCAAAAAACCAAAACTAGAAAAGGGGCGAATATAGAAGAAGTTTATGGGTTGAGAAAACAGTAAGTCCATCACAATGAATACAACGGGCCATGAACTAAATTAAATGTACAATATTTTTGCTTAACACTAATTGATTGTCTCCTCGGATAACAAACAGCATGCCAAGTGTTAAATCAGCCCGCAACAATACTAGTTTCGTCATAAGCATAATTTCAGCTTATTTTATGAGTTCAAACCCAGCTCATTCGACTCTTGAAGCAGGATCCATTCCAGTTGAAGGGCTATCAGCAAAATACTCCTGGTGCTTCAAATGTATGCCATACTGCTCATTCAATAGTAACAGTGGAATCACTTTTAGATATAAACATATTAACAATGAAAAGAAATTAAAACCAGTGGAAGTGAACATCTTAACTAACACTTTCTCAACCTGGATAAATTTACTATTACCCAAGGTTTCAACAGTTTGGATATCATACTTCTAATGCAAATAAGGCATTTCAAGGGTAGAGTGAAGCATCTGCTTATTAATCTGACCAAACACTTCTTCCATATTAGTTTGATTGAACAAATTTGAAATGTTTTTCATATTTAAAAGGGTGAAAACCCTCTCCTAGAAATCACATCTATGTGACAAGCCTGATAAGATTAGAGAGATATATATCTTACGTCTCAAGTTCTCAAGCAATACCATTTAAGATGACCTTAGCACTGAATTCAGATACACTGATTTCAAAATCAAGAATAATAAAACATACTGAAGGCTTACCTCATGCAATGCCTTCATGAGGTCATCGATCGTCAATATCAAGCGCTTATCCTGTTCCAACAAACAGATCAGACAAGCCAAAAGGAATCAATCAAGACATTTTACACATAAAAAGCATAAAGAGCACCTTCTGATGCTTGTCCCTTTTGTCCTTGACCACTGCTGCCTGCCTTGCCTTGCATTGCCTACATTAGGTGGCATAGCTGGGTAAACCATCTTGCAACACACTTCAAAGTTAACATAAAAGAGAATATAACCACTGAATGGTGTACTCTCCAATGAAATTTAGAGGAACAGTTTCAAGGCAAATAAAAGAAACTTTTGGATGTAAATTAGCAATAATGTTAAATCCTAAACTCATAAAAAAGGCCTTAGAATAGAGTTCAAAGTAACAACAAAATGTGAGGAGTATAAGAAAAAAAAGATCTGGTAGCATACTGAAGAGCATCACTTGCAACCTCTGAAACGAACTTCTGCGTAGCAACAGCTACCAGCCTAATCCTGCAAAAACAAAGAAGATAGTTCACAGATTATGAGAAACAATAAGTGAGATCTTCAAAGCTGGAGTTTATAGCAATGACTAAATAAACCTAAGAAAAACAGAAGCCACAAAAATCAGCAGTCTTCATTGCATACAAGAAATAACCATTTCAGACGGAGCAGTCATCAGAGCAATGGATCCAACAAATCCCTTTATTTAAGAGAGAAATGAGAAGAGCAATTTTTTCTTTATTGAAGAAAGATGTTCTCTTAGTTTCTCTTCAATAAAGAGAACTGCTTATATGACCTAATTCGAGGGCTCTAGGGAAATCACTCAAAAACAAAATAGCAAGAACAATTACATGCTGTAACTTAATACAAAAAGCTCATTTGCCCTCAAATTCATCTCAAATCGATCAACTTCTTAAAGGTCATCCCCAAGCCAACTATTTGAGAATTAAATTTTGCTTTGATTTGCAAATATCACAATACTTTCCATTAATTACCGCATGTCAAAAATAACAACCCAGAAACGTACAGTCAACCTCTCGTCGAGCTCTAACTTCAAAGATAACCCACTAACCACACAAATATAAGCTTCATAACAACTATTCAAAACCCTAGAGCAATCAGTTTGTATTAGTATTAAATAATTATAAACAAATAAATAAAGGACAAGTACCTACAATCTAACATCGGGACATTGAAACCCGCTCTTAGCTAAGTAATGCTCCACCAATTCATCAGGTATCTGATTCAAAGAACCAACGCAGATGACAAATCGATAAATAAATTAGAAGACGGATTTGAGAAATTATTAACGAATTTGTGCCAGCGAATATATAAAGTACGTACAGTGGGATTATAGTCCATTAAGGAAGCGAGAAATTCAGTGAGCGCCGCATCGTCGTCGTGCCTTCCATTGCTGGATTGTTGGTTATTGTGATTCATTCTCCTCCCCCTCTCTCTCTCTCTCTCTCTGTTGCCGTATCAATTGTGCGAATTTTACCAATTTGAATAATATAAGGACTCGATTTTTGCTAAATATTTTGTGGAAAAATTAACATATACCCCCCTAAATGTTAAATAAATTACACATATATGAAATATTTTCCTAAACTTAAACTTATTTCCCGTCAATTTGACAGACGTTAGCTTGACTGTGAATTGACAGGGCATAAATGTAATCCCGCGCTGCAGTAAATATTTTCTTCTCTGTTGGTGACTTTTTCTTGAAAAAAAAAAAAGCAAATAAAAACATTCTCAACAAATTATGGTTAGCTCCTTGCACACACACTTCTAACAACTTCGAACAAATTTTAAGAATATAAAATTAATAAAACATTAAAAAAAATTACAAATTTTGAATATGAGTTTTGGGGCATCCTCAGTCCATAGTACAGGCTCTGTAGGAGCTTGGGAAAGACCATGGCTGCCCCCACAAGATTCTTGGCAAGATCAAGTTTGCGATTTGAAGTTTTTTACTTTTTAACCTTTATTCAGATATTCAAAGAAGCAATAATGTCATCAGAGTTGAGAACGGGTCTCCTTTTGGCTTTCCGTTATCAATCAACAAGGGTACTTTCGTTATTCTGCTTAAATTGAGAAGCAACTAACAGTCAACAGTAACATTTTGGTTAAGTGTGATTCTGAAAAGTATTCATGTTGAAGTTTAATGATAAAAAGTTATAACCTTCACTTCAGTAAAAATTTAAATTTATGTCAAAAAAAAATCTGACCCTGAGCAAGCCTTCCATCTATGTGTAATTTCCCCAAACCCAGGGGAGAGAGGTGTTAATTTCCCAAGACTAATGCTACCATCGAGTTCCATAGAGTAGCTGAAACTTGAGTTGGGCCGGTTCAACTCAAAAGTCAAAATGAATGAAACCACCTGATATCAACATTGCGCATAAGTATGTTGGCAGAACTATCTGCACAGTTTAGAGAAGTTTCTTCTATTGTGGGTGAAGAACAAAGAACTGAAACAAAGATCTTTATCATAGTTCACAGAATACTGAAACTCCAACAACACTCTCTGAAAGTTCCAGTCAACAAAAACTATTTAGCATGCTTATATTGACAACTCTATATTGATGAAAAACATCTGTAGAAGTAAAGAATTGAACAAATTTATCTTGACTTTTGCTGACTGTAACGAACTATTCCATAAACGTCTATGATGCCAGGCGGAAAAACAGGATCAGTGGCTGCTCTCACGGCTACCTTGGCCACTGCAGTAACATTGACTGGAGGTGTGAACAGAGGCCCTACAAGTGGCAGCTGGCCCAGTGGTTTTGCATGTTGGAGAACCTGCAATTGTTTCGAGCAGGATATAGTCAAAAACCCAAGTGTTACATTTTTTAGATATTAACTGAAAAATTAAAATCAAAGAAAAACCTTGGGAGGAGGGAAAAAGTGAAGTCTGTTTTAACTGCTTGACAGATTATGTCAAATTTATAGTGCTTTTCAATCTTTAACGGCTACAAGATTGATGGCAACAAACATAACAAAATAGATAAGTACATTGCGAGAAGGAAGTGAAAAACTATTTACCATCTCCAGTGGAGAACCAATAACACCTAGAGGTAACTTCACACTCCCAACAGTTCGAGTCCCATATATAAACCCAGGCCTCAAAATCACTCCTGAAAGTAACACATGCAACAAGTTCAGTGAGATATTAGAACTGTGTACTGTAATTCAGTCTCCACTCCTCAGGATTTTTCGTGTTCTTATGTTAAGGGAAGTAGAACAGTCATTCTTACTAATAAGACCTATGAGATTCAAAAATGATAGTTGTTTTTTGAAAAACAAATATGTTACCTGCTTTCATATTGAAAAGCTCACAACTACATCATGTTATTACTGAAGACTGAATGAAACAACTAACCTCCATAAGGGAATTTGGTCAGTAACTCCGTCTCAGCAGCTTTCTACATCAAACATCATGAAAATAATAGTATAATTATGGAGGTAAACTGGGTCCTCGCAAGCCATTTGGTAATAACTATAAAATTCATGAACTGACATTGTTTTCTCAAAAACATCTATTACTTCCTAAAACTGACTGAAAGCCAGTGATGGTGGACGAAAAAACCTTTCCCTCATAATATCCTTGCAATAAGTAATTTGCAACACCAAAGTCAGCAGCAGAGATATAAACAAATCTTTTCACCCCTGTAGGTAAGCAAGACAGGCTGATCAGCCAGTGAAAATGTGTAAAACAATCTATTGCATCGAGAGAAAAGGTTAACTCCATTAACTATATAGTTAACTGAATTGATATCAAGCCCAAAAAGAATTTGTATGATTGTATGTTGACAAACAATTTGAAGCATTATTTATGCTGCTAATTCCAGGATCTATATACAACTACCTTTTTCTGAAGCAGCTCTGATTGCATTTATGTTTGCAGTTCCATTAATTTTATACATGTAAGAGTTGGATCCAAAACCGCCAACACAGGAGATCTAGAAAATTAAATTCAAGTTAGCCAAAAAGATCAACACTTCACCAAGGAAAGAAATACAGACTCCGTGATCTCATCCAAAGCGACTGGCACTATAGAAATATTAATATTGCAACAAAGCGCATATTATGTGTTAAAAGTCCCAATGTGTGAATGTTCTTGCTAAGAAAATCACAAATTTAGATTTGCACTTTTTTGAATCTATGGTGTATTGGTGTTAATCAGGATACATACAACAGATGTCACCCCATCCAAAGCTTCCTTCCATGAATCAGATGAAAGCAGATTTCCTGGCAATCATGAGACAAAGTTAGCGATGGTATAATCATACCAAATAAAGGGCCATCAAGATACATAATAGCCAAGAACACGAACCTTGATACCAAGTTACATTGTTAGCCCAAGAATCATGTAAAGATGACCTACCAGACCTGAAAGGAAGAAACACTGAAATCAATATAGATATGGATAGGTACAACAGTCTACCTGATATAACAAACTATAAGTCCTCATATGGAGTGCAAACTCCATAAATTAAGGGAAAAACTTATAGATCTTGATTCTTTGGACTGAACTGTTATCACACATTAGTCTATTATTAAAGTATGAAGGATCAAAGGACACAATTGTTCCTTTATTATTTGCAAGACCAGGAAACTTGCCAGAGACAATTAAACGATTTCTGGAAAGTATTGGATACAGATAACCATATGAAAACCAAGCATTCTGCGACTAAGGCAGGAAGAAACCTAATACCTGCTAAGGCTAGCAACAGTCAAACCACGGTTTAGAGCTTCTCTGCAAATGTGTGAACCAACAAATCCATTTCCACCCAAAACAAGCAACTGAATAAAGTTGCATATCAGTCAAAATGCAGGAAAACATACAACACATCCACGAATGAACAAGCAAATTCGCTGCAACCCCATAGTCCTCATTGCAACATACCTTCTCTGTTGGAGGCGGGGGCACATCTACCGTCTCTGCTTCCTCAACTTTAAAGGGCTCATCAACCTTATTAGAATCTGTTGATAGATACCTCCCACTCCTAGACGCCACCATTGTACTGTTTCAACAGAAAGAATATCACGATGAAACAAAAATGAAATGCAACAATCATGTTAAAAAAACATCACATTAGCAATGAGCTCTGAGTATAGCATTACACAATCTGTAATTCAGTTCTGTGCTACCAAATATAGACTCATATGTGGTTTTGACTAAAAACAATGAATATTCAACAGAAACTAAAACTCGGTAAAACACATGAGAAATTAACACAATATATAAATATCCACCAATTTTCCTTTTTGGGGGGACTCGTTGAAATTCCAAATTTCACTTTTCGTTCCAGAACCAAACACATATTTATGCAAATTCCAAAACCCATATAATAATAATAATGCATCGTTCAAAAGATCATCAATGGAATGTTTTAACCAAAACTCAATATGGGTGATGAATGTCCCATCGATTAATTAATCAAATGAAAACAAAGTTTCATTTTACTTACTACAGTCGAGACACTGATGGTCTTGAATGGAACAACCGTGAAACGACGGTCCTCATTTGATGTTTCTCCTTCTATAATCTAAATTCTATACAGTAAATATATATATTTTTTTTTGGGTTTTCTTTTTCAATTTCTTTGTAGTTAATGCCAGAGTACTGGAAAATGGAAAAGTCTGGGTTTGTTCACGCAGAGAGAACACACATGGCGTGTGATGCTGAAGACAGGTAGCGGAGTACACGTGGCTGAATTGGAACCAATAGAGTAGAAGAGAGAAACGAAGTCTTGGGTATTACTTCAGCGGACCGGATGATCGGTCTTCATGATCCTTTTTAGTCACGTGCCGCACGTGCATCGGGGTTATGATGGGCTGAGTTGAGACTCCTAAAGCCCTTGCCATTTCAATTTAAGCGATATTTGGGTGAAATTTAGTAGGCCTGAACAAAATCGAAACCCAATTCAAACCACTCATGATTCAAAAGAAAGACTCATCGCCCAAGATAAGCCCATCAACCTCGGCTTGATAGTTTCTCTTAGGCCGATGATTGATTTCGCGCTTAACTCGAAATTTTCAGCCTTTGTAAGCCCAATAAGAATCCATTGTATTTGTACTACATCGTTCTGATTAAAAATTTAATTCGATACTGCATTATTGTTTGGAGTTGATCTAATCATAGTTGAATTAGATCATCATCATCCTATCAAAGAGCAAACAATCAAACCAAAATCAAGTTTTCTCATTTTTCGTTGACAATATATATCCAATCTTTAGTATTTTATTTTAAAATTAAGAGTAACAATCAAACTAATTTCCTATTCCCTTGTTAAATTTATGACATTTGGCTTCCTAAAACACAAAAAGATCGTGATAAAACTAAGCTCTTCAATTTTTTATTTTTTATTTTATAGATCTTTATCAACCATAACACGAACTTCAAGGATTTTTTCAAATTATTATAAAATTTTAAATGATATTATACTTCTCAAGTAATATTTAATATTTTTCATTTTAAGTGGTGTACTAAACAACTACTTAGATTTTGAAGTTGTGTAACGAATAATTTCAAAAGTTACAAATTTAATTATAAAATAAACATTTAACACATTAATTGTGATAAAAAAAATTTAATTTTATTTAAAAAGTGCAATTTTGTTTTAAATAATTTATGAATTTATTTAATAGATATCTCCTAAGTTAATTCTAAAAAAAAAAAACTCATATTAGAATTGGAAGAGAGATAAAAAGAAAATAATTTGATTTTATAAATTTTAAATTGAATGACAAAAAAAAATGCACAAGTTGATGAAGTATTCCATATATATATATTGTTGAAATTTTGGTGATTCAAAATTAAGTTGAGTTTGATTTTGAGTTAGAAGCCAACAAGGAGTCAAACATGAAGACGAGTATGTGTTAGACATACGAAAAAAAAGACAAAAACGGAGACCCATACGCAAAGAGAAGAGAGAATGTGCTGTGACGGGGTTGCATTAGCAATAAGGCGCCATTTTTAAAAATGCACCAGCACTGCAGTGAGAGCCTTATTTCTCCACGGCCCCAACTTTCGAGAAAATACAAATTTTAGATATTTTTGCATGTTTGAATCAATTTTGGACTTTATTTTCATGTAAACTCTTATTCCAATTAGAAATAGAATTTTATGGGTGATTTAAAGTCTATATAAACCCTCGCAATTCAATAAAATAAAGAATACATCAATAAGAAAGAGAATAGAGGGTTAGGGGTAGCCCTAGGGTACTGAGTGGGCAAGAAAGGGTGCCATGGAAGTTCTTGAGTACTAAATGCATGAGATAGTATATGGTAGATCCTTTAGGAGCTTATCTATTCTTGTATTTATTAAGTTTCTCTCGTGAGAATTATTTGTGTATAAAAGAACTGAATAAAAAAAATTAAGGATCTGGTGATTCACTATAGGCGTAAGTGGTTATTATCTAACCACGTATATTCTTGTACCTTTAGTAATTGATTATTATATCTACTTTATGGTTGATCTTTATTATTCTTATTTTATTTGTGAGTGAAGTCTTCTGCACGTGCTTAGGTAATTTTAGGATGCCAAATACCAGGCCTGAAGGTATTAAAGCATGAAAAATCCTAATGAGTGAAGTCAGTATTATGACAAAGATTTATACCTAAGTGGGGTCAGATTGGAGAGTTTAGAATATTTTTTCAACAAGTGGTATAAGTGCAAAGGCTAATTCTTAAGTGGGATTAGTACTAAGGTTAATATCATTACAAGTGGTATTTGAGCCATAGTTGAGTTAAAGAGCCAGGTTAAGGTCCATAAGCTAGATTGTAGAGTATAGGTTAGAGTATCAGGATGCAGAGCATAGGTTGTTCAACTATGGGGATTCACAAGTATGAAACGGAAGAATAGGAAAAAAAAAAATATCAAAGCCTAATAGTGTAGTAGACTTAACTGCAAAAATAATAGTTGTGTATAGAGATTAAAGAGTAATTGGAGATGAAGACAAAGAAAGGTGGATGAGTTGCAATTAGTTTGTGAATAGGACTTGAAGTTGTAAAATCTTTAAAGGCTTCTTAAAGAAGAAATATGAAAAGTATTTAAAAGGTCTATAAGTAAGAAACATAATTAATGTTATATGCTTGATAGGAATGTTGTAAGGACTCAATATGGATTATCGATGGGATGCAAACCAATAGCAACATTGAAGATTATCTCATCATAATGACATGGGTCGAAAGAGAATGAATGCTAAGAGAAATGTTGGCAGGGATAAAATCTAGCCACGGAGGTATTGTGATAGTATCTGGGTGATACTAAAAATCACAATACAAAGGTTGCCCAAAAAAAGATACATTTAGAATTTTTGAAGACTAAAGTCACGAGCCTTAAAGGAGTTAAATTTAGGTATAAGACTTAATTGGAAGTTAATGCTAAAGTAATTGAGCGTTGGTATGGATAATTCTTGAAAAGCTTATTAAGAAATTTTGAATTAAGGATTAGATTGTTGGGATTTTGGTCATTCAAAATCAATGTTGAGTTTGATTTTCTTTTAGAGACGAATAAAGAGTCGAAAATAAAGACGAGTACGCATTGGACATACCAGAAAGGGACTAGTTTTATCTCGCTACGGCACCATTTCTAGAAATGCACCTACGCCACAGTGAGTGCTTTATCTTGTTGTGGTGCCAACTTAAAAAAAAAAGTAGATTTTTGGATATTTTTATGTGTTTAACTCGATTTGAACTCCCTTTTCATGTCGATTCTTGTCCAACAAGAAATAGGATTTCTAAGAGTGATTTAAAGCTTATAAATTTTTTTGTAATTTATTAGAATAGACAACGATCAACAGGAGAGAGAATAGAGGGCTAGGGGCAACTCTAGGGTGTTAAGTGTGTAAAGGATGGTGCCATGAGAATGTTTGAGTGTTGAGTGCGCTAAATAGCATCGGATATATATTTTAGGAGCTCGTCTAATCTTGTATTCCTTGAGTTTCTCTTATGAGAGCTCTTTGTGCATAAAAGAAGCGAAGGTCTGATGATCCACTGTTGATGTAGGTGGTTATTATCAAACCATGTATATTTTTCTATCTTGTTTGATTGATTATTATCTCTATTTTGTGATTGATTTTTATTATTCTTATTTTACTTGTAAATAAAATTTTTTGTATGCATTTAAAAAGTTTTAGTGTGTTAAATACTAAGCTATTAGGGCACAAAAAATTTCAACAGGTAGAATCAATACTATGGCAAAAGTTAATAACTAAATAGTATCAAATTAAAAAATTTAAATTATTTCTCAACAAATGGTATTAATGCAAATACTAATTTCTACGTAAGATTAATGTTAAAGCTAATATTCCTAAATAATTTGAGAGCCATCTATCCATTGTTTATTTTCGGCTTAGAAATAATAATAATAATAATAATAACAATAATACTCCCAATTTAATACGTAAATGAGATGAGGTCGTGCGTGTCTGTCTATGATTATGACTCGTTTCTATTACTCTCATAGACATATGAAGATACAAAGAGTATAAAATTGAACATCAAGATATGATAGAAGCATCAATATAAATGAAGGCATCATAATCGTAATCATAACCATATCAAATTATTCTTAATAAGATATTCCATTTAAGATTGTGTCATTTCTTTTTCTTAATTTTTAATCTTTTGGATAATGCTTTATTTTCATCATGTAATTAAAGTCTTTGTTCATTGATCAATATCAAATATATATTAGGGCAATTTGTCTGAATCAAACTTGACCTGCCTTTATTTTTTTTTTTTTCTATTTCTTGAAATCAGGGAGGAGGGAAATAAACAGATTGACTTTTTTGGATCACAATATCCTCTCATCAAATTGCCAACTGAAAAAAGAATCTAAAAAGACTAGGGTTTTGCTGATACTTAAAGTGATGCATACAAACTTATAACACTCAAGTGGCACAAAGCAATAAGTATAAATTTACATGTGGTGGACACCACGTCAAATGTGAAGTTATTGTTAGAAAATATATATATAGAGAGAAATAATTTAATGGGTAGTAATTTATTTTATATGGGTATGTAATAAAATTTTGTAATATATTATAAATTACGTAAAATTTATGAATTAATTAGATAGTATCATATGATAGTATTATTTATTGTATAATAAATTATATAATCTACTATATACATATATATATATCTCAAGAGCCGTGAAGAATGATCAAGACACCAAACAAGATTAAAAATTCAAAGAAATCAAGAATTGGATCCAGTAGCAAAAGATGAAAGAAGAAAGAAAAAAAAGTGGGAGAGGTAACCTTGTTCTGAAAGTAATAACACACCAGGGTGGTGGAAAAAGGAGGTATATATATCAAGAGTTGTCAGCAATGATCAGAGACACCAAACAAGATTAAAAATTCAAAGAAACTAAGAATTAGATCCACTAGCCTTGTTCTGAAAGTAATAACACATCAGGGTGGAGGAAAAAGGAGAATGGCCTCTTCGATTTCATGGCCCCTCAACTGATGCATATGTCTACAAAAATAAGAACAACTCATCAAGCCACTTTCAACACTAACAAAAGGCAAAAATTCTCAACAATACATGAATAAAATCTTGCAATATTTCATGCATATAATTCGGTTAAATCTTAGGTACTCTCGGTGCATTTTTTTTTTTTAAATCAAATTTTTTGTCATAATATGAGTATTTTTTTAAATCAATTACGACAAAACGAACACACACATAACCAAAAATATTCAATAAAATGGCGACAATATTTCAAGAGTACTCAAGATTTTTTTTGCAATTCTTCTCTTAATTAGTTGTCGTCTTGAATACCTTTTTTTTTTCCCTTTCTCATGATTAACATAAACAAAGAATTTTGAAGTAATTTATTAATATAATCCTGATAATAAGTAACTGTCATAGTGGCATTGCATGTAGGCATCAACATTGACAATGGAAGCAATAAGTGTTAGGTTTGATTTATTATGCATACGGACTCAGCACTAGAGTTCATGATTTTCTCTCCTTATACGTGGTATATGCATGTCCACGCATAAAGGCATATAATCTAAGCCATTATATGAAGAAATAAGTGCTTGTGGTTAAAGTGCTTGTGCCCTCCTTATCTAGAGAACAATAAGCAACGTCATAGATCCACCCATGGGGCCAAGCGGCCATGGCTGCAAGAACAAGTGCTTTCTCTCTCTCTTCTTTTTTTTCCCTCCCATTTTCTATAATTGTTGTGACAAAAAGATTCCATCACTAGGCACTAGCTATTTTTATCTCTGACTCTTTATAAAAGCTCCATCCAATTCACTAATCAGTTTATATTTTGGTCGCTAATCTTTGATTAAATGGAACTAATAAATTTGGCCCAATGTAAGTGCCCTATCCACTAGTTGTTTCAGTGTTTGATATATTACTATATATTCAACATCATGCCAACAATTTCTATGATGATGATCATATGATACTATTCTCTTCTTTTAGCTTCAAGGAGTTGATTGGATTTATCAATACTTTATTATTATTATTATTATTTACAAAATTAAATCCAGAGAGTATCATGTATACAAAATAAGCAAGATTTTTGAAATTTTTGAGATACAAAAATGATATTAAATTAATAATTCGATTGATAAAAAGATAGTTTTGTTTAATTTTAAAAATACGACCGCTAGAATATTTAACAAACACTATATCTACTTTATAATTAAGTGTATCACTATTTCTTTTTTATAATTAATACTTTCACTTCAAAATAATTATAACACATTTATATTAGACATACTTCATATCTAGTGCATGTGGGTCATGTGAATTCTTGCACGACGTTGCCCTAGATATGATTTGTTATATGCTTTGGTGATTAATGATTAGGAACCTCCATTAAATAGCAAGGATTATGCTAAGAAAAGAAGCTGCTAAGTGCAAAAGTGGAGTTTGATTATTTTGCTAAAGAACACTAAAAGGAAGTGCTACTATTAAATTTCAAGAATAAAAGTAAAGGCGGATTTCAACTCTAAGTGGATTTGCTTGAAATGAAAAGAATATATCTTGATGTGAAAAAAGAGAAGAAGCAAGAATTAAAAGCAAAAAAAATGCTGCATCGTTAAGCATGCAAGAATATAGTATCAATTCCAAAAACTAAATTAATTAACATTAATCAAAGGTTAGATTAATGTTAGAACAATGACTGATTTGAGCTGATGCAACAATCAAATAATTAATTAAAAAAAAATTACATGTCCAGTTATGAAATCAATGAAGGGTGTATTGAAGAATATTTTTGTGAGATTCGTCATCTATTAAAATTGAATTTGTAGTTCACTTTTGAGCAAGAAATATTCTAGTCCATGATAAGACTCAGAGAAATCCTATTCCACCCATACCAGTCATTTTCTATAATTAATTATTAGGAAAATAACTTGCTAATTATTTTTTTATTTACATTATCGAAATATTTACTCATTTTTTATATCCTCTAAAATATATATATATCATGTTTTTAAAGAAAAGGTAACAATGTTATTGATGCTTTGGGTATTATTTCTTCAATCAACCTCTTTTATTTATAAGTAATATTATATATTTGAAATTAACATTTTATTTATTTCATTTTAAATAATGCGTCAATGATCTATGAAATATGTAAATATCAATAATCTTTAGAATAAGTAATCACACCTTCTGAGCATTAAAAGTGACAAACACTTGGCAGAGAAAAATTAAGATATTAATTTTGAGATGTGTAATATATTATTGTTCATTTGATGATATATCTAAGTTTTAGGTTTCGTTAGTTTTTATTATTCTTACGTCATTCCATATATAAATAGTTTTTTTTTAAAAAAACAAAGTAAGACACATTATCTCCTCTGATTTTTGTGTTATATTTTTAATTAATAAATTTAAAAAAATGGATGATGAATGTGTAAAAATGGAAAAGTGTTGGGACCCGCAAAGCGCACCTGCAAAGACATTATCGAGGACCCACATAGAACAAAAGTTAGTGCGTGAGGCGACCCCTCGGTCAATGTACGGTCACTCCATCATATGCTATTCGTAGCAAAGTGAAACTCTCAAGAAAAGCAGAGAAGCCAAGCAAGCAAAGGCCAAAAGTCCAGCTGCTAGTGCTGGGGCGTGCCGAGGGTGGCAAACAAAACATAAAGACATCGATATGTTGCTGCTGCTGCTGCTGCTGCACCAAGCTGATGGATCATTAGCATAAACTCATGCCCCCAAACAATTTCTCAAAGTTGCTGGGGTCCCTTCCCCTTCTCGCAATCCACCCACATGGCTTGACTCGCTTTAATTAATCAATGAGTTGATCATAATCTAAAGATTCTCGAGAAAAATTTTGTGCTCTTTCGTGGTTAAATTTTTGTTAAACGTGTATTAACTTTTTTTACGATTGGTGGAGAAACACGTGACATGAATCTAAGAAGGAAAAAATACATCAATTTTGCTTCTTTTTTCCTTTTTTGACTTCTTTTTTAAAATTAGAGTGCAGTTGTAAAAAAAAAAAAAAAACCCCCCACAAATAATTAAGAGAAAAAATATTATAAAATATGAAGATGATTACTTCGTTAACTTAATTTCAGACCTTTTGAAATGTAATTAGGGTTTGCTTTTTGCCTACACTAGCTAGTTAATCTTTGTTCCTGCTGTGGCTTCAACGGTTCCAGTGCTCGGATTGTAAGTTGGGGGTGGTTATGGATTAAGTGTACGAAAAGCTTACAAACGTGACACCAATAAGATTTGTGTGTATGGTGATGATGACGATCTCGCGAGCTATGATTGGGACGATGACTCCAATCACTGGCTAGCTAGCTAGTTGCATTCATTCTGAACTTTCCCACTAATGTTATTGGCCATTAGGCTTATTTTTTATTCCCATACCCATGATTACATTTTGATCGTCTATAATTTTACACTTTCAATAATATTCTTCTAATACAAAATAAATATAATTAGGGTTTAGTGACTCTGGTCAGATGTAGTTGTAGCGACTTACCCACTTTAATTAAATGGGAAGACAAGTTCTGTGAGAGCGTTTTAGACTTTTAGATGAGTTATATGTCATTGTTGACCAGCTAGATTTCACGAGTTATCCAGCATGCTTCCTGTGACTGAACTAATGAGCAGGACTCAATTAATGCAATCCAAAATCATAAGCAAACCCTAACTGGTAGTTCGGTATGTAAATTTGATCTAAACTCCATAATGAAGCAGGGGAAAGCATCATGGAATAGTCAATAGATATTTTTTTGCGAACTTTCTGTGGTTAGTTAATAGAAGAACGTGAATGGAACTCAACTATTTACTATTTCTGTCTCATTATGTGATCATATCTTTTCTATAACGCAAGTTATAGAAAGGGAAAAAAATGGGATAATTTGCAGAAGCAAAAGCCATTTTTCAATCCCCACAAAAGCTGGAGATACTTCGATGAATGAAAACTTTATGCATCTTTTCTTCAAATTAATTTTCTGTTTTCATCGAAAACATATTACTGCCGCTTTTGGGAACTTGTTTTCTCAGTACATCCAAAATCCATAATATACCCCGGCAACCATGAGTCTAGATTAGATTATAAAAGTACGATATTATTCATCTCAAATTTTATTTTAAATAATGATGTTTCAAAAATTATTAATTTATGAAATAATATAATAAATAATTTTAAAATTTAATAATTATTTAATACATCATTATTTAAAATACAATTTAAAATTTATAAATATCTCATCCAAACTCTTACCGTAGATACTCTAATCTTTTATGATTGTCCCTTTTTGTACATAATTTGAGTAAATTTTATAAATCTAATTAAGCCGAGTCCGCAAAGGTCTACAAATCTTATAAATGAAAACTAGCTATTAGCTAGCATGTTTTAGTGGGAACGTGAGGATGCAGATTCTAGTGCCTAGAGATAAAGATGGCGACTTTAAATGGTGATTACAATGGCGACACCGTGAGATCAAATCACAAAGCAATTGATGATTTGATGAGAAAGCCACAATTGCTTGTTGCCACTTTACCCACAATTGTTTTTCTTTTCTTCTTCTTCTTTTTTTTTTTTAATCTGTGTTTAACGAGCATGGTTGCTCTCTTTTATACCCACATCGATCTTATCAGTCATCAACACTGAAACTGAGTGCGTTTTGACTGTTGATTAAGATATGCAATTTACCCAAAGCAACAACATGAATGAATGTTTCTCCTAATGATGGCTAAGTTTTGATACTGTTAATTTCACTGTGAAAATACTACATCGTCGCACATAATATATTCCCTAATCCCTTCTAGACATCTTTTTGTGGAGGAGGCTTGGAATAATACCCCATTCTCCCATAATCATAAAAAGCAAGATTATGATTTACAATTACTGTTGCCAATGATTTTCTTAAACCCTACTTGCTTAAAACAAACAATTTCTCCACTCTCGAGGCATTTACGATTTTCCCCATAACTCTACATAACAATTAATGAATTGATCACAAAACACTTCGAGATAATATGATTTGGAATCAAAGGATATTATTCTTAATCGAAATTTTATAAAAAAAATTATTAAAGATTGAAGTGGATAAATGTTTAATAAACACTTAATATATTACAGAGTAAAAATAATATTTATCAACAGTAAGTACTTATTATATGTTATAAATTTTAAATAATATTTTAATTTTTTTATATTAAATGGTATGCTAAGTAATTATTAAATAGTAAAATATAATAATAATAATTTTAAAAAATTATATTTTTTATTATTTAATATATTAATTTAAAATAAAAATTTTAAAATACTATTTAAAATTGGTAGCATTACTCTTACAATATAATATAAGTTGGTGTTATTCGTACAAGAGATGTCAACTTCTTACAGGATTTTCATGCATAAAAACTGAGAATAAAAATCCCCAAAGTTACATCTTGCTAATGTTTTCATATTAAAACTGATGCCCCTGCATTAACAGCCCAATAATAAAACAGTGTATTTATTTATTTATTCATTAATATATTTGTATACCCTCTTATGTCATCGGACTACTACTGGGTTTTGTTATCGGACCCCACATCAAATTGGTCCAATAAGGATGGGTCCCACCAACACAACCATTTGGGTCACTTTATATCTGGATCCGAATTCAAGGGTTACCCAGCAACAAAACAGAGTCGAATCGGTGACCCCAGTTGGGAAAAAAAAAATTATTTTAAAAAAAAGCCTGAATCAAAAAGCTTTCCTCCTATTTCAACTTTCCCCACCTATAAATACAAACAGCTCAGCCACTGAGCTTCCCAAGCTTCACCTATTCACATTAACAATTCAATCTCTTTTTCCTCTGTTCCAAAAAATCCTCTCAATTAAGAAAAATGAGAACTCTGACCAGCTTCAACGCACCAACACCAGCAACACCAACAACAAAAACAATTGCAACAACGGCAACGCCAATAATACCAGCAGTGGCTGCGCAGCAGCAGCGTTCACCGTGGCACTCTCCAGTGCCGTATCTCTTCGGGGGCCTAGCGGCGATGCTGGGTTTGATAGCGTTTGCTCTCCTGATCTTGGCTTGTTCTTACTGGAAACTCTCCAGTCGATTAGATAATAATAATGGTGATCAGAACGGCGAGGGAGACGTGGAAAGCGGTGAAAAGGATCAGGAAGGTGGCTCTGCTAAGGGTGTAAAGGTTTATGAAGAGAAGATATTGGTGATAATGGCTGGTGAAGAGAAGCCCACGTTCTTGGCCACGCCTGTTTGCAGTAAAGCTTCTTCTTTTGCTGATGGGAAAGAGATGAATAAGAACGAAGAGGGTGGGAAAATGGAAGCCGGTGAGAAAGTGAAAGAGATGGCTCATGGCTGATCATGAAGAAATGGTCACTAGTCATGAACAAAACAGAGAGCACCACAAGTCCCAACCAGACCAAGAGCAAAATCAGTGAGCTGAGCCAGTTTTCTTTTTCTTACTCGTTTTTTTTCCTCTAACAAGGGAGATGGGAGATGTTTTCTTTTTCTGTGCCTTGTTTTCCCCCAATTTTGATCAGGTTTTGGGTTTTTGTTTTTTGTTTTAATTTTGATTTCGGGATATGTAAATTTTGCTGAGATGAATTAGAGAGTTCTGCTTCCAGCTAATTAATCACAGTCTAATCTATAATCACACACACTACTAGAAAGTTCTCCATTTTTACTCGCTTTTACAGTCGAGCAACAAAGCTTTTTGTCTGCAATAATTTGATTCACTAATTAAAATATCTTCTTTTTCTATGATCCAAAGGGGAAAAACAAAGCCTAAAAGCACTCGAGAAAACGTGCAAATGATCATTTGAAGAGCCAGAAATTAAGAGCAACATTATACATTTAATTTGGTTCATATTATTATATATGTTTAAGATAGAGTATGATATTATATAATATGATGGTTCATGGAATAATCTTTTGTTGAAGATATATATGTGTGTGTGTGTGTGTGTGTATAACATTATAATCAGTTAACTTCTAATTTCTAATGGAGAATAAAGCAATGAAAATGACATGGGCACTTATTCTCAAAGGGCTAGTTAGCTCTTTCTAAACTCAAGTCTAAACTTTCCGGTTAGCCGGAGACGGCGCCGGGGGAAATTTCTGGCTGCTTTTGGGTGGGTGGAGGGGACATTGATTGGAGATGAGGTCAGCCTCTCTCAACTTTTTCTTGGGAAGCAGGAAGTGGGGTACGTGGTGGGTATTGATTGGTTCGTAGTTTATTGGAAAGTTACGTATGAACTTTTGGTATTTAAGCAAGCTGTACCTATGACTTACATATGATGCGCGGCGACGCGGAGACGCGTTAGTATTTTAAATGGAGAAACTATAGTGGAGGGTGCTATGTTACTGTGTTTCTGATGAGTACGTGATTCTGAGACTAGCTTAGGGTGCGTCGTTTGATCTCGGAAAATTCAAATTTTACGGGCAGAATCATGATTAAAATAATAATAATATTATTATTATCACCAAACGCCACCTTTAAATTTGATGATTGTATCTCGAGTTTGTGAGTGTGACAGCAAGCCCTTGTGTTTTGTTTGAATCGATCCTGCGTTTTCACAACACAGCTTTAAATCTATGGCCAACACGTCTTAAATCTACCCACTTTTGATTACGATAATTAAGCACTTCGGCACCACAAACAATGACTTTCTCGCCAAAAATTAATGCAATTCTCACTTCACTATAAGCATGCAATATTAGCCTCTTTTCAACCGAATTCAAAACCCACAAATCCAAGTTTGGAATTCCATCAACAAAGCCTATTTAAGTGATAATTATTTGTTAATAAAACTCAAAATGTATTTTTAATAATGGATTAAATTTGATGTTGATGATGTAAGTAGATAACTATATGTTAAATGGGCGTACTAGATAATTGGTTTAGAGCAATTACTCGTATTAAATTGTTGGTAATGTTAAATTAGTTCAGGATATTTTTATAAAATTTTAATAAATTATAAGTGTTCTTCAAGTGCAAATAACCCCATTTTTATTAAAAGAAATTAATCTAAATTAACTCTGAAAATATCGACATTAAAATACAAATACTTTAATGCTTATATATTATTTTCCTTTCACAGTGTGGTAACAAGTCAAGCTCAAGGAGCCTTATCAAATTCTTTATTTCTTCTCAGCTACTTATTTTATTTTTTACCAACAGTCTTTCAAGATTTTATTTATTTTGTTTTTTCTATTTTCTAAACATCATTAAAAGTAATATCATTAATATCATTGATAAAATCAATAATATTAAATCATATGGCTTCTGATACATACGAATTAAACAAGTTTATGATGATTCAATCAGACTTACAATTTTCATATTAAAAGATACAATGACTCCTTATTAAAAGATTATCTCAAAAGAAATCATTACTCCACTTAAAATGAAAATTATCTCGTATAAAAAGAAATCTAATCTCATATTTTGTTGTTTTTAATTCATATCAATAAGAGCACACTTTTATAACAAATTTTTTTTTTAATAACACTCTGACAACGATTTTAGTTATTAAATATTGGAGTCTATAGACGCTAATAATCTGCTTGCACTATAATATCAATTTTGACAGGCAAAAATAATTTTAAATACAATACTTAGAACACCTGCGATTGTTTGTGATTCAAAAGTTCATCTGTTAATGTATCCCCAAGAGTTTTCCTACATTAACTTAGGATCAAAGTTTTAATACACAAACACTGTTGCCTTTTCAAGTATATCTAAACTTAATCACAATCTTTATCATTTCAAAGAAATAAAAAATATAAAAAAACATGATCTCCACCTTTTATATTTGAATGAAGGATGTTTGAAAGGGACAAGAAAACATCGTGAGTTATTAATTTCTCTATCTTCCTTTCAGATAATCCTCGCATTTGCAGTGATGTTCATTTGTAATCTCATGCGGTAAATTTCTTCATTTTAGCTACAAAGTAAATTAATACTCTGTTGAGATCAGAAACCCTAACTTATTACCACTATTTTTTACTTTATTGTTCATTTTTATTTTCTTCCCCCCCCCCCCCCCCCCCATTACTTGAGAACAATCAGGTAAAACAACAATAGCAGAAGCAAAGGCGTGCCCGTTTTGCCTTTCCATGTACAGATTCTGTATGCGTTAAGACCTACGTTAAGTTGCATGGTGCAAGTGTTATGGGTTCATGCCACGATAGATATGTTTGCTGTCGCAAAGATAAATGAAAATTAGGATTTATATAATTAGGCAATTACATGAATTGCCTCAGTGACTCAGTTCCTGTTAAAATTAGCAATTTACTTGTTTGTCGATCAGTGTTTTTAATTAGGAACAATAGTGTAAATGAGATTTCATATTGGACCATTTCTCACAACTTATTAATTGTGTATTTGTGTTAGAGTTATTTGATATGTAATATAAATAAACTTTAAACGAACTTAGAAGTCTCAATCACAAACAATAAATAATAAGAACAAAATTATCATAAAAGATAAAATAATTATACAATCAAATTATATGATTTAACAACAAATGTTTATATTTAAAGTAGATCATGAGATCCTAACATCTCTTATTAATTCATAAAAAATACATATGACAAAAATATTTCTCAATAGATTATAAAATAATACAATGAATAATAGTGTTTATTTAGTTTACTTACAACTTAAATACTATCTACGACACTCTTTTGTACACTCAACGTTCAAAGTTTTTTAATTCTTTATTTTCTCTTAAAGTTTCTCTTTAATACTTTATTAATACTTTATGACTTTTAAGGAGTTATAAGTGTTTATATAGTATTTATAAAGTCTTTATAAATTTTATTTTAGTTAAAATTAGAGTACACACATTGTAAAAGTCTAAAATTAACCTTCGCATGTAATTTTATAAAAATAAAATTTTTTCCAATAAACATCCCTACAGCATTTAAGGTTCGTCACTAAAACGATAATGCAACTTAAAATTATCATTGCAACGTTGAATTTTTTAAAATTACCACTACAACATTGAGTTCCCAACAACGTTTAAACATAATCAAGTCCCTTTTTATTTTTTCCACCCTCTTTCCCATATCCAACTTCTATTTTCATCATTTGTCATTTATTCATCATGTCCTTAATCTAATCTTAACTCCTCCAAATTTTATATTTCAAAATTATGTTTTAACATAATTTTGAAACACCAATTCCAACAATCTCATCTCAGTATAAGCTAATCTTATTTCATGAATGATAACTGCAAAAATTAAAATGAGAAATGAGGGGCAATTCCCACGATGTTAAAAATATCCCCTAAATCAATCAAATTCATTTATCATTACTGTAATTTACGCAACTTACTGTAAGTTACTGCTTAATAATATTAAGCATAAAAAGGCATAATTTAAGGAAACAGGAAGTAGGTGTGCTTGCGTGAGTGGGGATTGCTTGCAGGAAAATTATTATGTAAATAAATAACTCTTTCAGCAATCAAAAAATGTATACATAAATGGCAATTGGATTTAGATCAAAGCCGCAATAACTAAAATTTAAATAATATAAATTATAATTTAAGTAATTATTAAATAATCAAATTATAACACAAGTAAAAAAAATTATAAACAAAATAAAAAATTCATAAATTAATAGTTAATAAAAAGTAATAATACAAAGTAAATATATATTTGAACATTTTTATTTAATTATTAAACATTTAAATAATTTTTTATTTGCACAAATGTGGAAAAATTAATAATTAAGTAATTAACTTTTTAATATTTTAAAATTTTTAATAATAAAATTAACCTAGTCCTGTAATACATCAAGCGAAAGATAATACTAAATGTAATCCAATCATATTCTTATTTTATATAATTCTAACAAATTCAATCCAACACTATTTTGACATATCAAACCGTCCCTAATTGTACAATATTTTAATAAACTCATAACATTTACTGGTAAAAAAGTCATCATCCATTCATTTTAGTAAAGGAATAATAATAAAAAATTTAAATAATATTTAATTTTTTTATTTTAAATAATAAATTTAAAAATTATATTATTTTATCACTCAATAATTATTTAACATATTATTTAAATAAAAAATATAAAATACATTTTAAAAAATTTAACATTACTATTAAAGAAAAGTGAATTTTCAACTAAAATAAGATATTGACTTTTTAACCTCGCATTTTATTAGGTTAGTAATTTCGTCCACTTCGTCAAAGTTACCTCTTTAGGCGCAACACGTGTGGTGTGTCAATATTAGCTAAATAATGGACAACGTTACTCACAAGAACTAAACGTTCAAATGGTGAAGTGAAATTAAGATAGTAAATAAATAACTAAAATTAATGTTTTAAAGTGAAAATTATACATTATAATACCCTGACGCAAATATTTTTTTTTTAAAAGGCAACCATCTCGTTCGACTAATTTGACATTCTGGGTTTAAAATTACAAAATTTCTTTTTAAGAAGAACAAACAAACAAACAAAATTTCGTTTCTTTATTTGTAAAATAGCTATCTTTTTTTTTTTTAAATATGCTTAAAAAAAAGTTTTTTAAAAAAATAAGTTCTTACAAGAAGTAATCCAGACGCAACCATTGATTTAGAGGACTAACATCTAAGGCAAATTTGATAACAAGAAAAAAATTTGAAAAAAAAAAACATGGGCATACTGTTCACTCGAATGTTCTCATCTTTCTTCGGCAACAGAGAAGCTCAAATCCTTCTCCTCGGTCTCGGCAATGCTGGCAAAACTACTATTCTCTGTAAGATTCTTTCTGCATATTTATTGACAGTACGATTTCAGGGTTCTTGTTGGATTTTGATTTTTTTTTTTAATGTAATTTGCGTAAAACAGATCGGCTGCAAATGAGAGAAGTAGTCTCTACAATTGCAAGTAGGTTTCAGTTAAATCTTTCTAAAAGCTTTTGTTTAATTTCTTAATTTTGTGTTGATCAGTCACTTGATGATTCTCATTTTGTGTTTTGATTGGATGTAGCAATTGGGTTTAACGCAGAAACTGTACAATATAACAACATCAAGTTTCAAGTTTGGGATTTAGGTAATTTCCATTATTTTCCCTTTTATGGACTTAATGATTTTTAGGACCCATTTATATATGTGATTGAGGAGTTGAGTGAATGTAAATTAATGCCCATATTAAGTAATAATTTGCAGTGGCTAATTCCTCTTCAACCGATTACCTTTGCTAATAAGGGAACTTGTTATCTGCTGAGCCTGAAATAACCCATATCTATATTCAAGCCATTGGGTTTTGATTTGGTCTGGAATTCAGACGAATTTAATCTAATTGATCCGCCCGATAAGGTTTTGTAACAGTTTACGGTCTCAACTGTTGGGTCCAAGGTTCCTGAAAGCAGTTTATTTGTATCATTTCAGTCTTTAGA
This sequence comes from Ailanthus altissimus, assembly GCA_946807835.1. NCBI lineage: Eukaryota > Viridiplantae > Streptophyta > Magnoliopsida > Sapindales > Simaroubaceae > Ailanthus > Ailanthus altissimus. Next base: position 32,687,174 of record OX327689.1, on the reverse strand, counting down.
TATGTATACAGCTGAAGTTCATGTTAGTTTCTCAGTTGAATTAACTAGTGGTTTATTGCACAGGTGGGCAGACAAGCATAAGGTAATCCATTTTTTTGCTTTCGGGAGAGTGAGTTTCTGCATTTGCATTTTAAATCCTTAGGAAAACATCTGGTAATAGTGGCTTTGGCTTACAATTAGATTTTTATGAATTTAGTAATCATTCCTCTTATCGTTTTCTCAAAATTTCAGTGTAATAGATGCTACATGGAATCTGAAAGCTGCTTCATTTTCTCCAGCCGATCATATACATTTATATTTGTTGCTTTCTGAAACCATGCAATTATGGGTGTGTAACTCCAAACAAAATGCCCTCGTAATTTCCCATTTGGATATTTTTTGTGTGTTTGTTTTCTTGCAGGCCATACTTGAGAAGTTGTTTTCCAAATACCCAAGCAGTGATTTATGTTGTCGATTCAAGTGACACTGATAGAATTCTAACAGCCAAAGAGGAATTTCATGCAATTTTACAGGTATTCCATCCGCAAGTGCTTGATGATGAAGTATATTGTTCTACCCCTTGATGTAAATACAGAATGCTATTTTCATAATTTGTCTCTATTTTTTGCCTTCATATTGCAATTTAAAGGCCAGTCAGCTGGTAATGTATGGTTGTAGTTGTACTGTTGTATCATATTCTAGATCTAGGATTATATCTCCCTTTGAATTTGAAGATAGATTTTGACCTGCTATAGTGGAGAATTGGACCATTGTATCATTTTAACACCACATTTTCTTATGATTTTCTGTTACTAAGGTTCAATAAAGTTTTACTGTAAAACAAGAGAAATATTCTGTCTCATTGGTTTCCCGGAGTCATGAACAATAAGGCATCATCCCCTTTTTGTAGTAAATGTGCGAATATTTATTATGCTTGTATGTCAGTGAAATCTCACCGTCTTCTTTTAAGACTAATGGGCTGCCAGAAGTTGATACATGTCATTTGACGTTTGGGCAGGAGGAAGAACTGAAAGGTGCAGTTGTCCTCATTTGTGCAAACAAGCAGGTCAGAAATTTTCTTCGCTATTCTAAATCATTTGTAAGACATTACTTGTTTCAGTAACATTAAAAAATTGGTTTGTCAGTCTAGCTGCCCTAGATAAGACTTCCATTCTCCAGATCTCTCGCTTAGAAAGGGAATGTGCTTAACTGATTTTGGTCATGGCTAAAAAATATTGTAATCAACGGAATCTCATAACTTGTGCTTGCAATTTTCTTAATGTTAATTTTTTTTTTTTTATATGCATAGGATCTCCCTGGTGCACTTGATGATGCTGCTGTGACTGAGGCCTTGGAGTTGCACAAACTGAAAAACCAGTGGGCCATTTTTAAAACGTGTGCTATGAAGGGTGAAGGCCTCTTTGAAGGCTTGGACTGGTAAGCATGATTTCCCATCTGGTGGTTGGAACTTAGGCCTTTGCATTAATGACTGGATTCATTTTATACACTGTAGTAAAGATCGATAAAGTTTTTGTCTTGGCTCTTTTAAGTTGGCTTTGTTACTGCTTTTGGTGCCACCTAGATTTTATAGGATCTACTGGGATATAGTTCTATTGATCATCCTGGGGTTCCAATTGAGTTTGGTTGTGGATAAAATCATCTATTTAAACTAGGGAAACTTGCTCTAGCGAAAATCTTAATTAGGCATTGCTTCTGTGTTGCTCTCTGGATAGTAGTGAAGTCTGCTGGTTCTTGATTATTTTAACAGATGGTTTAATAAAACCCCAAATGCAGGTTGAGTAATACTCTGAAATCTGGAGGTGGTTAACAACTTCTAGGAAATTTTATGTGGAAGCTCGCTATCATGCTGCCAGATCTCCAGTCCTGGGCTGAAATGGTATTATCATCACCGGGTATGATTGGCGTGGATTTCCAATTTCTATGATTTAAATGTTGCCTTTTCTTAATAGCTGGAATTTATATCATTTGTACTTTTCACATTCTTGGGGTAGAAACAGATTTTTTTGTGGGCAAAGAATAGGAAAAGAACACACTCATCTTTTCTCTCCTTTTCCCCATTTTTACCGACTCTTGTAGCTTCAGTAGGAAAATTTGATGCCAACTCTTGGTAATCTTAAATGAAAGAGCATGCCCCTACATTAATAATGCGCTTTAACTATCTTCCACTTTAATTTTCCTTTGGGATACACATTCAAGTTGGTTAATCGACTAGTTTTGCCCCGTCAGAATGAGGAAATAATCCTAACACTTAGCCTTGAGCATGCGTAAATGTGTGGATGCTCCCTTTTAAATCCTTTTTGTTACACAGTTCTAAATTTTTCGTTACATATTTCAAACTTTTCATTGGATGTTCTAAAATTTTGTTATATATTTCAAGAGTTAAAATTTCTTCAAAATACAACTTATAAACTAAAAAAATATAGCATTAAATTCGAAACTTATAATGAAAAATTTAAGACATAAGAAAAAGTGGGAAAACTATATCTCATATCCTGGATGATGATATTTAGATGTTCTGTATCCCCATGTGATTATAATTAGTACAATGATCAGAGAACTATGGGGATAATAACATTATTATCGTGTAGAAGCGCGTCTAACATATGTATCCCATATATGAGAGAGAGAGAGAGAGAGATTCCACAATTAAAAAAAAAAAGAAAAGAATAGATCCTTATAATAAAATTTTATTCCATTGTTGTAGTATCTGCAAGGACTCCAACCTAAACTTAATAGTTGGGAGGTGAAAGACTTAAGGCACTTGGGCTGATGAGCACTCAAGTGGATAACCCCATGGCAACTTGAAAAAGCAATAATTCAATTTTCAAAGGACTGTGTGGGTCGGGGGTGGGGGGTGGTGTTGCTTTGGTACTAAGCAAGAAGGACAATTAACCTTCAGACGAAAATACAGGACCATTGTCATCAAGAGTCGAGGACTGAGACAATTAAAAAGAAGTTGGCAGTGGACAGTGGAAAGGCCGACCTTTGTGACGCGTGCATCATGCATGACCCGACTTTAACAGCTGGTTACTGTGACAGTGTTATTCTTACGGGAGCATCCTATCTAGGAAATCTAAAACTTGGCGTTCATCTAAACTCATTGATCGAGTTATTTCTGAAAAAAAATAAATTGGTTTGGTTGGGTTTTTTTGGATGGGGGTGGCCAAGTGGGAACACAGTTTTACACATGGTTTAATGATGTTAGGTTCGGGTCAAAACGTCCATGAACCGCTTACTTAACCCCAAATTCAAATCCAGATGCATGCATTTAGTTAGTAAAACCAAAAAATTTGGATTTAAACAGGCAAGCCTAATCCGAAATTGAAAGCATATTGGTGGATTTTTTTTTTAATTCAAACAGTATTAGCGTCAATTGTGACTGTGTTGGTCACTAATTTAAATTAATTATTTTTTATTCATATTGTTCTAATAGAATTATTGTAAATATAAAATATCAAAAAAAGAAAAAAGATATGAATAATTTAAAAGTAAAAATTATATGAGCTGTTGTTCATGTATTAAAAGGGCAGCATCAATATCTGTGGATGGCCCACCATATATCAGTTTCCCCGTCGTATTATCTTACTTATCTTAGTACACTACTTAGTCTCGCGATGCAGGGTTATCTTTCTTTTCAGAGCCCAGACCCATAATCATACGGCATGGAGTAGTAATAATAAGAGATGGGTACAAATTCAATAAGTGCTTATTTGAAAGGATTTTTTTATTGGTTAAAATAATTTTTTTAATGTCAATTTTTATTTTATTTTTTGATGATATTCGGTTTTAATTATAAAAGAGCTCTTAAAAATTAAAAAAATAATTTTGTTTTTATTTGTAAAAATTTAAATGAAAGTAAAATTTTTTGAATTTTTTTAATATATGTGTAATGTCACATATATTCTAATAATATCTTTTTATTTATATAATGTAACTTTAATAAAAATATATTCAATTAATTTATTTTTAATATTTTTTAAAAAATCACAATATCTCTAATTATTCATATATTTACAACTATTATATTTTTACAAAAATTTACTAAAATTTTTTGTTAATTATTTTATTTTTTAAACAAATAAATTTATTATTTTATTATAAATTTGTGTATCAAATACAATAATTTATATTGATTCGTTGATTACTATATATTAATTTTACTTGATTATTGTGTTTTAAGAAATTAAATTTGAGAAAATATATAATAAATTTAAAGTTATATATAAAAAATTTGAATTATTTAAAATTTGAATATAAAATTTATTAAGTATCCATTTTGGTAATTCATTAACAAATAAGCGTTTTTAACAATATATGACCAAACGATCTAATATTTTAAAATAATTTTTTTAATCAATGACTTTTTAGAGTTATATTTCTAAAAGCTCTATTTTTAAAAACTATATTTTTAAAAACTCTAATGAAAAAAAAAATCTACTAAACGAGTCCTAAATCTAGTCGGTGTTGGTGGTAATGGACTAGATTTGATATAAGACCTTTAAATTTGTATCAACTTAAAAAAATATAATATCAAATTCTTATTAAATTTGTTAAGAGTTTGGAGTTTCAATATCAAATTCACTATAGCGAGTATGTACTCAATATTAAACTTACAATGACTTATTCACAAATTTAAGTGGGTTTCTAAAAACATGCTTGCTAAGAGCGTACGGCAAGTATGCAACGTTGTGTATCTAGCGCCTAGCACACGAGCTAAGAGAAAATGCTAAAAATGCACAAAATTATACACTTAATACTTAACACGTGTGCTAAGAAGCTATGTTAGACATGTAACTTTGCACGATGAACCTATGCCAAGCATGCAATTTTGCGTGATAAACCTGGGCTAAAGATGCGATTTTGCACGAGAAGCTCATACTAAGCGGACAATATGTACTCAAAACACACATGTTAAGCGATTTTGTCAATTTTTTTTGACTTTTCATTCTATTTTTCTCAATTTTTTAAAAATATTTACTCATTTTAAATAATATATACACATTTTACATATGATCACAATATAAAATCATCATTAATAACAAAATATTCATGAACTAATCAAATAATTTTTTTTTTTTATGAGAATGTGACAGTTGGTCTTTGGTCTACAAGTGTTACTATCTGATTTTAGAGAGTTTTACGTGTATGTTCTAGTAAGGATGTATGTTTTGCCTTTCATTTTTTCTTTAAAGAAAATTAAAAAATATAATATTCACAAATATCCGTAATGAGTATTTAGATTTTTTTTATTAAACTCGTAATTTTTTTAACTTTATTATAAATTTTAATTATACCAAATTTACTTTGAACTTTATCAAAAAAAAAAATTCAAAACGAACAAGTTTTTGCAAATGTGTAGATAATTTTATCATCTCTAGTGGTGAACACCACACTCCGCCCTTCGGTCCCTCTACAGATTCATCTTGAACACCAACTTGGCAATCTCCATCGAGGGTTCCACCTGCCATGATCAATCCTTTGCTTGCTTTGCTGCCCCCATTTCAGTACTTAATAACACCACCACCACCATCCCATCCCATGTAACCATATCACCACAAACGGGGTCCCCCACCTTTAGATATTGACAAATGACAATCCCAAAATTTAAAACCTCGCTACCAAAATTTTCATTTACTTTACATGACACGAGCACGTCTCCTATAAAATCCTTTTATTTGGCTAAGTTTTCTCCACTTGTCTTCTCTTTATTGGTTGTTCGCCAGATCTCCTTGGCCCCACCAGATAGACCCTCGCTTGGACACAACTGTTTACAGCAGCAACTGCTAGCCAAGTATACACATAGGCATAGCGTCAAGAAAAAACTCTGCGGTGTTATCGTGAGAGAGATTTTGTAATAAAAGAGTCAAAACCAAAAAAAAGGGGTTAAAACCTAAAACTGAGTTCGTCAGTGAGTTGAGAAAATGGCATCCAAGCTCTGTGACTCCTGCAAATCGGCGACGGCCACTCTGTTCTGCCGAGCTGATTCGGCTTTCTTGTGCGTCAACTGCGACACCAAAATCCATGCGGCCAACAAGCTTGCGTCCCGCCACGCGCGGGTCTGGGTCTGCGAGGTATGCGAGCAGGCCCCCGCCCATGTCACGTGCAAGGCGGACGCGGCAGCCCTCTGCGTCTCGTGCGACCGCGACATCCACTCCGCGAACCCCTTGGCCAGCCGGCACGAGCGAGTTCCCGTGACCCCCTTCTACGACTCAGTGAACTCCGCCGTCAAGCACAACGGCCTCGTCAACTTCCTGCACGACGAACGCTACTTCGATGACGTGGAAGGAGGTGACGTCAGCAGGGAGGAGGCAGAGGCAGCTTCGTGGCTGTTACCGAACCCGAAGGTGGTCGAGGAGAACCGAGATTTGAACACGGGCCAGTTTGTTTTCTCCGAGACGGATCCGTATTTGGATCTGGATTATGGGCCTGTGGATCCGAAGCTCGAGGTACAAGAACAGAACAGCTCAGGTACTGACGGAGTTGTTCCCGTACAGAGCAAAAACGTTCACGCTCCTTTGGTCAACGACGCGTGCTTTGACCTCGATTTCTCCGGCTCCAAATCTTTCAATTATGGATACAACTCCCAGTGTCTCAGCCACAGCGTAAGATTTTTATATTAAAACTAAAAACTTTTGAAGTTATTTAATTTAAATAGTTGAAAAATTGAGGTCTGATCGAGTGGTTGTGGGAGCTCAGGTATCATCATCATCACTGGACGTTGGGGTGGTGCCAGACGGCAGTGCGATGACGGACATATCGAATCCGTACGGTAGAGGAATGGAGTCAGCAAATCGGACGGCGCAGCTTGCATCAGCGGATAGGGAGGCGAGGGTGTTGAGGTACAGAGAGAAGAGGAAGAATCGAAAGTTCGAGAAGACGATACGATACGCATCGAGAAAAGCGTACGCGGAGATGAGGCCGAGAATCAAAGGAAGGTTCGCGAAACGATCTGATATCGAAGTGGAAGCCGATCGTAGTAGTAATGGCATCTTCGGGTTCGGCATCGTTCCATCTTTTTAAAATTTTAATTTTAAATGTAACGTATCATGATGCAATAAAACGTTTAATGTTGGTTCTAATTTTGTATATAATTAATTAATTAATTAAAGTAGATGAGATGTTTAATCGATGGAATGTGGACCGTCGATTTCGTAGATGTTGCTATGTAGTAAATTCCCTTTTTGCTGTGTAATGAACTCTCGTGGTTATCGTACGATGTTTTTGGGCTATATTAATACAGCTTAGTTTTATTTATTACTATTGAGATTTGAATTGGAGTAGGTAGGTGAATCAAAATCCTAATGTCTATTGGTGAATCTAATACGGTTATTAATTGTTTAATATATGATTAAAGGAGATTTTAAGCTATAGAATATAGTTTTACTTCATTGACCATTTTGACCTTGTTTAGATAGAGTTTTGTAAATTGTAATGGATCCGTTTGGGTTCGAGTTCTGTTCCGATACTAAATTAAGTGCAGTTCGTTTGCACCGAGCATGAAATCATTTGATTTGTAATTCATTTAAATAGGGTAAAGACAATTTTATCTCTCAAGTTTGATTTAATATATAATTTTATTTTAATTAAATTTAAAATATTTAATTTTATCTCAGTTCCTTAATTTTTTCGGTTAATTTAAATGTAATTAAGATATTTTAATTTAATTATATATAAATTTAAATTTTCGTCTGTCACTAAATTTTGATAATAATAATAATAGTTAAAATTTATGTAATCAGATTTTATTTTTTTAATTTATGTAATTAAATTATTTTTTTATAAAAGAAAAATTCAAAGATAATTAAAAATAAAAAGAGAGAACAACGGCCGCTATCGCACGCACGCTATCAAACGGTGGGATAATAACTTCCATCACTCAAATCAACGACTAAAGAAAGGCGGCCTTTCATTGTAGCCGGAGACTATTCTAATATTATGCACCTTAGAAAGGCGGCCTTTCATTGTAGCCGGAGACCATTCTAATATTATGCACCTTGCCGAGAGGGTTTCTTAGTTGTTAATCCTGGTGAAGATGTTGGTGCCAAGCCTAATTATTCAATTAAAACATATTTCGGTGGCGATGAAACCGTTTGACGGCGGTAAAAAATGGGAAGACATCCTTCATATACTCCGAGTGCCCTCTTTCTCTTTGATTGTGCATATTTTTTTTTTTTTTTTTTTGCACGGTTCGAGTTGACATGCAAATATGATTCAATTTCAAGATAGTTGCCAAAAAAAACTAGTTAACATCATATGACCTTTTGTTGACAAAAGTGGCGCTATCAATGCGTAACTACGTTGATAAATGATCACGTCATAGTCGGGTGAGCATGATACCATTGGTAGGTGAAAAGAGTTTTTCGTCACTGCTTCCAAATTTCCTGGGTAAATATTCTGACGAGACTTGAAGCAGAAACGAGTAACATTGAAGTAAAGCTACTGGGTTAATTAAACATGGCTTCAGATATCAAATGAGAGACTTGGTCAACTATAGCGCACAAGAGAAGTTAAAAATACATTTTACAACATAGGAAATTTAAACTTCCGAGTGCTTTTTAACACTTTACATAACATATGCATACATACACATTTCTAGCTACATTCAAAGACCAAGAACAGATGCTGAACTCGAATCACATCTATTCTAGAGACTGATAATATGTAATACAAATTAGCAGCCGGGTAAGTTCTTTGTCTTTTAACCCTTTCAAAGTACAACGAAACTGTAGTTTCTCTATGATTACTAGCCGTAGACAACTAAATTTTGTTGAACCCAAGTAGGGAACAAAAAAGTCTAGTGGCGGTGGGTAGGAAAGGATTTCATGCAGAGTTGTCAAGAGATGAACCCACTTGATTGGCCAAGAAGCGAACAACAACACAAGTGATGTTATCCGCACTGCCTCTCTGATATGCCTCCTGCATCAGCCTCTTTGCAGCCTCCTCTGGATCCTGGATTGGTTTAATCATTGCAACAGCTTCCTGAGAATATGAAGAAGCATGGATAAAGTTAGAATCAAGTGATATACCAAATCAATTGACTTGAAAGTTTCATTAATACAGCATGGTCCTTCCGCAATATGTGCAAGCACTGGAGAATCCAGGACAAACTCAAAGACAATGATGGATCACTTTGTATTATAAGATTATTCAAAAGGAAGAGCAGTGCTAGTGTCACAGTTGCTGTTTTTAAACCAATCACGTATTTTTTCCTTTTTGTGATAAAACAAAAAATAGAATTATAACAAAAACATAAGACAGAAAAAGGATGTGTTTAATGGATACGAAGTGAGTGTGTCAGTCATGACTGATGCTAGCACTCCTCGGAAAGGAAATATCACTGGACTAGAAAATGTGATAGAAAAGCCTTTTTTTTGCAAACCTCGTTTGTGACAACATCCCAAAGTCCATCACTGGCAAGGATAAGAAACTCAAGGGAGTTGTCAATCTTTTCCTCCTGCAATTTTCATTTTCATGTCAGTAACTAAAATCAGCATAAAACAAACAAAAGGAGGCAAACAAAGAAACATGAGAGTACTCTTTAAGTAAATTAAATATGTCAGTCACAAAATCCTCTCTTGAATATTCGAGTATCATTGAGTACTAAGGTTAATTCTAAGTCTTTGCATCTGGTAGGTAGTAGAATTGTATAAAACTCTAAAAGACAAGGACAGCCGAGCATTATTCCAAATAAGTTTCTGCATTTCATGTGGGGCCCCACCCCTTCCCACTACTGGGATAGCAGGGTGGGGTCCACCCCTCTCAGTGGGCCCACTCAAAGGATTATCGGAGTCCCCCCTCCTTTCTTTCGCCTTCCCAAGGCTCGAACCCAAGTCCATATGGGGTTCTAAGAATGGTATGCCCAGAATTCTTAGAACCCCATATGGACCTAGGTTCGAGCCTTGGGAAGGCGAAAGAAAGGAGGGGGGACTCCGATAATCCTTTGAGTGGGCCCACTGAGAGGGGTGGACCCCACCCTGCTAGCCCAGTAGTGGGAAGGGGTGGGGGCCCACATTTCAAGATTCTTTGTTTATCAACAACCAATACTTCAACCACTTTCCCCACCCTACACTAAAAATTAAAAAGAAAAAAATCCAGAGCACAAGTGATGATGATGATGATGTTTCATATGTAAATATTGTTCTCAGCTTCTCTATACATGTTAGGTACATTAATCTGAGAATTCATTATCCACATAGTCAAAACCTTCTCTCTTGTTCTTTATATATGACTTTAAACAAGAATGAATTACCGCATTACAAAATAATCCATATAACTGAGCATTAAATTTTAACATCAGGAATCAGACCTGAATTTCTGGATCAGCAACAACATACTGCTTCAAGAGCCTGTCACCAAATGCACGAGAAACAGCAAGAACACCACCCACTCTCCAAGTTCCTGCAGATATAGTCCATCATAAAAAGAAAAGTCTATATGCTCGGGAGGTTAGGTAAGAAGATAACATAGTGAGTGATCATGTACATCCATCCTTACCAGCCCACATCACAAATCCTCCTGCATCCTCAATCCGTTGCCGCTCATCAGTTTGGTCTGGCTTGTGATCTCGAGATACAGCAATAGCTGCAGGAAATCACAAGAAGATATTTGTTCATAAGTAAATCACATTAGTCACAAAGAGCAAAATAGCAAAACTTGCTCAAACAAGCCCATTAAAACACCCCCTAAAACAAATCTGGAAGAAATTGAAGCCCAAGCTGATGAAGTACCACAGTGAACCTGAAACATTAAGCTTCTTTTAAAAAGCATATAATAAATGAATGATTCTAAGTCTTACCACTACCACCCCTGCATATAACAGCTCTGGAGTCGCCCACATTTGCAACAAGTAAGCGATCGCCAACAAGGATTGCAGTGGAAGCAGTTGATCCAGCATCCCTATTTTGAGTATTTTCTGATTTCAGAAATTCAGAGTCCGTGTGGGTGTATGCATCAGCTGGAAGGATGGAGCAACCATAGAAAAAAAAAAATCAGTTTGATGAAAAAGTAGGCTTATAGACTGTTGGGAGTTGAGAAGTGAATAACCTATAGCTGATTTGGTATCAGAAATGAACTTTGGATGGCTGATCAGATTACTGAAAAGGTTCTGTTTCACATACTCAGCAGCTCGTGCACCTCCATGACCTGAAAATACCATTTGGAGCATTACTGAACTGACATTTTTCAGAACCAAATTCTTGTTAAAATGAAGTCAAGATACTGCCAGAAAATTATATAACTAGCCAGCATCATATGGCATTTATGTGCTTGATGGCAAGGCATGATTGTCAATGAGATCCAGCAAGAAAAGCTGATCTTGTGTGAGGGTTATCTCAGCGTAATATCCACAATTTATCAATATAAATCCCTCATCCCAAGCCACTAACATCCCTTGAACAGAGATGGCTTCAAGAAATGCAACCGCATTGGAGCAGATATCAAATACAAGAATCTGCACAAAATCCCTTCAGCATATCTCTCCATTATAAGTTACAGATAATTAAATTAGATAGCACAATCTGTTAACAAGTTTATGTTCTGTGACACATACTTGAGAAGATGGTCTACATCTAGGCGGATGAAGATAATAACCCGCATCCCCCAATACAAAAGAAAAAACAAAACCGAGAAGTTGCAGAAGACTAAAATAATATACACATAGAATTGCCCTACCATTTTCAGACAAGTACATGGTTTTCATCCTGCGTCAAAACTAGATGGGAATTTACCTCCATGTGATTAGTGACTGAAATTTTCAATCTATTATTTAACTAGTATCTCCGCACTTCTATTTAATTTTCTTCATCAATCTCATTCATTGCTCCACAAAAGAGATGAGTTTATCATACTATCATCACCAACAAATGGGAAGAGAGAGAGAGAGAGAGAGATTACCATCAAAAACTCCAAAGAGACCAACTATCTCTCCATCCACACCATCAATTCTTGTCTCATAAAAGTCTTCCATTGAAGACCTTTTCCCCGGAGAGCTTGCATATCCATAGCTGAATTTTCCGTTCTGACTGATGCCATAAAACATGCCATTCTCAGTGAAATATACTGCACTCTCTAATTGTTCAGTATAAAATTTTAAACTTCATATTTAGCTCCTCATATATATCAAAATTCTATGGACAACATCTCAATTAACATATAACAATCACAAAGCATCACAACTTCCTCAATTAACGTATAAAATCCTCTATGAAACAGCAAACTTCAAAGCACTAAAAATCCATAAATAAATGTTTTTATCACTTGAGAGTCCAACACAGCACTCAAAACCAGCTATTTATAAATGTTCAAAGTCCAAGGTTAGTTTTTGGCTCGTTTTCCTTTTGCAGTTTAAAACAAATGTGGAAGAAGTTACCCTTTCGAAGTGACAGAGGAAGTTTGAGAGAATAATTTTGCATCATGGATAAAAATAACCACTTTAGTATTTCTGTTTATAGCAGAAGAAGTTCATAGTAATTTTTATAGCACAACTTTGATTGCAAAGTAATCATTCAAAAGATTGTTTTTAACCCTTGTGGTATTTCCACAACAAAATTTAATGAAGCTTCCATCTTCAAAGCCACACTTTTACATCATACAACCAGCATCACATATTTAATCCAGGACGTGCAACACCATATCTAAACAGTCAAAAAGAACCAAAAACCATTTGTTGAATATATGACAAAAGGTGATACATTCGGCAGAGAATGACATTGTTGCATTGGAGTGTGACATAGTAATATTTCACGACAAAATGGAATTAAGCAAGATCCTGGAAAGAGATGAACAAACTCAAAGTGATAGTTTCACAAGCTGTATACGACAAACTACGACAGCATATCAACAAATTACTATAAGGAAAGAATCATAATTATGCGATACAAGACAAGTGACAGAAAAACTCAACAAAATAAACGGAACATCATGAGGATATATGTCAGACCTTTCCATATTCTTAATGTTCCATTAATTGAAATCCATAACATTCCTAAAGGGTTGATAAATAAAATACAAATGCTGGCCACTACCCTTTTTCCTTCACACCTTGTAGTTTTCTTCTTTAATTTTCCTCCTTAACTAATGATATAGCACATCAAAAACCTATAAGATCGAGAAGAATTCTATAACTTAACTAAAATGTTGAAATCAATGCACTAACCTTTTATCAAACATAACAACACGATACACAAACTAGTTTATTTACATGCACGCACTAGAATTAAGAAAAAGCCCTCATAAATCAACGCATCAACATTCATAACTGTATAACTATAATAATCATGTGCGGAATTAGACAGGTCATCATCAGTAACCAACAAGCAAAGGCCATTAAAATAAGAAACACAAAAGAGGAAACTGAAAAGAACTTTCTGGATCTAACATGAAAGATGAATAAAAAGTGAAGCATTAACCTAAGGCCGCCGCCGCTAACCGGCGCATCATCGGCGTGAAGCTGGCTCGAAGATGACAAGACTGAGTTTAGATAGCCCATGTGTTTGCTCCAAGTTTCAATTTAACCACTCGCCTCGATCAAAATAAGATAATAAAATAAACGAAAACAATGAAGACGACAGTGTTTTGGTATTTTCTAGCTGATTGTATATTCGTCAGATCATGAAAAATTCACGAATTATCAAGCTCAACCTGCAAATAAAACAAAACAAAATTGAACAAAAAATCAAACTCAGAAAAAAAAAAGATCGAAGCAAATGAATGGATCCTTTGATGATAAGCCCGTGCAAGAAAAAGGAAATCAAATCCGAACAACAGAATCATGTACATTCCAGAAAGCAACAGCCTCGCATTCTAAGAAAAGCGGAAAGGCAAAATTAACATGAAAAGGAAGTTACTCAAAGAATAAACAATGGAAATTAAAATTAAAATTAAATTAAATGAGGAAAAAAAAAAGTGCTCATATAAGCCATATGAATTGAAAGAGAAATAAAATTACCTGAAGGAAATGAAAAGGAAAAGCCATGAAGAGATGGAGACAGAGCTTAAAAGGCGTTAAAAGAAGAACAGAACAAGGAAAAGGAAGTCTTAGAGAGAGAAAGAGATGAATTCAATTCTGAATCACGTTGGTTTCAGTTTTGGTTATGGTTTGCTGTGGGTAGAAGACGCAAGCAAAACCCATAATTAAAAATAATAATAATAATAATAATAAATGGAAGCAAAAACAAAATTTTCTTTTTATTTTTTTTAAGAAAATCGGAATTGAGTTTTTGATTTTGGCTTAAAAAGAGGAGGGTGGGGTTCGTTGCCTCACGCTAAAACGGGCGGTGGGGTGAGGGTGAGGGAAATACCAATTCGCGTAGCCGTAGCGAAAGACAAGCTTACGGGTAAGACCAAGTCAAAGCCAAAGTAGCAAATCGTCATATCTGGTGGTTGAACCTGACACGTGGCGCACCTGCTGATACAGATGCACCGTCATTCTGTTTATTGCGATGTACACGGCAAGTTTTCTTTCAGCAAATTTCTTGTCCATGTTGAATATTGATCGAATAATATGTTGACTTCTAAATTATTTTAAAATATTTTGGTTTTGCATTTTGAAGATAATTTATCATGTAAAATTTTACTAGTATTCGGCTTTTGGACAAAGAAATATAATTGACTTTTAGGGATTACCTGGTCAGATTAAAATTGGATGATAACATTAGACTTGTTTGCTGTCTCCATTAAGAAGAAATTTAGGATTAACAGCATCATAAGATAAATCCAAATAAGGAAAGGCCATGACAAATATGACTGGGATTAAAAATATTGTTTGTTGTCTCCATTAAAGTAACTAACAGTGACTCAATTACTGATGTCGCCAACTCTTGTACATTGATCAGACAATACACGGTTTCTCCTCACAATGTATATAACGTTTAATAATTGTATTTTATTTGAATGATTGAATGGGAATCGCAGCATATTCAGCTCCAACACGTCACTATATAAAATACAATTCATCAAAGGAATCAGTTAGTTTATTAATTAACAATGGGAATAAAAGATAACAATGCCCCACGAATTAGGGTTACTTTTTGATTTACTTACCGATATGGTCACTTTTTAAATAAAAAAATTATGTAAAACTAAAGATTTAAGAAAAAGAAACGAGTTCCGATTTGCAAGCAAAGGAACGGCACCTGGTTTTCATCAGTCTTTACCTGAAATCTAAGGCAGCAATAAACAATCATAATAACATCTAAAATTTTACATTTTTTTTTAAGGTCCCTCTATTTAGAATTGATTATATCCACTTCCGCAACGACCTAAGATTTAGGAAATAAGTTTACAAGAGCGTAGTACATAAAACGAAATACAATAGAATTGGCTAATGAACGCAGTACCAACTTATATACTAAAAAGAAAAAGGAAAGGCCTTATAAATTATTTGAGCTTCGGCTTTTCACCAACTTGTGGAGCAGTCTAGACATACAAACCCATGAAGTCTCTGGAAATCTGTGGCCAAAATGCGTTAGCAAAGCTGATATGATGTCGACATTAAATTTATATACGTCGGGCTTCAATACCATTCGAATAAACATTGGTGTCCACAACTCCCACGCCAACTTTACCGATTGATGGAAAGATTTAAACCCATTAATCATCCTTTTCAGCATTGCCTGTCCCTGGAAAATAAGAAAATAAAGCATCTGTAACCTTACTAAAACATTTTCAGTAATATATATTGATCCATCTTTTTATGATATGACAGAGGCATGGAGTTTGACAAACAATTAATTTGAACAAGAGGAATTAACAAACCACAGTTTGTGGTGCCAGCCTTGCTTCAGCATTATTGTTTAAAATAAAACCAAAAACATCCTCCCGCAAAAATGTATCAGCTGCTTTAATTATATCCCGGAGTAGGAAAACATGCACCCTCTGGCCCTTTTCAGAGAAAATAAATAGTAAGAGATCTTCTGTCGCGGCAACAACAGCATGCATGTCGAATGATTTCCATCTCAGATGATTAGTGAAAGTTTCTTCAGAGTTGCTAGTCTCCTCAGACGACTCTGAAGCCTGTTCAGATATTGCTGCTATCTGAAACAACATAGAATGCAACTGATTAAGCATAGATATTACCTGATCGTCACGATGGAAAACCAAAAGGAGAGGCACAGTACCAGGCATTCTAGGCGATTCCACCTGATTGATCCATCATTATGGATAAGAAGTTGCCTCAGAATTTTTCTCATATCAGGGTTTGGATCTGCCAACAGCCTTCCTACCACAAAAGGGTATGCACTCTCGAGAACTTTAAAATCAGGATCCAGAACTTTTGCTGTGCCCTCTAGTGAAACAAGATCTCTTATCACCAAAGCATAGTCCGGAGGATGAGAGAAATTAAATTCATACATAACATCATACAGCAAGTTTATTTTTCCCTGAAATCCAAAGTAAGAAAAAGAACCAAGTGTTTTGTTTACTCCAGAATTTACAGCAGAAACTTTTAATAAGATAAGAACAAGAGACAAGGAACAAAGGGTCCTCTACAAAACTTGGCAGTGCACTAGATGGAAAAGCAGAAACTCACAAATCCTGTTATGACAACTGAAGTTGGCTCCTTAGTGGTAGTACTACAGTACTAGTATCACATGCATGATAGAGCACATAATTTTTCTCAATAGAGATGGATTGCCTTTGATGTACATACGAAGTGTTATTTTCACACTTTATTATTGAAAATTGCATGGAATGAAAACGAACATATAATTCAAAATAAAACTGAGCAGAAATTACAAGAACAAACCTGAAAATCTTGAGACTGCCTAGTCCCATCACCAAAAGATGCCTGCAATGCATGTGAAACTGATTGTATATCAACCCCTTCAGGAATAAATCCCAAAGAAAGAAAGTCATTTGCCAAACCCAGAGAGTCACGGTTAACAAAGTGCACTAGCTGAAACAAACAAAACTTTATCAGCAAATATACACCTCTGGCAATAAATAGCACAGCAACATTAGCATCATCATATACTGAAGAGCAAAATACAATAGTACATATAGAGAAATACAAATAGCACAGCAGATATCATATTGCACAAAGTGTTGCTTCAACAACAATTCCAGCTGAAATTCAAAGCTACCATTCTAACTCCAGTATTCCCACCGACGTTTCTGGACTAGAATTATTCAGAGTAACGCTTCAGGGTAAGTTTCTAATTCTGTTAGTGTAATAGATTTACATTCAAAATGTATATATTGTAATAGAAAATTAGATTTTTTTTTCCGCCGCATTAAATTGTATGTGAGACATGCAAATAAAATAAAATTTAAATTTTAATGTACACATATATACCCTACCATAAACACACTTGCAAATTAGTATCAAAACGCATGTTTGTGTACTGTATTTTCAGAAATCTCGAAACAAGAGTTTTTTTTAAAATTAAATAATATTATAAAAGTGTTTGCGAATATTATTTATAGAAATACAAATCTGGAAAAAAGTTTATCAGATGAACTATATGTATCAATTTTGCTCATTAGAAAGAAAAGAGAGAAGTTTTCTTTACTTAAGACATTTGGCCAAAATTGAGAGGAGTATGCCTTGTGTTTTTGGTTCGGCCAAAATCTAAGCAGTCCTATAGCTCTTCATCTCATGAAGACAAAGAAATAAATTTTGGTCGACATTTACAAAATAATTTTTGCTCATCTTTTTCTCTCTCGCCAAAATGAAGTAAAATGAAACAAAGAGAACTTTTTCCTTTTTTGTTTTAGTTAACCAAATGGCCGAATAACTTCAAAAGCATTACAATTGCAAAATGCATTTGCAATATATATACTTTGACTTTTGGCGTCCATTTAAAGCCATTTTGTCACCATAATAAGGCATCAAATGCCATTACTCGACTTTGTCAAATGGTGTCAAGCGGCCACTTATGGCACTTGTCACTTAATGTTAATTAACAATAATTGTTAATTACACATCCCTAAGCTTAACATTTAAGCTCATGTGCTTCCCGAGAAATTCTAAAACAATTCATGTTTTTTGAAATTTTTTCATACTATTTGACCCAGTCCGCTATCCCAGTACTCAACAAGTACACTTCATATTGTAAGACTTCTTAGATTCACACTCGTTTGTCTTACGAAACTTTTTCATAAGTCCGTAAATGATGCACCACACACATCTTACAAATATTACAAAATGACACGTTGAACCATATAAGCTAAGGTTAATGCATATTTGTATAGTCCCTCTGTCACCATAATAAGGCCTAAGTGGGTCCGCTACGTTATCCATGGAATATATCCTATATACTATTACATCTCCATTAGCCATGATCTTTTTAATTATGTGATATTCAAAATCCACATGATTAGAATTCTTGTGTGCCTTATGGCTTTTTGGCTTGAGCAATTGCCTTATTATTGTTTCATTATTGTAGGATAAGATTCACTGAGCTTGAAACTATTCTAAACTCTGCAACTGTGTATATCCACAAAACTTCTTTTGCAAGCTTCTCAAGCCGCAAAATATTCTGCCTTTAAGCCATAATTATCTGTGGATATCTAATTTGCACTCTTCAAAAAACTATGGTACTGTTGAGAAGAAATACAAAACCAGATATAGACTTTCTATCATTCGGACCAGATTAGAAGTCCAAGTCTGTGTATCCTCTCATATGTACGTATTTTTCTCTATAATTTAGAAACTTATCCTCTGTACTTCTCAAGTATTTCAGATATGTTTTACGGCCATTTAATGGTCGTTACCTGGATCAGACTGATACCGGCTCGCAACACGTACAACATCCAGATGCAGATCTCGTACATGACATGAAAAGCCCCAGCACCACAGCACTGAATGCTAGTGTCGCGGCTTCCAGTTTGCTATCTCCGATTTTTTCACTTTCAATACTTGAAAGGCATCACCGACAACTCTGGAACCATTTCCAATAACACCCCACAATCACTCCAATTAACCTATACAGCACATAAACATACGGTATGATACTAATTTGTTAGTGTGCTTATGGTAGGGTGCATATATGTACATTACAATTCAAATTTTATTTTATTTGCATGTGTCAAATATAATTTAACGTAGTAGAAAAGAAAATCTAATTTTTTATTGCAATATACAAATTCTGAATGTAATTCTGTTACACTAACAAAATTAAGAACTCACCCTGAAGTGTTACTTTGAATAATTCTAATCCAAAAACGCCGGTGGGATTACGAATTACTGGAGCTAGAATGGTAGCTCTGAATTTCAACTAAAATTGTTGTTGAAGCAACACTTCGCTTCTGTCTTTCCTTTGTCTCTCAGTTAAGTTGGATGAAGAACAAAAAGAAAATTCTTTTCCTTTTATTTTAACAATTATCGTATATCCTATTTTTGACTAACACTTAGTCTTTTTAAATTGTAACTTTTACAATTCAATTCACACACTTGTCGAATGCCACACAACCTTTTAAATATCTGAATTGTCGAATGCTAACTTAACAAAAGACAACTTTTTAGATTGCAAAATCCATTTATAAAATATATATTTATTTTATTTAAGAACATGTGTTCTTTATATATCAAAGAGTGGCAATTGTTTCTTACCATTTAATATACATTTTTGACACATAATGAATGTGTCCTTTAATTAAGAATAAATGACAACTTTTGCCTTGCCATTTGTCAATTAATAAAGGCATCAACATGCCATTATTTGACAAATGGTAACATATTGTGGCAAGAGGTGGCAAGTGATAACCAATTATCACTTACCACTTGTCAAGCTCCTGGGCTTAAAATTTAAGCCTATCAGTTTACCGAAACCCTAAAACAATTTCTACTTTTGAAAATTCGTTTTCCATGGAATATATCCTAGATACTATTACATCTTCAATAGACAATATTTTTCTAATTATGTGGTATTCAGAGTCTGCATGATTAAAATTCTAGTGTGCCTTATGATTTTTTGGCTTAAGCAATTGCTCCGTTATTGTTATATTATTGTAGGATAGGATCCACTTAGCTTGGAACTATTCTAAGCTCTGCAACTGACTTGTATATCCACAGAACTTCTTTTGCAAGCTTCTCAAGCTGCAACATATTTTGCATCCAAGGTAGAATCAGCTGTGGATATCTAAATTGCACTCTTCAACAAACTGTGCTACCGTAAAGAAGAAATTCGCTCCCTGCCTACGCCTTCTAGGGCGAGATTTGGAGACCTTATCTTATACACAACTAGATGTAAACTTTCTATAATCTAGACCAGACTGGAAGTCTAAGTCTATGTATCCTCTCACTTGTAAGTAACTTTCTCCATAATTCAGAAACTTATTCTCTATACCTCTCATGTATTTAAAATATGTTTTACGGCCATTCAATGGTCATTACCTGAATCATAGTGATACCGACTCATAACACTTACAGTCATCCAGATACAAGTCTCGTACATAACATGACGTACATCAAGCTATCTCTAACTGATGCACATAATATGTTACACTTTAAACCTTTCATCTTCTTGCAGAGGGTACTTCCTCTTAAAAAGATGAATGTCATATTTGAAAGATACATTAACTGTCTCACAGTTATTAAAGTTGTACATTTTCAAGACTTAGTCTATGTACAAGGATTGAGATAGTCTTATCAGTCTCCTAGTTTTGTAACGCTTTACAACTAATATATAAGAAGCCTCTCCCAAATCTTTCATGGAGAAGTTCTTACTCAAATAACTGTTAACTTACTGACTTGTAACATACCAACGTTGTTTCTGACATTAAGTATGTCTTCCACGTAAAAAACTCAAAAGATCCCACTGCCATTTCTTAACACACACGTTTTCTCTTCAATTTTGATGTAACCAAACTCTAATTTCCTTGTTAAAACGAAGATTCCAGTTTCAAGAAAATTGTTTTAAGTCTACTTATGACTTCTTTAGTTTGCACATCAAATTAAAAGTCAGGCTGGTTCATGAATATCTCTTAATCAAGATATACATTCCGAAACACCATATTTATATCCACCTGCCAAACCTCAAAATCTTAATGTGTTGCAATAGCCAACAAAATTTAAATTAACTTAAGCATGGTTAATAGTGAAAAAAAAATTCTCATAACCAATCTCAGATCTCTGAGTGTAATCTTTTGCCACCAATCGGACTTTGAATGTCTCTACCTTCATATTGGGTTCAAGCTTCCACTACGTAAATTCATTTATCAACAAATAAGAATAATTCTTATAGGAAGTACAACTAAGTTCCAGACTTGACTGTCATGCGTAGAGTCAATTTAAATTTTATAGTATCTTGCCATTTTTTCGAATCAATGTCCATCATCGCCTCTATATAAATTAAATGATCTTTTTCTTCAACTAAGAAAACACCAAGGGCCTCTTCAAGTATCAAAACATACCCTACAGGTGACCTTGATATCCCGTCCGACTTATAAAAGAGTGTTAAAGGTATTTCACTCAATTGATCGGTTCATATATTTCTTGATTGACTTCATCAAGTTCAATTCTTCACAATCCCCATGACCTTATGAGAAACTCTTTCTCTTAAGAGGTGGCAATACGAGAAATGAATACGTTTTGTTCTTCTAGATCATAGAATTGGTATCCTATTGAATTCTTGGGATGACCAATGAACCGATACTTGTACCCACTGGGTTCAAGTTTATCCTATTGCGTAACTCTTATGCAAGCAGAACAACCCCAAATCTTTAACATAATTAAGATTCGATTTCCTTCCAGCCCATATCTCATACAGAATAGAAGGAACGACTTTTGATGAAACTCTATTCAATAAGTGATCAGCAGTTCCTAGAGCACAATCCCATAAATATTCTAGAAGATTGGTGAAGCTCAAAATCAATCGAACCATATCTGATAAAGTCTGATTCCTCCATTCCCAAACACATTTGCATTGCAGAGTACCCGGAGGACTATATTGAGTGAGAATTCGATTCTCTTTTAAATAATATGTGAATTTACTACTCATATATAAATCGCCTCGATTTAATTGAAGGTATTGAATATACATAAGGGTTTATTTTTCTACTTCTAGTCGAAACTTTTTAAACATTTCAAAAGTTTCCGACCTATATTTCTCATAAACACGTCCATATCATGAGAAATCACGATAAAGACAATAAAGTATCGAAACCCACTCAGTGGCAATATGATACATTAAACCATATACATCACTGTGTACAAGTTTCAATAAATCAGTGGCCGGTGTCCAATACCTACATAAGTATTTGATCATTTTCCTTCAACTCCAAGATTCATAAATTGGCAAAGGTTCCATAGTCAAATCAAATATCTAATCATTCTTACCAGACGAGATAGTCATCTCTTGAACTACATGACTAATCTTATATCCCACTATTCATTATTATTTAAAGTTTCCAAACCATTATTTGTTTTGTTTACTCAAACATTTCCTTATGTATTTAAGATATAATGGTCATTCATTAACTAACAATCAATTAGCAAAATATTATCTTTATCATATATACATGAGGAGCTATTCCTAATGTATTCATGATAACCCTCTCTGTCTACTACAGAGAATGATATGATTTGCTTAATAATGTTTGACACAAAATAGCAATTATATAATATTATGCTTTTGCCAGAATAGAGAAGTGACTTAAAAGTCCTAATAGCTACCACGTTTAGAAAATCTCCATTTTTTACGCGAAACTGTACTTCTCCTCTTATAGCTTCCTAGCATTTCCCAAATCATGCAACGCTTTGCAGATATAAAAGGGACAAGCAATATCTCATACCCCTGCACTTCTTAGCATCATGTGCTAATGAAATATCAATGATTGATAAACAGGCATCTAAGGAGTCTATCTTTCCTAAGTTGAGGTGTCTTGAACAGTAATACTTACTATATCAAACCTCGCCACAATGTGAACATTTTTCATTATAATTATTCTCTATCAGTGATTTGGATATATCAAATAAATTTCTGACGGAACATAATACTACTTGCACATCTCATGTACACATGCTCCTACTGATGATCATTAGAGTTTAAGGTCAGGATGTATGATTCAAATTATTCTTAATTCATTTCTAATAAATTTCAACCTCTTCTGAAGAAACATCATCAGAAACACCTCTTTATTATCTTCTAATCAATAATATATCCAAGTTCTTTTGAATCTGAAACTATTCTCAAATTCATTAGCAAATCAAAATATTTCTCAATACCCTATAGTTAGTGTGCCTAGATCAAGTATACTAACGAATTGTTTATATTAATCTTATCTTTATAGGATTAACAAGGGATATGTAGCGGAACATTTCTAATCGTTAATTAATAACGCTTTGAATCATGAGTATAATATTTATACATTTTTTAATCTAAAGATACCCTCCAACTGCTTTACATAATCCCCTAAATCTATCAAATGGGAAAACGGCAGTTTAAACTCTTTTGTACAGCGGAAAGTGGACTCCATTGACATTTTACTCCAGCCACACACTTTAGCGATTTTGGCCTTTGTAAAACTTAAAAGGTAGACAACACTTGTCAATTATATCTGATGCAACTCTTACCACTGATCGTAAATATACCTTATCCACACACTTTAGCAATTTAGGGTAATTATATTTCAGATTAACTTGTCAATTATCAAATATATCTTACCGATACTACCCGTATACTTTAGCGATCTAGAGCAATACTTTCACATATATTTGTCTCATCTCATGTTTAACCGTCATAGTTCAAATCACACCAACCAAATCCTCATACTTTAGCGATCTTAGAAAAGACTAATATGACTCGTCTAATACCGTATTGATAAGACGAATCAATGTATAACGTTATCTCATAATGAAAAACTATTCAATCCGATTAAGAGATATTTTTTTGTATTTTTGTCCCCATCTCATGTTTAACCGTCATAATTCAAATCACACCGACCAAAATCCTCACACTTTAGCGATCTTGAAAAAGACTAATATGACTCGTCTAATACCGTATTGATAAGACGAATCAATATATAACGTTATCTCATAATGAAAAACTATTCAATCTGATTAAGAGATTTTTTTTTTTATTCTTGTCCCCATCTCATGAGGATATGATTCTTAATCAAACGTTTTGTGCAAGCACAACTAACCCCCACCAGTAAAGCTCCCATTGTTGTTACCAACACAAACAAATGACCACAGTTTATAATGCAATTTAGTAACATTTATTATTACATAAATAAACATCACATGCATTTTTTAAAACAATTTAAAAAATATCGAAGTGAACAGTGTGAGCGGAACCACGGCGTCGGGCTACCAGTGCTGCAGCGCTGAAGGCAAAACCCCCAGCATCGCAGCGCTACGGCGCTGATATTACTGTTCACTCAGATTTTTTTAAAATTGTTTTAAAAAAAACAGTCCAAATCAACAAAAAAACAACCACCAACCACCGTTATCACCACCGCCAGTAGGTTTAGAATAATTAATGATTAGTAAAAATATGTATTTTTGTAACATTAGAAAGAGGCTTGTTATTTTGATTATTCAGTTATGAAATAAACTCTTTGAGTTGTTCTTGTGATTCTCAAACTGCATCATTTATATTAATCATTAATTTTTCTAAACCTACTCAAATAAGACTTCCTATTAAATTAGAAATATGACTCAAATAATAATTACTAAACTAATAAAACATTAAAAATAAAAATAAATTAAAATAGGACTTAAACTAATTAAGATATTCCTAAAAATAATAAACTCTAACTTAATCGATAAACTTTTTAATGTCTAAAATGAAAAATCATCAATGCTGAATGTAATTAACAACGTAAACAGCGAATTTATGCACTTGAGGTATAAAGGCTCACCATCTCATTTACTGCAACCAACAGATCTTTACAGGCCTTGGCAAATCGCTTTAATTGGCCACCAATCATATGAAATAACAATGCATCAAGGGTCAATGATAGCTCCATACCAGGCCTCTGTACTTTAACAGCCACAAGTACTCCAGAATGCAGGTGAGCTGCAATATAAGGAGCAACAAAAGACATTTACCATAACTTTTACTGTATTTTAAGGATTCTACTCCGAAATTCAACACTTAATAGTGAAAATATATGCTAACACAAGCAAAATTTAGGCCATAATCTTCATATTTACAGGGAAAAACTCTCAAACCTTTATAAACCTGTCCTAAAGATGCTGCTGCTATTGGCTCCGGGCTAATGTCAGCAAAAAAATTTGAAACTTCAAAACCCAACTGAGTTTCAATAGATCTGATTGCAACATTATTTGCAAATGGGGGTATTTGGTCCTGGCATTAACACAAAGTCCTGATTACAAGAACAATGGAAACATGAGAAACTGCAAAAGAAACATGTGAAGTGAAATTTACAAAGTTTGATAGCATGATGTCCAGAAAAGAAACTTACAACAAAGCTATCATACCTGTAACTTTGCAAGCTCTTGGCTACACAGTTGGCAATATATCTGGTCTGGTGCTCAGAACCTGACCAAGCTGTAAATTCTAAAAAGATTAGTTCAAAACTTGTGATCTTTGATCCAGTAAGTACGACAACAGTGCCTTAAAATTTCTATGCATGTAAATTATTAATCCTCCACTGCAAGTTGGGGCTATTACACATAATGTTGAAAAAAACAAACTAAGAAACACAAATGTTTCATATCTAAAGTTGAGATTATTAGAGGAAGGACCAAAATTCCAAGTCAACAGTTGTCAGAGTAGAATGAAAACAATTACACCCTATCTGCATGTACAGTACTAAAGAAAAAATAGTAACTTGCCTTGATGTAGAATGGCCCCAAGCGAACTAGAGTTTCACAGAACTGCAATTGGTTGACCAATCATTACTATAAATTTGCTGTTTCTTAATACATTAAAGTTCAAGAAAATCTTCACAAACTAACCAACTTGAGGTTATACTAAAAATTTAAATATAAAATTTACCAAAACGTATAAAAAAAATTTACTTTGACAGCACGCTTATTAATGTCATGAATAAAGAATTGCCATATAGTCAACTTCAAAACATGGAATGAAATGATTGCTGCTCTATACAAAGCCAAAAATGGGCCAAAACGATAGAGAATGGAAGCACTTTTGGATCTATTAGCCGCAATAAGAAGCCTAAATTTACTTTCTAGTGATTCCTTTCTTCACCTTGCATATTCTGCAGATGGCCTTTCACCATGGATGCTGGACGTAGGAAACCTGCAAAGAACTTTCTCAGCTTAAACAGCGCGATCATGGAACATAAGAACCAACAAAAATTAAACCAGAGCACAAATAAAACATTACATACTCCCAGCGCCCCAGAACTCCGTTAACTTACAAATTTTGGTGCAACAAGCATGACGGGAACTCCTTGCAAGTCCATATTTCAGATCTGTCGGTGTTATACATTTCCGCAAATCAAATTTAAAGACACTATCGTTGTGCAGTGCTGAAAGAAAAAATTCCAATTAAATTACTCGCACCTAAAAGCAGATGAACCATTAAGTTGTTATGCAAAAAAGCATTAAAAAAAAACTGAAAATCTTGGAGCAAAATTCAAATCCAATAGAATCCGCAATAACTGAATTCTACTAACTATCTATTCCATCCAATTGTAAATATAAGTTACCTCTTCAAGATCAATTTTCTCATAAATAAGGTTACTAATACTGAGCTAAGTGCATTAACTGATATTAAAAGAAAAATTAATAAACACTGATTTACAGATAAATTTGCTCGCTGCTCGTGTTCGTCAAATTATTCAGGAAAAAACAAACATCCCATGTGTTTTACTCGGGTCTTAAATAATTAAAAATTAGAACTGCAAATTATTGGTACAAACTATTCGCGGCGCGGCAAGAAAATCGCACACTCAGAGTCAAGAAAATGAAAAAATAAAAACTGAACTAGACGCGAGTAAAAAAAGTGAGAGTGAAAAAGAGCGAAAGATACTTCTGGAGGGCAATGTCACGTGGCGGCGACGGTGACGGAAACGGTTGAGAATGGAGAAGACATTCCTCATTGGCTACAATGGAAATCTCATGTAGACAATAAAGCGGCAAAGTTCAAGCACCATTGGAGATTAATTCTGGACACATTATATTTTTAAAAATGAGCCAAAGCCTAAGAGTCGGCTGCGAAAATGCGATGTGCTCACTCAGAAGAGAGACGGCATGTGCTTCAACATACGGAAATCAAATGTAATAGAAATGAGACACGTATTGCTAGATGGCACCTGTAGCGAGCGGCAAGCTGCCATGTGGTTGTGGAGTCTTGCGATTACTGCTACAAGTACCGTAATTTCTTCGTGAATCATGGACCTGGAAGTAATAATATAGTCGGATGTAGCCAACGACTTCGGTGACCGTGTGGTTTGGTGGCAACATTTTAAAGGTTGAAGTGTTGAATTTGAACTGAGTCGATTTTAGAGAATTAATGAGTATTATAAATACGAGTTTAATAATTTAATAAATCTTATAATAAGTATGCATATTATGAACATGAACTTGATGTATTTGTTTAATAGTTAGGTGATAAAAGAGTTTGTAGCATATTTTCTATTGATTTAGAGATTTTAAGTTGAAATTGTCATTTTCATATAAAAAATTATAAATTTAATAATTTTATGCACATGTGGTTTTATTTATTAAAAAAAATACTAACTTTAAAATTGTAACAAAAATTTACTCACATTTAAAAAAAGTGAGTCACCAATTCACGTACAAAATATTATCATTATCGTTGAACCATTAAACATCTAATCCGTAATTATAAGAGCGAAACTCTACCAATTGAACTATTTCCTCTGACCTAAGTAGAGTATGCATGAAAGAGGATTTAGAGATTTTAAGTTGAAATTGTCATTTTCATATAAAAAATTATGAATTTAATAAATTTACGCACATGTGGTTTTATTTATTAAAAAATAAATACTAACTTTAAAATTGTAACAAAAATTTTCTCACATTTAAAAAAAGTGAGTCACCAATTCACGTACAAGATATTATCATTATCGTTGAACAATTAAACATCCAATCCGTAATCATAAAAGCGAAACTCTACCAATTGAGCTATATCCCCCGAGCTAAGTAGAGTATGCATGAAAGAGGATTTAGAGATTTTAAGTTGAAATCGACATTTTCATATAAAAAATTATGAATTTAATAACTTTACGCACCTGTGATTTTATTTATTAAAAAAAAAATACTAACTTTAAAATTGTAACAAAAATTTACTCATATTTAAAAAAAGTGAGTCACCAATTCACGTACAAGATATTATCATTATCATTGAACAATTAAACATCCAATCCGTAATCATAAGAGCGAAACTCTACCAATTGAGCTATATCCCCCTAGTTAAGTAGAGTATGTATGAAAGAGGCTAATGCTTATTCTTTTCTCTTTTTTTTCCTTGACGTAATTGGGCTATATTGGATTTGAACTAGATACCTTACACGTGAAGTAAATCATAATACTTTAATACTTACGATATAAACCAATTGCGAGAGAGTCAACGAATTCCTTTTCGGTAGCGATTCATCCTTCCCGAACGCAGCATATACGCCCCCCCCCCCCCCCCCCCCCCCCCCCGCGGCCATTTTTTTATCATAACATATATCTGTGAAATAACTCAAATAAGAAGAGAAAAGAAGGCATTAAGAGATCCTCATTGCCCAACCTTAGACACCATAATATCAATTTTCAAACCTGCTCTTATTTCGTGTCAAGAGATAGATAAATAAATACATCCCATTGTATTAATCGGGGGCGTTCGTAATGATTAAGAGGGTCGAAGACCAAGAAGTGAGTTATTTATTAACTATACATCATTCTTATGGTTAGAATCAATCTTTTAGTTATTGTGGAAACGAAAAGGAAAAATAATTTCACGTTTTTATTTTCATGAAGGGAGGATTAGGAAAATCCTATTGATTACAGGTTTCTTCAGACCTTCAAAAAAATTATGAAAAAATGTTCGAATAATATGATCCTTTCGTGACCCCAAAATAAAATGAAAGGGACGATCTCGTAGTTTTTGGTCTATGAAAATACATTGTTAGGTGCTCTATTTTTTTTTTTCCATTGAAGTCGAACCTAAACCAAACCTGTACTTAAGAGATAATTGTCCATACACTGATAAGGAATATATGGATTATTGAAAAGAGAGGAGTCGCAGTGATCCCCTTCCCCCCGGCCCACTTGAATCGCATGAGTGAATAAAAAGTTAGATCTATATTAGATCTCATCTAAATCTCCCCATCTATCCTCTTAAGGAGGAGTTTATTTTTAAAATTTTGATTTGAACAAAAGAAGTACGCCATGCTAATATGCCTTTCATGATTCATATCTTATGGTTAGGTGCTAAAGAGCACATTGAACTATCTATATGACTGAGACCCTTCACAACCCAACACAATGACGTAATTATCAAGGGCGCATTCTACCATTGAGCTAATAGTTCGTCATGCAATAAGCCCACTATGCCAAAAGCAAAGGAAACTCCTTCCCTCTTATTCATTTTTATACCTTGATATTTTGATTCGATTTTGGATAAAATTAAATTGATCGATTTCAAAAAATAAATTTGATTAGTTCAAATACTATAAATTAAATTAAACTAAACTGACTTAATTCGGTTAAATTTTGTTGAATTTATTTAATTTTTAATATATATTTTTTATTTTGAACCGAACTAATAAAAAATATCCTATTTGATTCTATCTGGTTTGATTTTTTGTTAACCCACGCATACTCACATTAATGATAAATAATTTGCATCAAAGTTATAAAATTTAAACATTGGAATCGAATTCACATCTTATTCGTTTTTCAATTAATCAAACTTGAAAATTTACTTCGCTTGCGCCAACGGACCCGCCACACACACACTAAAATGTCGGGTTTGTTACTTCGACCCGATCCAGCCCATTCATTTCACTCAAAAAGTTTCAACCGCCAATCTCAAACAGGCTAGCTTTGGTTCCTTAATGGAGTGAATTTGAAAACTCTTTTAGTTCGGGCGTGTCAAATTCACCACTCTCATCACTGTCTCGTCTCATTCGCTCTCTCTATTTTCCAAATTTTCGAGTCCGAATTCTCATTCTCTCTCTAAAATCATGGCGAACGAGCAACAGCCATTGCGGCCATGGTTCCTCGACTTGGTACCGTTAATGGTGGTTCTGTTAATCGCCGCTCACGTCTTCGCTTTGGTACTCTCGATACTTTTTAATTCAAATTGAGCTACCTTTGTTTAGATTTGATTAAGAAAACAACATCGTTTGATTATGTTTGAATTACTTGTGCTAGGTTTACTGGATTTACAGATTAGCCACTGATAAACAGCCGCAACGAAGAAAGGCACATTAAAGGAACACTCACTTCAATTTGTTGATAGTTAGTGAAGGGTTCGTGGTTTTCAAACAAAATTTATATGGATCTTACTCAAGATTCGAGTTTTTTTTAATTTTTAATTTAAGTTTTATGGTAGCATTAGCTAATGACCAAATTCTCCCATGATTTTTGATTGCACTTAAATTCTATATAATGAGTTTTTTCTTTTTCTTTCCACTGTCGTGTGCCTGCTTGACGAGCCATTATATAAAGGCTAGTCTTTTTTTTGTTCGCTTATCCCTGCCTGATTTGACAAGGAGTGTCGCGAACTGTGAAAATGAAACTGTGATTGATTGTTTATACTTGTCTGTGTATCTTATTCTCCATGAGAGACATTAAAGCGAGCTCGAGTTGCATGTAATTTGTTCTTATCTACTATTTTGATTCGTTTTTTAAAGGAACTGGAAATAATATGTTAAAATTCAACTTCTTGCTAGGACGGCATTTGATTACTGCTGCAGTTAGTACGAGCAGTTAATTAAGTACAATGGTTGGCCAAGGGGCTCATGATGTGCTATATTTGTATGGCTATTATTTTAGTAACTTGTAATGCTTGGATGAATGGATAAGAAATGGGCAATGTTATTAGTTGAACTTAACTTTGGTAATGGTAGTAATTTAGTGACTA
Organism: Ailanthus altissimus; assembly: GCA_946807835.1. Classification (NCBI taxonomy): domain Eukaryota; kingdom Viridiplantae; phylum Streptophyta; class Magnoliopsida; order Sapindales; family Simaroubaceae; genus Ailanthus; species Ailanthus altissimus. Next base: position 32,656,203 of record OX327689.1, on the reverse strand, counting down.
TATATGACAACTTAATGATTGTGGACAAAATTTACTTCAACACAAACATGGGAAATCATCTTTTTAAAACATGACAATATTTCACCTAGACATGTTACTATATTCAATTTTGAAATTTGTGCTAAAGAGTTAACATGGTTATCTTGTATAATATTTGTTCATGAGTGTGCTGGAAATTTTTGTGGACATAAATGGAAAATGGAAATTCTAACAATATGTAGTTGAACTACATATTCATATGATATAGTTTTAAGTGTTGAAAAAGGTGTTTCAACCCACAACTGCATTAACCAATAAATCTTAGCTGTAATAGAAAATTATTGTGTTAACTGTGATGGGGCTGTATCTCAGTTTGCAAGTTTTTTATATGATTATATTAGCATAACTTGCAGCTTTTTTCTAAATGATATTCTAGTATTTTCCTGACTGTGTTCATTGCTAAAAAATTTTGAGACTTTTGCTAGAGGTTAACATCTCTCTTTTCCTGCCGAGGACGAGTCCAGTAACCACTTCTTTATTGAAACAGGTCTAAATTCTATGATAATATAATTTAAAAACTCCACTGCATATGGAGAATATTGAAAATGTAGTCTGAATTGAGTCATACATTCTACAATATGTTCACATGGCACAGCAACTGGATTTTTTTCTCACAAAATTGAGCATCTAATAGATTTGTGTGACCAATATTAACATCTTTTACTTATCGTTGTTCAACTTTTCTCTCTAACGACTTTCTGTATATTCTTAAAGAAATTTGAATCAACTATAAATTTTGTCTTTTACAGCAAGTTCTTTCATCCAATGCTGAATACAATCTATAGAGTGGATTTATACAGGACCGTGGCATGCGGAATTTATCTTCTACGGAGCTGAGTTTCTTCATATCAGATTTACTAAATGTTCCTTTGGACAGTCTTGGGTTTGCCTTCATGGTATATCCTCTTGAATTGTTCACTTATCATTGCAGTTATACATAGGAACATTGTTGAATGCGTGGTTGTTAGTATTGACGTTCTTTCCAACAGATGGGTGGTTATTGTATTGTCCTGGATTATTCTGTGTTAAAACTTGTATAAATTTATGTAACTTTATATAGCACATACATAACCTAATGGTACTAGATTAGGTATTCTGAATTTCATAATTTTATATAATTTTCAAGTTAAGCAATGATCAGAGATCTATTTTGCAAAGAGATTCCACTTTGAGTTGAAATCAAATGTCAATTTAATGTACCTAGTGTAGTAAGCTAGATGCCTATATGAATAATATTTGTTTGTATCCTGAATAAGAGCCTAATATTTTACAGTACTAGTATTAATTAATGCGTAGGTGCAGTCAAGTCCCAGTGTGAGTGTCTTCTTTTTGTTGGTGGGCCATTCTTAGTGGCGTACAGATGGTATTGAGTTAGAACTGAACTGGTGCCGAACAAGATGAACCACTGAAAGTGGTTGCACCATGCTGGGACAATTTGGTAGGTTAGTTTAAAGATTTGTGAGGTGTTGTTTAATCATTTATGAACAGTGACAGTGCATGTAAGTGTTAAATTGTTAATACTGATTAACTTTTGCCTCCTACATTATTATCCTCTACATCCCTGTTTATTCAGTTCAAGGGTCACTTGGAAGATCTCAATATGAGTTAAGTTTCTGTAAAACCATTTTGAGTTTATCTAGTGAAGAAAATAAGGTGGAAAAAAGAAAAGGAGGTGAGAAAAGCTTGGTCATTTAATGACTCCGATCTTGTTTAATTGGAAGTAGCAAAAACTTGCTAGTGAAGTTTCACAATGGGATTTCCTCAAGCAGGTAGGAGCTGGATGGCCACTCTGGTGTTTTAGTTTTGGCTGTATGGCTACTAGTTTTAAGGATGACATTCAAGTGGGTGAATTCTATATATAGTGAAGGCTGTCATCTGATCTGTGGGAAGTGGAAGGTTTTAGTTATCAGGCTGCATATGGATATATGATGTAGCGACAGCTATTGTATTGTCATCACATCTAGTGGATAGGGGATACTATATTGTTTATGGTGAAAGAGAAAGTAGTAAGGAATCTCTTTTGGGAAGATAAACTATGCAGTATGTATAGAGATGTTATACCTTGGAAATTGCCTTGAGCATTAATGGACAAATTAGAAGGTTAAGTTTGATGTGGAGAGAGATCACTTTTTGTTTTTATTTCCTCTCTCCTTTTCTTTAAACATTGATGGTAAGCAAAATCTCTCTCGGTTGGATGATAAGGCTTACTATTCAGTAGATCATAAAGGACCCAGGCTTCACTTGGAAAGAACTATAGCATAATAATCATTTAGAGGTAAAAGGTACGCATGCCAATGTGAGTGTCTTCTTTTTACTGGTAAGCATTCTTAGTGGAGTACTGATGGAATTTGAGTCAAAATTGAACTGTTGCTGGACAAGATGAACCACTGAAAATGGTTGCACCATGCTGCTACTATTTGGTAGGTCTAATTTGAAAACTAATCAGATGGCATTTACGTTTTAATTGTTAATGCCAAAATTTTGTATCCCGTGTTAATCTTCCCAATATCCTTGTTTTTTTCAGTTCAAGGGTCATTTTTTAGTTTGTCTAGTGAAGAAAAGAAGGGTAAAGAAAAGGAGAGGAGAAAAAAAGACTTGCTCATTTACTGACTCTCTAGAAGACTCCTCACTTGTTTCAGTTGAAAGTAGCCAAAACCCTGCTAGTCGACTAAGTTTCACAACGGGATTTCCTCAAGCACATAGGAGCTAGATAGACACTCTGTTGTTTCAGGTTTTGGCTGTATGGCTACTAGTGGTGAGGATGTTGTTTGAAGTGGGTGTATTCTAAGTGTATTCAAGGCAGTCATCTGATCTTTTTAGATATGGCAGGTTTTAGTTATCAGGCTGCATATGGATGTATGATATTGTGACAGCAAGTTTATTGGCATCATATCTGCTGGATAGTGGTTATTATATTGTTTTTGGAAAAAGTAGTCGAGAATCTCTTATGGGAAGATGAATAGTGTACTAAGTTAGAGATGTTTGTATTCTGTGAAGTGGGTTATGCTTTAATGGACAAATTAGAAAGTTTAAGGTCGCTATGAAGGCAGATCGGTTTTTTGTTTTCATTTCCTCGCTTTTTCCTTCAAACGTTGGATCATAAGACATACTATTCAGTAGATCGTAAAGGACCTAGGCTTCATTAGGAAAAAACCATACACTAATAATTACTTAAAATGTAAAAGAATCTTTGAGATATTTTTATATACAAGTTGTGAATAACTAATAGTATTGACTTCTAGGAATTGAGAAGACAATCAAGTTGGATTTCTCTTTCTCTACGCTGGCACTGCAGACCTTCCCAAGGGTGTATGTCCTGTTAATTTATTGGATATAGAAAGATCCACTTTAAGTCACTGTGGTATAGAAATGTTTTTGCATTGTTTTGAACGCACAATAGTTAAAGGGTTTTTTTTTTTTTTATAAAAGAAAATAATTGAATTTGTTAAAAAGTAAAGCAACAAAGATATAACTTCGATGACTTTTGATCAAACAATCAGGGAATTATAGAACATAAGAGTGATTTTTCATATTGATAAATGTTCAACCTCATCCGACCCCTGATAATAAAAGGGAGACTAACTCCAACGGGAAGGAAACCTTTCCAAGAAAGGGGAAAATATAATCTTAAATAGAGGGAGTAAAAAAGAAACAACTCTCACAGAAGGAGGAAATACAAACATTGCCATTATAAATACAAAATGTTTATGCTTGTTCAACAAAGTTCAAAAACAGTTAGCATATTCTTAGAAAGACATCGACACCAAGTAGACCCAATTTTACATGTGGGCAGAAGAGAGTTTGGTGCCGCCAAAAAGACTCCCTCGAAACGGAGCAGTGGCTGCTCACTTACTGAGGAGGAAAGTGGTGACTAGGTCTAGGAATAAGTCGACTGTAGGTTTTGGGCGGCAACTCTTGACGAGCAAATGTCGAAGTCTAGCCGTTGACCTTCTTGATTATAGGTGTGCGGCGAAAACTAGTGGAGCCAACGGAGCTGTCAAAGGTGCAGGACTCACTGTCAACGGCGCCAGAAGGTAAACTCACTGTATGCATCACCACAAATTAAAGATTGCTGTTGAAAAAGTCACGTGCAACGACCGGCAAAGCCACAATAGGGTACACACGGATCAAATAGGTTGACGAAGCCATGGCCGACGAACTGCCAAAGGGCAGCTAGAAAAGCTGAGATATGGTCGAAACACAGAGAAAGCCAAACGGGAATCACACGGCAACTGCCAGCTAGTTATTTTATAACGAGAGAAATTGAAAACATTAACCTTAAAACTAAAGCTAAGAGGCTGAGGGAACGGCCTCTTCTCAGACGGAAAAGGGCTATAAGGAATTTAAGAATTTTCCTAGCGTTTGTTGGGCTCAAGGGATTGTAGTTGCAATGTTTAGTAAATATAATTTTTCCTTCATAAGTATGGGTTTGCTAAATACACAATTTTTTTTATTTCACAATTAGCATTTCTATTCTAAGGACAGTAAATAGCATTCAAAATAAGAAGAATATATATGTATATATGTTTATTTATCTATTGTGTTCTTAATTTCGATTTCTTGTGATTGAAAAAATAATCTACAGGAGGATGACAATCAGTAACATCGAAAGAAAGAAAAATGAAGCTATCATGTCTTTGGTCATGAAGAAATAAATTACAAGGACGCCATTGCCAACAAACTTATGGTCACTGATCTCTAATTTTGGCAACAAATATAATTACTATAATCTCATAACGTAACACTTTAAATTGAAATTGTTTCTGTACTGAATATAACGTGCTTGTTGCTACGCTGATAATTGTGCATAGCCGATGTGAGTTGTTATGGGCAAATAATAAATATCTCTCAATCTGAAATATCGTTTTGTCAAGATGTGCATCATATGCCACGTGTCAGTAAAGAGTTCCTTTTGAGCGACCCAATCAATTCTCCTTGTCATTTATCATTCTTCCCACGTGTCGCCATCATATCGTCGTCAACTTGGACGAACAACAGCACTGTCAAAGTTATTGTCCCATCCCATCCTTGTTTTTTCTCTGACCTAGCTTACGCCACTGCCCAAACCCTGTACCTTCATTTACATGATTGCCATGCTTTTTGTTTTTCTTCTTTTCTTTTTGTGTAAAAAGAAATTCTCTCGAGTTCAGGCCTCGCTGAAGTGGGCTGTGCAATTCACTAATACAAACATTATTCGGGCGATTTTATATTATAATGAATTTATTAATGACTTCTATTTTGGACCTTGATGCTATGTCGAAAGAAATATTAATTAATGAATTTAGAAAACTAGAAAGTCAGAATTGTTCAAGAAAAATGTATAAATAATGTAACAACTTAAACGTAGATAGGAAACACAAAAGAAATAAAAATTAAAGAGTGGGAACAAGTTGAGAGGGGCAAGCAGGGCATGGTGATTATGATTAGAATTAGAGGTAAACATATGGTAATTATTGTGTTGCGAAATTTCCGTATGAAAATTATGTAGTAGAAAATTTGTGAACATAGCCGTCCTATAAGGGGGAAGGGCTTTATCGTAGTTTCCAGGAAGTTCAGGGGCACCAGAACTTTCTTCCCATATTATGCCTCTCCTATCCTCCTTTCCCACCTCATTCCACTCCACTCCAAAACGGAGAGTCGTATAGGAACATCATTTTCAGAGAGAGGCTACGCAGAGTGCCCATCTTTTGTCAAAAACACACCAAAAATAAAAAAATAAAAAAGAAATAAAAAAAATTCGAACACCATGTGCTCTACGAAGCAGAAACACCGGAGTTCTAGCACCGACCACGCCACTAAATGCTCCACCGCAAGACTTCCGGATTGGATCACCGAGACGATCAACGGCGGATCTCTTCGCCACGTGGACCTCCACACTGGAACCAACGGCTGGGCCTCACCGCCAGGCGATCTATTCTCTCTGCGCTCCAAAAACTACTTCTCAAAACGACAGAAATCGCCCTCCGGTGATTACCTTCTCCTACCAGTCGGCATGGACTGGCTCAAGTCCAGTTCCAAACTCGACAACGTTCTCGCTCGCCCCGATAACCGTGTATCTCACGCTTTGAAGAAGGCTCAGTCTCTTGGTAATTCTCTCAAGAGCTTCATTTTCGCTGTGAATCTCCAAGTTCCAGGCAAGGACCAGCACAGCGCTGTTTTTTATTTCGCCACGGAGGATCCTATCCCGTCCGGTTCGTTACTTTACCGGTTTATTCACGAAGACGACGCATTCAGGAACCAGCGGTTTAAGATTGTGAACCGGATCGTAAAAGGGCCGTGGATCGTGAAAAAGGCGGTGGGGAATTACAGCGCGTGCTTGTTAGGCAAGGCGCTGACGTGTAATTATCACAGGGGACCAAACTATTTTGAGATTGACGTGGATATTGGCAGCTCGGCGATCGCCAGCGCGATTCTGCACCTCGCATTGGGGTACGTGACGAGCGTGACGATAGACATGGGGTTTTTGGTGGAGTCGCAGACGGAGGAAGAGTTGCCGGAGAGGTTAATCGGTGCTGTTAGGGTTTGCCAGATGGAGATGTCGTCGGCGTTTGTCGTTGACGTGCCGCACGCTGTTGCAGCGGCGCGTGCGTTGGGGCCATCCAAAGTCAATCACCATAAGGCCAGCGACTGAGGATAAAGTTCCTGATGATAAATGCTGAGAATTTTTTTTTTCCCTTTTTTTTTTATCTTTTTTAAATATCAGTAATTCTATTTTACGTTTATTTTTGAGTTCTTATGTGATTTCGGGTTCCCTTTTTTATGTGGGGAATTGATGTGTTGTAGATAATAAGTGGCAACAAGTAACAACAAATAACAATCTGCGTATTTCATCCCCGCTTTCACAAAAAAGCAAAAAAAAGAAAAAAAGAAAAGAAATCTTGTTACATTGACATAGAAATTTAGAAATGCCTGTTATTATGTGTCTCTTTTCTTTTTCTTAACATTAGGTTCTGGTAGTAATTAGTGAAATGAGGAATAGCCCAAAGAGATGGAAATTTTGATGCTTTTGTTTGTTTGTTTGTTTGTTTGTCTGGTGTGAATGTAACTTTGTTGTCATTGTGGATGATATTTTTGTTAGGGGTGGCATTGGTGGGGCAAAGCATCCTGTATAGATTTTGTTGGTGGGATCAGTTCGCTTTTTTTATTTTATTCTTCTCTTGTGAATTGCAGTGGGAATATCACTTTGATTCCGTGAGGCTTAAGCAGACATTAGGCATTCCATGTACGATTTGATTTGTGTTGTTTAAACTTTAAACCCGGCAATTGGGCATATGGTGATTGTGGAGCGAATGAGTGAGTTGGTATTAGAGTGAAATTGTTAGGTAGAATCTTAGTCGAGGCAAGTAGTTAGTCTAGATTTTAATTCCTTGAAATAGAATCTTACTTTCGGCCAAAAAATGGTGGGTAGGGTGCCAAAAACTATGATATATATAGCTGATGGCTCTGGTTTCGAATTCGATTGCAACGCACAAATTTATGCTAGTTTTAGTGTATTAGCTTTAGCTTCTTGAAAACGAGTTGCACTTGCAGCAACGCTGGGGCTCACCAGGGCGCTTTTGCTTGGGTCAGTCAAATTTTTCATCCCATCTTCATCTTTTTATATGGTTTCTTTTTCACCTTGAAAGTGCATGTGGTATTAAAATATTACTAGCTTGCTGGATGGATGAGTAGCAAAAGACTGACCAGAAATGGTGTCACTGATGCTTTGCCCATAAAAAAATAATAATAATCTACTCTTTGAGATTCCCGCTGGTTTCTTTAAAACCATCCAGTTGTCTTAGCTTCACGAAAAGTGTGTAGTCAGTAGATTGCTGTTTGCATATGCAACCAAATAAGAAGATATTTCTTCTTGTTCTTTTACTCCTATTTCATTTCGTCTCCCAAAAAAAATAAAAAGGTTTTGAGATAGCTCTTAAGCAAAAGCCACACCCTTAAGACAAGTTTCTTTTATGGAGCTACCTAGTCCTAAGTTTCTGCAGGTTGAAGGACCAAGTAGAAAAAGCCAAGTTTGACCAACCTCGTAAAACATTTTATTTTTGGTTTTTTATTGGAACATTAACACAAAAAGAGTATCAATAATTTAACTTGATACAAAATTCAAGGCCCGCGAGGAGACAGAGGGAAGAGGGATCTCTAATCTAATCCTTAAATTAGCTAGCCCATCACGCGGTTCATTTATCAATTTTTTTTTTCTTTTGTTATGGATTCCCATTAATATTAAGGGCGGCGTCTAATTATCTTTTTTTTTTAATATTATCCATTTTTTTAATATTTTATATTATTTAAAAAATTATCTGTTGTTATAAAAATTTGGTTAAAACGTATTTTTTATTAATTTATCCTTAGATGACATTATTGTTGTCATCAATTTTTTATTTTTTCAAAAATTATTAATATATTTTTTTTAAAGAGAATAATACTAAATAATAAAACTATAATTTAAATGGAGGGATTAAAATTTAGTTTATTTTATTATTTTAATTTTAATTTTAATTTTAGAAATTTATTAATATTTAAAACATTATAGTTATTTTTTATTTTTATTAATATTTAGTATTTTTAGTAAATTAATATTTAATACTTATTAGAAAGAATAAATACCATATAGTTGTTTAATATTTTTTTAACAAAATTACTAAAAAATAATAAAAATAATAAAACTATAATATATTTATTCTTTTTTAAAAGTATTAAATATTAATGAATTTAAAAAATAATTAATAAATGACTAAAATAATTAATGAATAATTAAAATATTCATCATCCTATCATAATATAAATATGTTATGATTTTTATTATTTTAGTATTATTTTTAAAAAATAAAATAATAATTTTTAAAAAAGTAAAAGAATGACTGCTTTAATGTAAGAAAAAATTAGTAAAAAAATTAAAATTTAACAGAATTTTTATAATAGTAAAAATTCTTTTAAATAATATGAAATTTGAAGAAAATAAATAGGTAATGTTCAAAATAATAAAGGGTCTATATAATTTCTCTAATATTTAATATTTTACAATGCTTTTTTTTTTAATTTTCTTGTTGAAACAACACGTTAACAAATTTGGTCGTTGAGAGAGGCAATGGGCGGTTCAAAAACATGATGGCACACTTTATGGTTCATGCACTGTTTAGTAATTCATTCATCACGATTCATTCACTGAACCCCATGCCCAAGTCAGAGCTTTTAATTGCTAATTGCTTGACTTTTGTGCAGCTTTTGATTTGTTCCAAAATTTCAAAAGTAAGTTGGTGTCGCGCTGATTATTAACGGATGCTATGCTTTTCAAACATTTTCCAAAAAGTTTTTGACAAGAATTTATGTCAATCGAGCTTCGGCTGGGCTAATTGAAGGCCCATAGAAAGAAAGGATAGCAAATTTGCAACAATGTCAGAGGCTATTTAAAAATAATTGGAGAAAAGAAAATGGGTAAGGTGATGATTTTTTTTAAAAAAAATTGGAAAAGCAGCTGCTCTTTCGTTACAAAATGTTAATTGTAATAATATATATCCTCTCCTGAAAAAAATTAGACGCATTATTTATTAATAAAAAAAGGATTCTAGATTCAATTTAAACTAAAATTGAATTTAATCATTAATTTATATGTATAAATTATACTTTTATATCTAAAATTCTCATTAAATGCTATATAACTGTTTAACCCTGTGCGGACACAACACTACAATAATTATAAAATTACTTTTCTTTTTGATATTCTGAAGCATTGCATCTTTTTGTTTATTTTTTTTTGCCGTGTGTTGTAGCCAATTGTGGATGATTTGTCGAGCATATTTGGATGACAAGTTTTTGGATTTGCGACTGGAAATTGGAATCCTGATATTTACGACTTGTCTTTCTGTGCATGGAGTATGTGGATGTGACCTGTCTTTTCAGTCATGGAGCTTGAGAATGATTGGTCGTCCACCTTTTGGTGCAAATAGGTTCCTATGGCCCGCAGTGGATACATAATATTAGTGATTCTGATTGTTGAGAACTGAAACTGAAAGAAAATTCAAAGTCACAATCTACTTAAATTAGACGTTAATTGAATCACGACGATTGCGAGGACGAATACAGTTGGCCTATAAATATTTTGGAGAGCTACAAGACTTGCATCGCATTTCTTTATTTGGGGGGAGATGCGTGGTCTCTAATTTTATATATTAAAGATATAAAATATTAATATATTAATTATTTATTATATATATATTTTATAATTAATAAGTTATATTTAATTTTTTTTATTTTTATATTTTTTTATTTATATTAACTTAAAATTTATATAAAAGTTATTTTTGTAATATTGTAATACACAATATTATAATAGCAATGTAATCTTTTAAATTTTATAAATTTTTATTATTATTTTTGTTATATATATTTTTTATATTTTATCTTTTCTAACATAATATCAGAGCTCGAGTTTTTTACTGTCATTTTGTTTAGTTAGAGATTTGTCAAATTTTTTTTTAGAATTCGACAGAATTTATCGGAGTTTTTTGAAAAGTCGCCGAAAAATTCTAAAATCTTACCCTTTTAGTCACCGCTCATATCCAATTACTCAGAATCCTCCGGCCATTTCAACGCCGTCAATGACGCGTCGATCTGATTTCGGTAACCGCTGAACGTGCCGCCGAAACACCACTGCCGCCGGCCACTGTCACTTCAGATCCCGGCCGTTCTACAGTGACGTGCCCGACACCGCACACACCAAACGAATCCCCCATCACCAGCCGTTCAGTGCCATCGATGACGCGTCAATCCGAGGTCGAAAACCGCCGGACGCACCGCCGGAACTTCAGTGTCGCCGTTACTGTTCTCTTTAGATTTTGACTGATTTCTGGCGCGTTAGCGTGTACCGCCCAAACAACTGCACTCAGAATCAACCGAAGATTCCAACGACACCGAAATCTTGTCGATCCGAAGCTGCACGCGTCTCCACACGCCTCTGAACAGAGCTGTCGTCTGCCAATGTCCACTTTAGATCTCCGCCGTTTTTCGATGAGTTGTTTCTCACCGCCGACTCCATTCAACTCCCCTCCGTTGGATCTATCAGTCCCAGATCTCATTTTGAAATTTCGGTGATCCAATTTACAATAGGGTTCTTTTTACAAAATTTTCAAATTTATATGGACAGTTTGCAGTTTATCTAAGTTTTTGGCTATTTTATAATTTTTTATTTTTATCGGTTTTTATTTCCTTTTTTATTTTTGTAAATTTCAAATAAATTGGTGGAATAATCTCTCAACACACTTGCACTCGCAGCAGTTGATTTTTCTCTATCAACGCGATTGCACTCACAGTGGTTGATAACGCACTTGCACTCGCAACGGTTGATTTTCTGTTTCTTTATCAACGCGTTTGCACTAGCAATGGTTGGCAACACACTTGCACTCGCAATGGTTGGTTTTAAGTTTTATTCAACGCGTCTGTATCCGCAAGTGATTGATTTTCTCAATGCCCACTATTACAATAAAAAATATTTTTTTCAAACTCAAGCTTCTACTTGAGTTTGAGGGGGGATATTAAAGATATACAATATCAATATATTAATCACCTACCATATATATTTTATAATTGATAGGTTATATTTGATTTCTTTTTATGTATTTATATTTCCTTATTTATGTTAACCTAAAGTCTATATAAAGGCTGTCTTTGTAACATTGTAATACACAATATTATAATAACAATGTAATCTTTCAAGTTTTACAGTTTCTCTTTATTATTTTTGTTATCTTTTTCTTTTATATTTTATCTTTTCTAACACTATATATGCCAATAATACATGTCAGTACAGCCACGAGCATAAGAATGTGCAAGCTCACATTTATCCATGGCCATTTGCCAATTCCATCGTCTTCTTTTTGTTGCTTTATTTTCATTACGTTAATTGAATACGACGTTCGTCTATGGAGCAGTGGAAGTGGCTCGCCACGTTGTCAAATTGAAGTCACTTGTTGCCTGCATCAACTTGCTCTAGTTTTACTAAAGGTTGCTTATTAATGTATGCATCCCCCTTTTTTTTTCAAATTATATAAGAAAGTTTAAATTAAGACGGGATCATAATCGCCTAAGTGATATGTTTAATTTTTCAATATGATTGGACCATTTTAAAATGAATGCACGTGTGAAAAAATCCTATTAAACAGGCCACGAGAATGATGTGGTATAACTATTGAAGTTCCCAATTTTTGAAAACTTTGAAATATTATGTTTATGCATTCGGTTCTTTAAAGTATTCTCGAAAATGACTTTCTATTAACGTTTAATTAGTTTCAAGAACGTCTTTTAAAGATAAAGCCATCCTCTTATAAGAAAAGAGACTCCAATACTCAAGTCAATAACAGTAAAAAGAATTATATGTTGTGTGTTAGAGTGTTTATCAAACAAGTAAGAGGTTTGCAGATTTTTAGATGTAGGTGTATTAGAGATTATTCAAAGATCTCAAGGATGCTTGGATTCTTTAACTATGCTTTTCAATGTATTTCTCAATGTGTTTCTGAATAAACATAATCGTTAAGATTTGTACTTTATATAATGTAAAGTGATAGAGTTTAATTCATATACAAATTGTCTTGTGATAAAATAAAATAAAATCATAATGTGATAATGTGATTAGAGTTATCATACTTATGTGATAAGAGCTCAATTGATGTGCAATAATCACAATCTCAATTGAATAAAATTTAATTAATAAAAAATATCTGTAAAAAAAATGAATATTCAAATTTGACTTAAGTTTCTCATTCGTTTTCTGTTGAAAAACATGAAAGAAGCTTGAGTTAGATAAGGACTTCGTTTTTGGAATTGGATTCGAATTCCTCTTCTTATAAGGGGTATTTTCAATAATTTATGATCTCAGTGGACCCGTATCCTAATTTGAAAATCTTTTGACCTTGTCAATTCCTTTACCAGTTTTAGTGTCAATTCTACACCTTTAGATTTTAAGCTTTTGGGTTTGGGTCTCTCTTTTTTAAGTGACTTCTTACTTGGTTTTAATTTCATGTTGGGTTGTGTTAGTTATAAATCCAACACTTATCGTCTTTCTCTTAGTTTCATTTTTTCTATACCCATATTCTCTATCGAATCTCTCATCACTTCACGTGCAATTGAAAATTCTATCATTTTGTATTTGAGAGTTTGCCCCAACGGCAAGCTTTGTGTATTTTTTTCACTGAGATCATAGGTTAAAATTTTAGCGGATGTTAGGGCAGTTAATTTATTTATCTCATATTGTGGATGAATTATACTCAAAATTATATGTGTTGCTCCTAATGATTACGGTAGTGTACTTTAAGTGGGGTGTGCTTAAAAAATATACGTATTACTTTAAAAAAAAGTCACGATTGTATCTTAGTAAAATATACGTGTTGTTCTCAAAAAGTTTTTGATTATATTTTAATAGTATAATTTGAATAAGGTGTGCTTTAAATATGTACATATTATTCTAAAAAAACAGTTTTAATTGTATAATATAATTATAATATTAATACTATACTCTGATATAATATAATTAATGTAACATAAAAAAAACTCATCAATTTAATTTGAATGATTGAAAATTTGAAAATAGTATTTTTATTTAAAATAAATAAGTTACGAGAAAACTCATCTGAATATCATTGTTTAACAAAATTAATTTTACTGCCAATTAGTACAAGTCATTACCTAATACTAGTAATATAAGTAGTACAAGTATCTACCTAATAATATGCAATTAGTTCTACCTTGAATCGCAAATAGTGCCGTCCACTACCATATAATGCAAGTCATTAGTAAGTGCAAAGTCACTTCTTAGTACTTCAATTCAGTGCCAAGTAGTGAAGTTCAAATTCACTGTAAGTAGTTTGGTTCACTACCAAATAGAGATAAAGAAGTATTTGTCAATGAAAAACTTGACCACGGACCTAAAAAAAGTTCATGCCCGAGTGTCACTCCATCCTGGCTCTTGTATTATTACAGAATATGCCATCTATAATAGAACATATGATAGAACTAAATACAATCTAAACATATTTTTATAACTTTAAAAGCATTTAAATTAATAAAAACGAATTTAACAAAATCTTCTGCTATTGAAAATATTTCATAATCTAGTGATGAAAGGTTTTATTGGCTTTAGGTTTTTCTATGCCTTACAACTTCTTATGGTGGTGTTTATTTATTTCCAATTAATTTAAGAATAATTAAAAATTTTAAAAGATGTTTATAATAAATTTCTAAAAGAATTCATTTTTTTGTAAGTTTATTTGAATTAAACGTTATTTAAAATATTTTTAGACTTATTATTATTTAATATTTTGAGTACTAATATCTTATTAACTTACAACTAATAATTCATCTGATTATTTATTGAGTATATATAATTATTCTTCATGAAATATTCATTAATCACAAGTGTACTTGAGTGTGAAGCTCTTGGATAAAGGTTCAAATTCCATCAAGTTCAAATTTTAATTTTGTTCTCAAATCTTTAAGAGTAAAAACGTAAAACTACATATTATTAAGCGTAAATTTGTAAAATTATATAAATAATGAAAAGATAACAAAAAAATTTTAACAGTAGAGGGATTTTGGTTGTTTTTAAAATTACAAAGAAAAATTAGATATTAACTAAAATCATAGGAGGTAATGGTTTCCCTACAAAACACTACAAATTTCTAAATACAAAATGTTCAAGCAGTATTCATGTCACTAACCAGCAAGTAACCTGAAATTACCATAGGATTTGGCACCCTAAATGACTACCAAAAATAATAAAATTCTATGGACATTTCCCTTTCATATGTCTATTTAATCATATTAAAATTTCATGATTGTACTAATGTATAATTCAAGTTATAAATTTCCTAATAGGCCAAGGTCATTGTTGTTAAGTCATCTTCCAACAAGTGACTCAAATTATAAAATAAATCTGAAAATTTTAGTGACCTTGAAAAATTATAAACTTTACCTCTTCAAATTTTTCTGTGTCTATTTTTATACGATTTAAGTTTCATAATTTTCCAATTATCATAGGCATACTCCTCGAAAGGATGTTCTGTCAGCATTGACTTCCTGATCCACAGACTAAATAGTGATACTATATCATCCTTCATCTCACCTCCAAAAATAAAAAAGTTAATCATGGGATTTCATACGCATACTTACTAATCAAATTTCAAATTTTGTAATTCTATTAATTCTATTCTAGAGTTATTGAATTGACAAGCTTACAAAGTCAAATAAATTAGCTTGCTGAGACAGAATTTGAACCCACAAATTTATATTTTTGAAACCATAATCAGTAACCAAAAAAAAATTATGAAATTTTAATCTAGTTATAGCGTCATGTGTCATGAACAAATCCTCAAAATTTTGTGCAAAAATTCTATCTATTTATAAAAATACATAAATAAGCAAGATGTACCAAATCCCATCTTCGCAACTCTTTACTACTTTTTTTTTTTTTGAAAAATAACTTAAAATGAGCACAAACATATAGTTAAAAATATGAGTAGTTGAGAAGGTTATGGAAAGCTACAAATATTTCAAAATTCAACTTTGAAAATAAAGTAATATTGTATAAAATAAAGCATTGCATATTATAAAGAAAGAGGAATTACAACAGATCTTAATCGCAGCATATTCATCTAGGTGCTAAGTAAATAGCTTAATCAGCCCCTCCATTATTTTAATAGGAAACCATTGCGGTTGCCAATTTGAGGTTCATTAAGCTCTGCCTATAAATTGGCTTAGCTGCAACCTTTAGGAGCAAAACCAACCCTTCCTCCGGCCGCATCATACACCACCTCTAGCGTCTTTTGCTGCACATTCCCAATAATTGCTACGTCACGGGCATCACTGTTGCTGGCGAATGCCAAGCATAGCGTTGACTTGTCAATTGCCAAGAAAACGCCCGTCGCGTCAATGCTCACCTCAACTTCACCATTGAAGAGGAAGCTAATGGTTGGCACTGTCACAGAAGAATAATTACTAAGATCATAGCATGTATCCAAAAGTTTTGCGATAGGCGCCGGAGCAGTGACCAATGGATATTTTGCCATTGCTGTACGAATTGCTGATCGCAAGGCTGAGTATGCAGCCGGTGGCAGGCGAGTGATGACAGTTCCTGAGTCAATAATAGCACCTGATGTTGAAAAGACTGAATTGGAAACGGGTAACTTTTGGCCAGCAACGCTAAGTCCAATAATGTCAAGGCCGTAAAAAGATGAGGCTTGAGAGACAGTTGATAGCGGAGTGAATTTTACGGATTTTGAGAGACCACCACCATTGCCAAAAGTGAGATAACCAGTTGAGCTGGGGGATGACGGAAGGCAGTAGGAGAAAAGTTTGTTGTATTTTTGGGCGGTTTGTGAGACTACAGAGATTGGGTTTCGGCCAAGACCCAGCAAACCAGCCGCGCCTTTAAATAGGCCTTCGTTGTCTTGGCCGCAACCAAAGAGGAAGTTTGGAAAAACGTCTGAGGATAAGGCTAGGATTTCTTCGCTCAAGAATCCAATGGAGAATGAAGAGTCTCCGTACTGGATGGCATACGCACATGTTGAGGCTATACACTGTTGTTCAATCCCTGCATAAATAGCAACAGAGCAATTATCAGATAATGTTGAATACATTACAATGTTTTTCTTAGTTAATATCCGAAATTCTAAATTTTCCTATACATTTACCTGGGTTAGAAGTAAGTGAATTGCACAATGTTGATGAGCAAGTAACATTTGTATAAGTCGTGGATGTAGCGGGGTCAAATATTGGTTCCTTTTGTTGATAGCAACTTTTCAAGCAAGGCTGGCATTGTACCCAGGCGAGGTCGCTTCCTGTGTCAAATATGAGTGATAAATCTTTCTTTGGAGTGCCAAGGCCCACCGTAACAATGTAATTGCCTGAACCCACCACGCTACCGGCTTTGGCCGGGATCGTAGCGGCGTCTGTCTCTTTTACCTCATCGTCCCCTGAGTTCTTATTGGAGAGTCTCGAGTGAATTGAGTTAACTCGAGATTGGTCTTGTAGGAGTATCTCCGCGTGAGATGGGGACTTTGCTTTGTCTCCATTAGGCTCAAAACATGGACCATGCTTATGGACTATTTTCAAAGATGACTTCCTGTCATTGGCTGAAACACATATATAACCAAGATTCAGAACATGCTCGCAACAGGAATGGAGATTTCTACATGTGACAAACTAGGTGTACACATACACAAACCTGATGAGACACCCATAAGCTATAAATTTCCATAAGGCTTAAAGACACCCATAAGTCTAAAGTGATATATTATATGTGAAGTTGTGAACCTTTGGTGGAGGATTTGCAGACAGAAGATGGTTGAAGAGAGCTGAGTTGAACAGTATGTGTGTGACGAAGATCATGCTGGCTTTCTGTAGTTTGTCTTCCTTCAGATGCGTAACCCTCATTCGAGGAGCAGAGAAGGCATAGTGAAAGAAGATAAGCAGTGAGAAAAAATTTAAGGAAAATGGAAGAAATATTGGTAGTGGCCATGGATCGAGCAGCAGCTAATAAGCCTCTTCTCAATTTACAAATCACTTAATCTTGGTTAGCTCTAAATACAGGCAATTAGAGAACCCCTTCCTGCTTGTGTATTAGTACATATCCATTTCACGTCCCACGTTTGAACGAACAATTCTATTTCCACGAGCTTACCTAATTTCTCCGCGGGTGGAGCCCCGCAATGAATGTGCATGCTAATTAACTACAGAACAAAAAGTCATTGTGGATGGAATGTGTTTTCACTTAGAGAATTTTTTTTTTTCCTCGAATATTTGATATTAGATATGGAAACTTCTGAACAATTTACCTCTCTTTGATTCATATAAATTATTCCAGTATCAGTTTTCCATGGCCTTTAGAGTTTAGACCTAATTTTTCTTGACTTCTTTTGACTAGTAATTCCTTTACTAATACAACTTACTCAACCTTTTTTTTTTTCAAAATCTCGTAACGCGTCTACAAGTAAACTTTACAAGTCAACTCAGAAAGTTTTCAACAATGAAGAAAGCACACTAGAATTGGACACCATTTAAAGCCATGGAAATTAATCTTAATTTATCTGATAGACTTTACATTACATTAGGTTCTCGCTTGTGATGAGCACCAAGTTCACACATATTCGCGTGATGCGCGCAGCAGTTGGCCCCATAATTGGTGGCCAATGGAAGCTCAAATTGTCTTTTCAATCAGATGTAGGCAAAAGGGACAAGCACAGAGCTGAATTATTTTCATTATCTTTTCTCGCAGGGCTGAACTTTTTACACCACCTTTTCTCGCGGCCGAACGGGACAAGCACGGCATGAATTTGTCAAATGCCTTTTAATTCAAAAGAAACTTCGGCGTGTTGGAAACGGGGGACTATGTTGTTATTAGTCCATGTGGCGGCCTGGCGGGTCCAATAATGAGATATGGGGCGTCTCTCTTTCATTTCTCAGTTGTTGTTGTTTTACTTTTATATATGAACATTTAGAAGCTGAGAAATTCTTGTTGAAGGAAGAATTTGAAATTGCATTGGTGCCAATCATCATATCAAGATATGTTTGGACAACCTTAAAATTTTTAATTATTTTGTAATATGAAAAAGAGTAGTGCTAGATTTATAAAATTGAGAATTAACTGATATATCACTAATTAATGATTATCATTTATTAGTTAGTTGCAATTTTTTAATTTTTATTAATGTGATAATTATATAACACCCATCAATAATAGATACGTCAAATGTCACATTAACTAAGATATAAAATATGTATTCAAGTATATGTAAATATAACATTATTATATGGAAAATATATGTTTTTTATAATTGTCTTTGTAAGATAAATCATAAGATGTGTCTTAATAAATTTAATCATTTAATTACTACCTATATGTAAAAAAAATGAGTTTAATTATCTTAGTCAACAATAAAAATGAAGTTTAGTGTATGGATGAAGTATCTTCTGCTTTTTTTAAGAAAAATTATTTTGCATTTTCACTCAATTTAAACTCCAATTAATTTTACTTTCTAAAATTTTATTTAAAAATTATATTCTTGTCTACATTATAAATAAGTAGAACCATATCAATCATAGATGGATGCTCTTCAACTTGAGTCATCCTTTTAACTTAAGCAGCTTCCTGCACAATCTTAAAGACATTATTAATCTCAATGTTTAAATTAAGAATAATCAATACCTTCTCATGTGAAGTCTTTCTTCAATTTCTTCATTGAAACATTTGTTTTTTTTTTTCATTAAAAATATTGTGCATATCTAATCATTTATTAGGTTTAATGAAAATCTCATGCATGCACATCTTCTAAACACTTTATCTTAAAAAATATTTAATTGTTTCACTTCCACATCAAGTTGTATTATTCTCATTAATTGATATAGTCTCCAACGCAAAACAATTATTATTTCTTTTTATGGAACCTATATCAACTGTTATATGCTTTTTTTTAATGGTTTGTTGCATCTACTATATTTGTCCAATCATCTACTTCAATTGCTCGACAATCTTCGTTGAGCAATCCTATATAGATTCAAATTGGAAGGTCTACCCTTTTTTGGTTTTCTTTTTTTTTCCTCATACACTCTTTTCTTCCTTTTTGTATTTTTTCACCAACGTAGAAATTTGATCTAATGAAGGTTTTTGATCTAGACGAGTGGACGTCGGTGAGTGTAATGGTGGCGGGGGAAGTGGGTGGAAGTGCTTGGTTTTATCGAAATTTTGAAATAAAGAGGTGGTAGAAGTTGGTGTTGTGTTTCTAGCTATCGACAAGCTTATGATGGCAAGAACGATCAGAAGCAAGGAACTCAGGTAAGGGAATTTGTTAGTAGTGGCGCTGCAACACCACTCTTGGTAGATCTCGGCAAATCGAAACATTGGCAATTGATGAGTCTTTTGCCCAACAATTTTAACATTTTCCATCGTTGATAAAGGGCGACAATGCTTGAAATTTGATGGTCGGTTGTTGCTAAGTATTTGGCGTTTTGATTGGTGACTAAGATAGCTAGCACTGTGATTATGAAAGACGGTAGTAGTTAGGGTTTTGCATTATATTCTGTAAAATATTATTGATAAAAAGTATATAAAATGACAAATAACACCCCTATTTATTCTTAATAAGTAACTTATTTTTAAACAGATAATAAATCTTACTTAGTAAAGAAATAGTAAATTCTAATACATAAAGAACCTAAGACTTTTCTTAAAATTATAACTTAAAAAAAAAAAAATTAGTTTACACATACATATGTTTGCGTGTTGTAAGTAGGAATTATGTCCACCTATAACTATGCCGCAATTCAAACAATGTGTGGATCATAATTAATTAAATCATTTCATATTAACTTGCAACTAATTAATCTTTCACAGTTAAACTATTATACTCTCTTGACCTTTAAGTAAACACGAGGCATCACACATCATAGCCCCACCTTATATTACCTGTTTTAAAATAGATATTTGTTGATTGAATTTAATTTGTTAAAAGTTTTTAATTAGTCTCATATTGCCTCCTTTTAAATAAAAAAAAAATTCATTTCACTTCAGTTAAACTATTCCTAATTTGTAATCAATTAATATATATATATATATATATATATATATATATATATATATATATTCAAGCAAGCTCAAGCATCTAATACTACGGTCTTCTTAAAATTAAGATATTTATTGTCTCCCTTTCTCTTCCATGTGGAATATCAGTAACTTGGATTGGTTCCATTATTGCATATACAAGTAACACTAACACCTGTTATTTCTTTTCCTTTTCCATGTACATACATACGTAATAACTAATATAGGTGGTTTAAATTATATTCACTTCAAGTTGGGGAGACGAATAGGTTAGTTTTTACATAACAAAAAAATAATCATAATAATAATTAACATCGATAACACTATCACCCATATGAAATCAAATCAAATATTATCATGTATTTACATAACAACTAACAGTAATACTACACTTAAATACCTTATATCTCAATTTTGTCATTAATCAAAAAGTATTATGTGTTAGTATTTATTAATATTTTAAATTATATTATTAATATATTAATTGTATCTATTAATATATGTTATGTCATAATAAAAGTATAAAGTTGAGATACAAAATATGTAAATATAATATTACTCTATGTTTATCCTCCAAAGACAATTATTAAGGAAGTAGAAGGTATTTGTAGGAAGTTTTTATGGCATGGTCACGATTCTAAAAAAAAGGGTGTCCAGTCGTTTGGGATGATCTCTGTTATACCTAAAGGGAAAGGGGATTAGGAATAAAATCCCTATACTCATGGAATCAAGCTGCAGTTGTCAAACACCTATGGGATCTTTTGGCTACGAAATACTCTCTATGCGCTAAATGGGCGACTGAAAATAAACTTAAAAGATTGGGCTTTTGGGGATAACAAACCATTAGACTATAACTGGACATGGCGAAAACTTTTAAATTTGCGGATGCACATACAAAAGTTGTTTGGTTATAAATTGAGCAATGGGTCAAAATTTTTTTTTTGGAGTGATCCGTGGTTGGATGATGAATCTATTGTTGACAAATTTTTCTAGGTTAATATTAGTGACTCTGATATCCCACGAGACACAAAAGTTAGTGACCTATGGCACAATGGCACTTGGACCTTCCCTGACCCTTTGGATGCACATACTGCCCTAGCCTGGGATTATATACAGCGTAACTTCTCCATTTCTATCTCTAGAGATGATATGATCATTTGAAATGGGAGTCCCAATGGAAGATTTTCAATTGCTAGTGTATGGAGACACCTAACAAACAAAAAAACTACTATAGAATGGTACAGGCTATTTCGGGGTTCTCAACATATCCCTAAGCATAATTTTATTACCTAGCTTGCACTCAAGAACCGGCTATCTACAAATGGAAAATGGGTTACATAGGGGTTCGATATTTTCACAAACTGCCCACTTTGTGGCAATGCCAGTGAGACAGTGACACACTTATTCTTTCAGTGTTGCTTTATAGAAGGAATATGAAAAAAAGTTCTGTTGGCGTGCCATATTAACAAACGACCTGTCACTTGGAAAAAAGAGGTATCCTACTTCTGTAGGAAAACTAGAGCTTGGAAATGGAATCATGGATGGAGATGGGATCTTTTTCTGTAGCTTAATAAGACTAATTCACCCCGAGGAGTTGGATCGAATCTTCCCCAAATATCATCTTTAGGAGACGGCACCAACCCAAGGAAGAGGCATTTGGCTGATCAACGCAAGCTATCTCATATTGGAGCATGAACCAAGACCAAACTTCTCAAATGTTGAAGCGAGCAAATTAAAGTATGTTGATAATAGCTCTTTCTTCTAGCAAAATTAAAAAAATCGCTTTCTGTGCTTCTATCTATTCAATATGGCAAGAGCGCAACTAGGTAGTATTCCAACATAAATTATCAAATGCAAATGATATATTTCGATATATTAAAGATGTAGTGTGGATTAAATGTCTGTCTACCATCTCTGGCTAAAATATAAATTATATTGTAGTTAAGTGGTAAATCATAAAAAGTGATTTATTTTCTTTGTGTTATTGCCTTACCATCATTTGTATTTGGATAATTTTATCAATAAATATTTGTTACTTGATTACCAAAAAAAAATATATTACTTTAACAATGC
Organism: Ailanthus altissimus; assembly: GCA_946807835.1. Taxonomy (NCBI): domain Eukaryota; kingdom Viridiplantae; phylum Streptophyta; class Magnoliopsida; order Sapindales; family Simaroubaceae; genus Ailanthus; species Ailanthus altissimus. The sequence continues at coordinate 32,633,513 of OX327689.1, read as the reverse complement.
TTATCAAATTACGGTACCTTTAGCCATAAGATTATAAATAAGTCATTTTTTTCCATTTGTAGGATTTTCATTTTATGGCTAAAATGAACCAACGCCACTTGGAACTTGTGTTTTCTTAGAGTGATTTCTTGTTTTTTTTTTTTTAAAAGTCATATTTCGACTCTTGAAATAATGCTTGAGTGGTTATGATAAGTCATATTTAGAAATGTATGTAGTTATGAAATAAAGTTGTTTTGTACTGCAATCGCAGGTTATCCTTTTCTTAATTAATGGTGAAGTAAGCAGCGTCTTCCAAATACGGGATTACCATGCATCTCTGATCCAAATAATAATTGAGTCAACGTCGTAAGAGCTCACAAGTCACAAACAATTAAAAGTTATTAATTGCAAATGAAAGTGCCACAAAACAAAACGATAGAGCATGTATTTAATAGCCACTGACTCTTCCTAATAAAATTCAGCTCCTTTGAGTCCGTTTATCCTTCAAAGTACGCGGAATATCATGATTTTGGTTGCATGGAAGTCCCATGAATCTTTTAGAGTAAATAATAGCACATCATTGTCACATATTAATTATCAAAAAGAAAAAGAAATGAACGGTAGCAGAGTCTTGTCTGATTTGAATACTTGATTCATAATTATCCTTCTGATCGGAATCCTGTCCAATCAAAGCCAATAGCAATCATTTTATTGCATTTGATATTATTACCGTACATCTTGCGGCAAATTAAACACCCATATGTAATTTTTTCAGAAGGTCTAATCTTCTAATATTTTTTCCATTCTTAAAACTACGCAATTTGATTGACCAGTATCATCTATAAAACAAGAGCCATGCCCATGCATTACTTGAAGAAGATTCTCTTCTTCATTAAGCCCCCGTTAATTTGAGCTTCTAGCTGCAACTTCCAGGACCAAATCCAACCTTGCCTCCGGCGACATCATAGACCACCTCCAGCGCTTGTTGTTGCGTGTTTCCGAAAATTGCCACGTCGGTCGCATCACTATTGGGGGCAAAAGCTAGACAAACCTGGGAGATGCTATTCGCGTACAGAATCCCTGTCTTGTCAATGCTCACCTCGACTCCACCACTAAAAAATATGCTTATCTTAGGCACTGTTATAGTTTGGTAGTTACTGAAATCGTAGCAAGTGTCGAGAATTGACAAAGCCGGTGCCGTGGGATATTTTGACATCAGTTGACGGAAAGCTGAACGCAAGGCGGAGTATGCAGCCGGCGGCAGGCGGGTGATGACTGTTCCTGAGTCGATGATTGTACCTGCAGTTGAAAAAACTGATGTGGGTATCGATAGTTTCTTACCGCCAACGCTGAGTCCAATCGTGTCAAGCCCGTAAAATGATGAGCCTTTGGAAAGAGAGGATAGTGGAGTGAATTTCACGGCTTTTGAGACACCACCGCCGTTGCCGAAAGTGAGGTGACCAGTTGAGCTGGATGATGATGGGAGGCAATAAGAGAAGAGTTGGTTGTATTTTTGGGCAGTTTGTGAGACTAAAGAGATTTGGTCACGGCCAAGACCGAGTAAACCAGCGGCGCCACCGAATAGGCCGCGGTTATTTTGGCCGCAGCCGAAGAGGAAGTTGGGGAAAACGTCCGTAGTTGTTAAGGTTAGGGTTTCCTTGGCGAAGAACCCAACGGAGAATGACGAGTCCCCGTATTGGATGCCATAGACGCATGTTGTTGATGCACAACTTGGTGTTCTACCTGCATTTAGAAAGGGTATATTCAAATTAATCATCAATTCAATTCATTAATAAGTTTATAATATTACGATTAATTAATCAAATATCACAATGGTTTCATTAAAAGATTGAGTTAAGCTTTGAATGATGACGTGTGTATATAATTTTAATTCTCTTTTCTTTAACCTTGCCACAGCCAAATCAATTATTGATGAGACCCTAACATCAATGATTAGAGTTAGGAACAATTCATTATTGCAAATACCCAAAATTCAAATTTGTCATTGTATTTACCTGTGGCTGATGTGAGTGAATTACACGAAGTTGATGAGCACGAAATGTTGTTGTATGTTTTGGAGACTGAGGGGTCAAATTTGGTTTCCTTTTGCTGATAGCAATATCTCGCGCAAGGCTCACATTGAGTCCATGTGAGGTCGCTTCCTGTGTCAAATATGAGCGATAAATCTTTCTTCGGAGTGCCAAGGCCCACCGTGACAACGTAATTGCCTGAACCCACCACGCTGCCGTCTTTGGCCGGGAGCGTGGCAGCGTCTGTCTGCTTCACCTCATCACGGCCTGAGTTCTTGGAGAGTTTAGAGTGAATGGAATTAACTCGATATTGATCTTGTTGGAGGATCTCTGAGTGAGATGGAGACTTTGCTTTTTCTCCATTTGGCTTAAAACATGGACCATGCTTGTGAACAAGTTTCAAAGATGATGCCCTCTCATTGGCTGAAACATATAATATAAATATAACCATGATTTAGAAAACACAAAACAAAACCAGATTCGTGTAATAATATAGGTTAAGGAAGTAATTTAAACTAAGCATATATTTTCAATAATAATGAAAGAATCTTTTACTCTCTTCTTTATTTAGCTTCCGAAAAGAAATAGATAAAATATATATGGTTGTAGCCGGTGAAAAATAATAATAATAATAATGGGAATAAAGAAGGCATAGCAAAGCTTCTCTCATTTATTTTAGAAATCATAATAGTGCATTGTATACATCTTCATAAGAAATAATATTATAGATACATGGTTTTCTCTATTTTGTTCATTTGTAGGTTTGATTACTAGTTTTTTTTGTTTAATAAATTCATGAAATATTAAACATATATTGTTACAAACAGAAATATTTTCGGCTTCTAAAGAAAAGGTAGGCCTTGATATAATGATTTTATTTGGGATTACTTCATGCTTGCGTTTGCTCACGACGTTACATTTTAACCACAAATCATATTCTCAAAGTTTCTTTTTAAAAAAAAAAAAAAGAGAGAGAGAGAGAGGAAAAGTAACATGCATATATATGGCATAGGGTTTCATATGCAATCCTTATCACAAAAAGGCAATCTAGGAGTGAGAAGAAAAAGCAAGCAGTGTTTATTCTTTAATAACAGTATTTGAAACATGCGTAAAATTGCGTAACTCTTTCTTTCCACAGTCAATTCCCTAGCAAAGCAATCAAACAGTTACTAGTTTATTGCTTTATTTGAGTTTGTTTATTTCTTTGTTTTGTTTCAGGTTCTTATGTTATGTGGTCTTATTTTTTTTTCTTTTCTCTTGATTTTGTTTTAATTTCTTGTATATTCTAAAAGATAAAGTTTATTATGTCTCGGTGTTCTTGAACTCTATTTAATGTTCTCACTCGGATAGTCAAAGTTTATTTAAAAAAAAGAAAAAAAAATTAAACAATCACTATTTGTTTTAGAGAAATTTCCCTACAGGTAAAAAAAAATCTTGGGTATCTATTACTTGCAAATGCATTTTCTTATTTGCGTTTTTCGCAGTTAAAAGCAATTGAAAATAGCTGTCAAAGGAGACTTTATTTTTTGTTTTTTTGTTCAACTTGGTTATAAACATGTGATATTGTCGTCCCTTCAATCACTTTTAGATTACTCACGACAAAATATATTTCCTACCAAAACAAAAACACAAGAACAAGCGAAATAATTGAAAGAGCCTTATGCTTCCTGGGAAAGAGTAGGTGAAACAGAAGACTTTTTTCAGTCAAACCACCACTGACTAAATGACGATTAAAGTTTAGACTAATTTCAATTTCAATATAATTTTTTAAATGACTTTATGAACATTTCAAAGAAATATATATATTTTTTAAGCGAGAAATATTATTAAGAAAGTAGATGGAGAAATTTAATAAATTTCAAAGAAATATATATAGTAGTATATTAATACCTCTGCCAATTTTCAAAACCCAACAAATATATATTTATATGTACACACTTAAATAGTATTAGAAGAGAGCATATGGTTATCATTTCCCTATCTCTGTAATTTTTCTGAAAGTGAAGCAAACAAAATTATTCAGTTTAACAATAATGAATTATATTCCTTTGAAAAGAAAAAAGATAAAAACAACAATGATAATAGCTAGCTATTGGTAAAAGCAGTAATAATAAAAAGCATATTAACCGGAGACAGAACTATAAATACTTATTTAAGAGCAAAGAAAGCGAGAGATTCAAAGTGATATTGATTTTACCTTTTGTGGAAGGATTGCAAACAGATGATGGGAGAAGAGAGCTGAGCTCAAGAGTATGTGTATGATGAAAATATTGTTCTTTCTGTGTAGTGGTTACTACTCTTTCTTCTTCTTCAAAGGCATGGCTCTTACTGGAGGAGCTAATGAGAAGGCATAGCGAAAGAATATGAGCTGAGAGAATCAACTTAAAGAAAGTGGAGGAAATGGCAGTGGCCATGGAATTTTCCCTTTCAATTTTGGCTCTTTTGCAAAACTTACAAGCTCACTCGAATCTTTGGTTTCCTTTATAAGCTATCGATGATGCCAATAGCAATAAATTATCAATTCTTTCACGTCACCCCGTTTTAACAAACTTGTTTAATATTTCATTTAGCTTTGTTTCTCTATATTCGGACCCTAATAGCCAGCAGAGAATATGCAAATCAACAACTGACACGTAAACCCACATCAAGGGCCATTTTGCCATTTCAAGAAAAGATTTGTTCTCAATTTCCATCTTTGGCTATAGAAAATTGGGTAAATTCCACTAGCTACTTTATTTCCTTATGGCCTTAATACCTAACTTTCATCGAGTGCTTTCTCTTTATTATTATTATTTTTTCCGTATTATCGCCTAACTTTGACTAATTATTCCATTAATTATTGTACTTTCGTGTTGCTTCTTTCTCATTTCCAATGGTTTATTTTCCACCTTTTTTTTTCTTTTCTGTTTAGATATAATAATTAATTATATTGTAAGAACAAATGAAATTAATTAAAGTCATTATTTTTGTTTTGGTAAGTAAAGAATTTTATAAATATTAAATCCAATCGGTATTATAAGAAAAAAAAATAAATGCGACAAGTTAAGACCTTACAACTCTTAGAACTCGTAGGTACATTTACCAACTAGCTGCAATGTGATTTATCCTTTAGTCATTGACAGCACTTATACATCTAATCCAGATAACATCCTTAATGTTTTGATGGACATCACTTGTAGAAGGAGTTTTCTGTTTAAAGACCACGAGATTTCACTCTCTCCAAATAAAATAGATTATAGCACAGAACGAGACTCTTCTGATCTTGTTGAGAATAAATTTGCCTTTGGATTTTCTACAGAGAAAGGAGATCATTCGTTGCCATCCGTCCGGGCATTGAGTGAGCTGACATGCTATAAGGACTTTATGCCATATATCACTATTAAAGCTGCATTTAAAAAATAAGTGTGGAATTGTCTCATTGTCGCAACCACAAAGGGGGCACTCATCTGATGAAATAAGCCCCCATTTTTTGAGTCTGTCCCTTGTAGACAATCTATTCTTCAAAGTCAACTAAGTAACAAAGCTGTGTTTAGGCATATGTTGCGTTCTCCATATTAGTTTATACCATCCCACTTTAGCATCATTAATCTTGAGACCCCTCCAAGTACTCGTAATAAAAAACTTTGCATTGGAACTTGCTGACCACGAAATTCTATCCTCTCTTTCAATAATTGAAAATTTTTTGTGTAGATAATCCCATACCTGAGCAGTGTTCTCATCCAAAGGATCAGAGAGGTTCCAATGACCATGCTGCCATAGATTATTAACCTTACCATCTCGTGGAATATCTGCATCCAAAATGTCAATGTGGAGGAATTTATTAACTATAGACTCCCCACTCAACCATAGATCCCACAAAAAATAGAAAGATTTTCCGTTACCCAAATCATATAAAAATAATTATTTTATTTGACTTCTCATTCCAAGGATTTTTCTGCATGTTTAACTACAGTCCGTTGACTTTGTGATTCTCCAAAAACTTAACATCCACAGTTTGTTAAAACCATTAACAAACCGAACTTGGTTCATTTTAAAGCCATTAAGCATAATTAAAGCCATTATGCTTACTCCAAACTACCATCTTTCGGGTATCTTGAGCTTTGCCCTAAAACGATTCTCGTACACAAACGAAACTTGGTTCATTTTAAATATATTTGTGAAATTCTTCGAAAATTGGCCACGGCCCAAAGCATAGAAGGCCAGAGATGGACACCAAAATAAGTCAAGAAAAAACAACTGTATGACTTTTCTTTACATTCTTTGCTACAACGCATTTATTTGCGTGTTGCAAGTAGGAATTGGGTCCACTTATTGCTGGCTTGCTGCAATCCGAAACGACGTATTAATCATAATTAATTAATTAAATGATTTCATTTTAACTTGCAAAGAGAGGCAATAAAGCACTCTCTTTATATATATTTTGATGAGTTTATAATTAGATAACTTGTTAATGAATTGAAGAAAGCAGGTTTAGTGATTGGAGGAAAAGGATATTTCCGGTTAATCTTGGACAGTTGAACTATTATTGTCTCTTTACCTCTAACTACACAAGGCACCTCGCGTAACCCCCAGTCCCCACCTTGTATATTAGCTGTTATAATTAGAAAAAAAATATTTGTGGGTTCGAATATTGGTCTATTTTTAAAAGTTTTCAATTCACTTTAATTTGTTGTTAATTAGAATTAATGTTGGTTTTTCAAGAAAAAAAACAACCATTATAATTTCAGTTGTTTATAATTTTCATTTTAATTTGTTGTTAAATTAGAATTAATATTGGTTTTTCAAGAAAAAAAACAATCATTATTTCAGTAGTTTATAATTAAGCTTGTTGTAGTTGTTGAAATTAATGACGGGTGACCTATTGAAAAGAGTTGAGAATTACCCAATTTATTAAGCTTTTGATAATTTAGGTAAAAATGGATTTAGTTGGATAATCAAGTATATTATGATAGAACAAAGATCACTGGATTAAATTATGATGTCTAAAGTAAATTTAGTTTAGATTTATTAGAATGATTGAATTTGATTAATTATATATTGTTAAAATATCAACTCCGCCTCTCTTTACCACTATATCAATAGTAAATAAAGAAAATTAATGTGAAGAAAAGAAGAGAATAATGACGAAATGGAAAATGAAAAAAAAAAGTATGAGTGCCTATAATAAGAGTGCCTATTAAATAAATAAGAGTGTTTATCAAATAAATAAGAGTGCCTACTAAATGCAATGCATAGGAGCACTCGCAAAATGAATAGGAGCTATGGGTTCTTATAAATAAAAGAGCTCCTCCTTAATTTTATTATAACCCTCTTCTCAAAGCGTCTTGAGAGAAAGAAAATGAGAGAACAATAAAGGAGTACGAGTTTTTGGGTATTTTGAGAGTAAATAAAAGTAAATGAAAAGTTATAAATACGTTATGTATTATTGAGTTTTGTATTAAATTAAAGTATTTCATTTATATATTATTTTATTTTATTCAATATTTAGTATCAAAGCACTGGTCATTCTAATACTAGATTCAACAAATATAATTGGTTTTCAGAGATCAAATGGGATCTCGATGTCTCTAATCATTAAGGGAATTGCATTATGTAATTGAGTTAAGTCACTTAAATTGGAAATTTATAAAATACCTCGACCACATATCACCTATATGTGACTAATTAGGGTTTCAATCATAGGTTTTTTTTCCCCATTTTTGTTTTACTCCTTTGGTTTTTGACAAATTTAAACTCCGACAGAAACATTTATCTGTCCAAAATTTTCTCCTTTCATAAATCACTTATAATTTGTCTTTCTAATTGCAGTATAAAAACCAAATACATTATCGATAAAAAGATAAATCTTGAGATTGAATGAAACAGAGTTGTATTATAATAAAAACTTTGTTATCTCGAAAACTAATGGTTAAAAATAATCCACTTTCTTCCAATTGGAAACAACATGCATTGCTCAAGCGACCAATAACCATAGATTAAAAATCCAACTAATAATTCATGTCAAATAAAAATCCAACTAATAATTGAGGAATCCACGTAAGAGCTCACAAAGCTTAATTTATTGGAAATGAAAGTGCTACTTAACCAAACCCTAAATAATATCATGCAATATGATTCATCAACATCTAATACCACAGTGTCTTCATAAAATCAAGATACCAAGTCTGTTTCTCTTTCACGTGGAATATTATTAACTTGGATGCATAGAAATCCCATCAATCTTTTAGGGTTTGCACATCATTGTCACTAGCTTTAAAAAAAAATGAGAAAGGGCAGCAGAGGAAGATAACTCCTACAGAAAAGAAAATGGTGGGTCTCATATGCCCACTAATAATTAGTTCTCATTATGAGTGGAATCTTGTTAAAAATTTTGGCCATTTGATTAAAATATTTTAGTGGGGAGTAAGATATATAGCTGGAATCTCACGCAGAAAATGAGATGGATCATGAGGAATCTTCTGAGGTAGGCCATGCCAGTGTCACTAGTGGGTGGTGGTTGCTGTGGAAGAAAGCTGTTATATGTCCCCATTAGTGAGAGTGAGAATGATGAACTAACGACCTTTCACCACATATTCTTTCGGGTCAAATTAAATCCTTGTGTAATGCATTATTTCGATATTTTATTTTTTATATCTACGACCCAGTTTCTTCTTTCTTTTCACACTTGATAGTACGGCCAAGATAAAGAAACAAATGGGTCCTTTTCTTTTCTTAATTTCTTTGTTTTTTCCATTTTCTCTATTTCACTCTTTGAGAAGTGACCGAGGAAGAGGAAACAATTCAATGAGGATACATACATACATTGGTGCGAGATCAAAAATCATCTTGCATCTTGTCTCGACAACCAATCAACTACTAAAATTTTGCTTCATTATATAAAAAAAAAAAGGGAGTAACAAGGTGTCATGGTGCAATTTGTTAATGCTTTAAATCAACACATAAATTAAAAAAAAAAAGTTGGTGCTGACAGTGGGTACATTACATAACGACTTATATATGCTGGATTAAAGAGTCAACGATTGATGGTTGCAGAGACTTCAATGGGAAATGGAAAATATAAAGCGATGAACCATCCTCTGATATAGTGGGTGAATGAGACAATCATGCAAAATAGACATTACTTCCATAGCGGATGCAAGCCTGCCTTTGAAAATTCCATTTGTGATTGCTTGTTGGCCATTATTTTAGTCCACAAACTTTTTATATATTTCTTTGAATTCAAACTTTTAGGTCATTGACTTTATATATATATATAATTGATATAATAAACTACGTAAGTCATCATATAATAAATTTTTAAATATATAATAATATTTTTATAATATATTATAAATTATAAAAAATTTATAAAAAAAATAATAAATTTATTAGATAATAATATATAACAATGTTGCTTACTATATATAAATGTAAAATGATCTTTGTGAACTATATATTCACGTCGTATTGTTAAGTTAATTCACCTACAATACAATTTATGATGTATTAAAGTTTTTCGATTCAGTGGTGCAACCAATGGTGGAAATACACTTCTATGATCTGTTAGAAATAACCATAATAAGATTTATTTCCATAAGATTATAATTTAAGATTTATCATATCAAATTATCAAATGAATATTAAAAAAATATATATGAGAAATCTATAATGATTAAAATACAAAGATCAGCAGCTTTAAGTGAGAATCAAGAATATAACAGCTTTTCATAATCAAATCTATGTAATGTTTAATAAACTTTTGTATCTGTGATAGAAAAAAAAAAGAGTTATATGTCTAATGATTTGATTTTGAGACCACAACCCAAAAGATGTCTTTATATATTATGCTAAATTATAACACATCAATCATAATTTAAATAGTATTAGGTCTTTATACATGACAAGTCCATATCGAATTAAATATCTCTAGAGCCTAATAAGAAATAATCTAAATAAATCACTTAAATTAATCCTTATTTAAAATAGCTCATAATATATAATTATAGTTAATTTGTGAGCCCACATAGGAAATAATAAAACCTAACAATCTCCTACTTAAGCCACATATATCATAAAAAAATAATTATATATTATAGATTTTAGTGCACGCCATAGATGCTACTTACTTTGAAATATCTTGTTAAATACATTGGTCCATTAACTATATCAATATGGGATTAAAAAGACTTTTGTTATACATATTCACAACTAGACTCATTATTAGTTACTATGTCACGCCCCAGACCCAATCTGACACACGACATCACTTACATTCATTCAATAATATTTCTAAGCACATTCATTTTAATTTCTTTCAGAATTATAGCAATTGAATTATGACTGGGACAATTAGTAAACCGGAGATACGCAGAGTTTTCTCAGAGATTAACACTCTACTACGTCACCAATAGCAACTTTGTTACCGGAAGCCCAGAATATATTCATTGCAAATTCTTACTTAAAATCAATCCATTACCACACTTGGTGAAACTTAAACTAAATCTAACCACACACAATAAAATAATACATAAGTATTTATTCAATAGGGACAAATCAAATATCTTATCCCACGTGTCCCCAAATAAAACACTTAACAACCTAACAACTTAGGGAATCTAAGGAACAGCAGAAGCCTTGCCAAATTCGCTAAGCACACATGTACCTTATTTACCTGAAATCACTATAAACTATAATGAGTATAAAACTCAGTAAGCATACTTGTTTTTCATATATCAAATACAAATACATATATGTACACAATGCATATGTATGATATGTTGTGATCAATCAAAATCATAATCTTATCAAATCACATATCATGTAAGCGCTTTCACATTCTTTCAAAACATATAATAGGAATACTATCACTCAATTACTACTTAGTAGGACTTACACATCACATATCACATAATGAGTCAAATGTCACTCGTAGGTGATATGCCGTATGAGAGGAATAGTACAAATGAGATTTTAAATAACACATATATAATGCTCATGCCCGAAGGTAAAAGCCAAACCCTCACCCTGATCATCGGCGAGTCCTTTCACATGCACTAATACGCCACCACACGAAATGATGACTCAATCTTCCTTTAGGTACCAATAGGATCCTCCCTACATACGGAACACATAATATATACCAATCCCAAAGGAAAGGTCACACATAAAGGCTCCACAAATCACATAAGATGCCTACTAAGTCAACAGTGAGTTCAAGCATCCTCAAAACAAAATGTTTCTCATGGACATATTACACTTCAAAAACTCTCTTTGTTAAACACATTTCATTTTGAAAGCTCACTTTCAAAAACACATATATGTCATGTATGTCCATGCTCACATTCATAAACACATGCCTTCACATTTCATATCAAAATATATTTTGAGATAACATAAACATATTCTTAACAACATTTACAAAATCATTCATAATACTTACTATGTTTATTGTGATTTCAGTAAAAATTCTAGTATACTAACCTCTTAGCACTTTCAGGTACAAGGCTTAAATCTTCTTAACCTATCAATGGAGATTAATCATTTCATAAGCCTCACAATTCACACAAAATATTTTAAATAGCTTACAAAATTATACATAATACATTTATCACATCAAATTGGTCTAAATACTTAGTTTCTCAAAACCTGTCATTCTGAACACTTACACTTAACAAAATTTTCTAATACATCAAATGATGTCCAATTACTCCAAAATCATAATATATCATTCTTGACTCATATATCCTTCTTATATATGAATATTATATCAAAATTCCTACACAATCCATTCCATACACACCATCGAATCCAAACTACTAACCTGACAGGATCAAGATACTTACTGAATAGTATTTAATCTCCCAATTTTATAAAATTATATACTAACTCAAAAATTATAAATACCACATAATTACCCTTAACACATACCTAAATCCATGATAAATATTTCACTTCAAAATCACTGCCAAAAGTATTTTAAAATTATTTTATTCCATAGCTTTAAAAATCTGTTAATCAAATACTGCAATAAGCTAACACTCTTTAAAAAATCATAACAATTTAACCACATTGATCTAACTTCTCAATTTTGAGTATATCCTATTAGACATATAAAATTATCATATTACACAAATTCGTAATTTTTGAAGATCATTCAATAGGTCAAAAATTGTTTGCCACTGTATCATACTGTTCACACAGGAAATTTTCAGAATTTCAGGGTCATTTTGGTAAATTCACTATAAATTCAATTTCTTGAATTTTCAATCGATTCAAAGTCTCAGATAATCCTAAACATGTCTAATTTAATATACTCAAAATTCAATACCAGAATCGAATCACAACAATTTATTAAATTTTTGGATCAAGAGACAAATAGAAATTCTACAATTCATCATGATTTATCAAGCTCTCTACATAGATCATCATCAATTCTCTCAATATCTTACGAAATACACATCAAATACTCAATTATACATATTTCCAGAAATAAAAAATTAAATGAATTAACTTAATTAACACCAGTAAATTGAGAAATAGTTGTGATATACCTCTTAAAATTCAAAATTCCAATTTCTTCTTCTTTTTCTTCTTCTTCTTCTCTTTCTCTCCATTTTGTTTTTCTCTTTTCTCACTCTAAAAGGGATAACTCGACCAAAATGAGAGAATTAGGGTTTTAAAAGTGTATTTTTATATTAAGAGGCTAATTTTTAATATTTACGAATTTGCCCCTAAAACTTTCAAAGTATTACAATTTGGTCTCTAAAATAAATCTAAAGTCTTGCAAATAAACTCAATACTAATAGTATGTCCTTAACCTATACAAACACTAATAATAATAACAATATATAAATCAAGTATCATCCACATATAAATAAATACGTATATATATATATATAAATACTTATTCTTACCGGTTGTGGATATTGGGTACTACACACTATACCAACATAATCAATGACATAGATCAAATATGGATGTGTAGCATGAAAAATACACGAAATGTAATCTTAAACATATCTATTTTTAATTGGTTCTACTTTATAACTCATAAACTTAATCTTATTTAAACCTTCAAATTACAATAAAAATCATAAACTTAATATTTTTTCTCAACAAAATTATTTAAAAATCATAAAATTCATGCATATTATATATTTGCCCTAACAAACCATATGAAAAAAAAGAAAAACATTCAAAACATGAACATATACATGAACACTTCTAATAATTTAACATGATTTTTGCTCTGATAATTAAACACAACCATAGTTAGGATTCATACCTATATGAATATAACTCAAGATCTATCACGTCAAATTATTAGGATAAATGTTGAGAAAATATATATGAGGAATCCATAGTGATTAAAACACGAAGATCAGCAACTTTAAGTGAGAATCAAGAGTATAGCAGTCTTCCACAATCAAATCTATACAATGCTCAATGTGGTTCTCTTTCTATGATAAAAAAAAGTTCTATATCTAATGATTTGAATTGAGGACCACAACCTAAAAAAGGTTTTTATATACTAGATTAAACTATAATTCTATCAATTATAATTTAACTAGTATTAGATCTTTACATATAACAAATTCATATTGAATTAGATTTCTCTGGAGTCCAATTAAAAATAGTCTAAATAAATCACTTAAATTGACCCTTATTTAAGAAAATCCATAATATATAATTATTATTAATATATAAATCTACATAAAAAATAACAAAATCTAATATCATCAAATATTGTTCCTTTCAGTTCTCTTAGTAACTTGTATGTACAATGGATTGAAGTTCTATACATTAACGATATGAGTTATGATAGACTTAGAGCAGCTCCGAGTTAGAAGTTTGCTAAAAAAATTTATGTTATATTTTTTCTTATTATTTATGACAAGTTTTTTCATTATATATTAGAAAATACTTAGAACAAGTAATTAAAATAATTAGAACAGTTATACGATAGAGTGACTTCATGGTAACATTTCCCTAAATATGATTATAACTCATGTTCTATAATAATGGCAATTCCTTCTTAACTAAGGTTGGGTACGGTCTGATTTTGGCCAAAATCGAACCGAATCAGTTATATTTTATTTTATTTATTAAGAAAAATATAATATAACTTTTTTTTTAAGGAAAGTCGAACTGAATTTGACCAATTTTTTCAATTCGGTCCAATTCGATTTTGATTTTTTAAACTAAATCTAAAAAACAAATAGTACAGTTGAACTTTTGGAGGTTTGAACCTCCAACCTCAAAGCACAAATAAATCTTTTTTTTATACTTTAAAAATTAAGATATAATAAAAAGAATGCAACTTTTTGAGTTTGAACTAGTGACTTAATAGTCACAAAAACCCCTCTTCTCCAAACCAATCGAGCTAAATGTCATTCTTATATTAATACACAATCTTTTTATTTATCTTACATTTAAGATATATAATTTTAAAAAGTAAATGATAGGATTCAAACTTATGATACAAGAAAGTTATTATCTTCGGTCCACTAACTAAACTATAGCAAGATATGAAATTATCATACATATTTATTTTATATTAATATTTTAAATACTAATAATTAAAAAAAAATCTAATAGAATCAAATTGAGACATACAATATACTATTACACCCACTTAACCATGGGAGCTAAGGCTCATTTTTTATTACATTAATTTTTAAGTTTATTATATGCATGTTAAAAAATATTATGAATTTAAAAATATAACAAGATTCAAACCCAAGATTACAAGAAAAATATAAACCGCACTGTTAAAATTATATTCCACATTTTATTTATCTATATTTTATAATATTAAAAATTAGAAAACTAATTTTTTGAGTTCAATCTAGTTAATATAAAATTGGACCGGAACCGACAAATTTTTTCAGTTATTATAATAAATAAAACCAAACTAAATTGACCAGTTTTTTTGGTTTATGATTTTTACCCACCCTTATTCTGGACTAAAAGTTAATGATAATTAGAATGGTGCTTGCGCAGTGGCAACATTCTTAATTCCTGAATTTTTTATTTTAGTAAAAATGTGGGCCATCAAATATTTTTCGGCGTAATGAAGTATCTTAAAAAGTAGAGTGGTTTAGAATTCAATTCAAATCCACTTGATTCGATCTAAATTGATTTTTCTTCTTTCTTAAAAAAATTTGAATTTGATAAACTAGTGGTGAAATTGGATTAAAAATTCTGAAAACTATTTTTAGTGTATTAATAGTTATAAAAAAATAATTAAAAATATTGTTATCTCATTTATCACACTAATTTAAAAGTAAAAAAGCATTAACCTATTTGATTTGTAAAAGATAATTCATTGCTTTTATTGAATTAATTTATTTTTTTTGTTAAAACCACCTTAGCATCAATCAAGTTTATTTTTAAAATTTTTTAATGTTATTAATGATCCTAAATCCTACATTCAACTCACCTATAAGATTACTTGCAATGTAAATTAGGTAATCTATGCCGTAAAATAATAAGTTTAACTCACAATAGCCTGATTTATTTGACACTGTTGAATTGATTTCTTATTTTTTTATTGTATTTTTGAGTTGAATTAGATTGAATTGGAATTTTAAAAAATTATTAGACTCAATCAAGTTAAATTTTACATTTTGAAGGATCAAATTGAATTAAAATATTAGTAATCTATTTAATAATAGATCGAATACTTTATTGATTAAATCCATTGAATCTAATCCAACGAATACTCTCTATAAAAATATTATATTAAGTGGGACTACTACCACCCTCTTATTATTCTTATGAAACCCCCTTTTTTTTACCTCCAAATATCCCATTAAGAATATTTAAAAATTATGTCAATGTTAAAAAACCTCAATTTAATCCCACAATTCTATCTATCTATCTCTTTATGTCAATGTTAAAAAAAAACCAATTTAATTCCTCAATTCTTTCTATATATCTATCTAATTATCTATGTCAATGTTTAAAAAAAACCATTTAATTCCATTATCTATCTATGTCAATGTTAAAAAATCCAATTTAATGTCAATGTTAAAAAACCAATTTAATTCCATTATCTATCTATGTCAATGTTAAAAAAAACCCTAATTTAATTCCACAATAATTTCACAACTTTATCTATCTATCAATGTCAAAAAAAAAAAAAATCCAACAATTATATTCATATCTTTTTCTCATAAACCTCGACTCAGGTCCTCTATCTATCTATCTATCTATTTATTTATTTGTTTATTTATCTATCTATTTTGTTTCTCTCATAGACCTCGACCCAAGCCTGCGCCACACTACAACCCAACAGCTCATGTCAATGTTAAAAAAAATCCTAATATCTATCTATCTATTACTTTTTCCCTCATAAACCTCGGTCTGGCCCTTTATCTATTTATCTATCTATTTTGTTTTCATCGTAGACTTCGTCCCAAGCCCAAACCACGGTATAATCCAACTATCCTTAGGCTCATCCTATCCTTAGGCTCATCCCCTTAGAGAATATCTCACTTGAGGCCCACAACATAACACTTTCACACAAAAGAATCAAAGACCCAAGTCTATATTGGCCCAAAGAAGCTCAGGACCAATAGCATATAAGGTGTCCTTGTTGTTCACTTAAGACGTTCTCGACACCAAGTTATTTTCGGCATCCTCAACATAAAAAATATAAGTCCCAGCGCCTTAAGTAACTTACATGAGTTAAGCCGACCACTCAACATTTTAAGGACAAACTTAGAGGTGATCATATCCCTTTAAGACTCTAGATGTCTTTATTCCCAAGAATTTTGGAGCATCCAAAAAACTTTAGATAAGTCCTACCCTTATAATCTTGAAGATAATCTAAATTAGGAACCTAGAGATATATCCTAATCCGACTTTAACTTAAATGACTTAATATGCAAGGCTATAAAAAAAATGCTAAATTACTTTAAAAGAGATCAAATTTTGGAGACAAAAAGACCTTACTTAAGCAATCCAATTTTCTCTTTATTTTCTTATTTTATTGTTTTCCAATCATCTATTTCTTTTTCCTAAGACTTCGTTATTGACTTAAGCGTTAAAAATAATTTCTAACCGTGTTCTGTAATTGTAGGGACAACCTTGAAAATAAACACATAAAAAAAAACCGGCTTTCAAATTTCATGCTCAACTCGTAAATAAAAAATTTCTCAAATTTTACTGTCAATATATATATATATATAGAGAGAGAGAGAGAGAGAAATACAGTAGTAAATGTAAAATGCTATATTTAATTACTGTCCTAACGTGCCAACTTTATTACTGTATCTATTGGTTTTTATTATTTGCATCAGTAATATGACAATTACATTATATTTATCGATAAATATTATGTAATAGATAATTATTATATCATAATAAGAATACAGTATTGAGAAACAAGAAGACGCAAACAAAAAAGCACCCAACTACCAGGTCGGACTATTGCTTTATATTTTGGACAAATGACAAGAGGCGGTGTTTACAGCGTCAGTAACTTACCTATCATGCCAAGTATTGTATCGTCAAAGATACTCATAATTTACATGTTTGTTTATCTTTATCTTTATAAATAAAATAAAATAAAATTGTCTGTTGAGCATCTAGAGCCCATAGCTGAAACATACCTTCCCTTAGAAGACGACGTAGAATTGCATTTCTCGAAATGTGATTAAGATCGAAACTTCTCAATATTTTGGATGTAAAATGTTTTGAGATATCAAAGAACAATTTGCATCAGTTTAGTTGAGTTGATAGTTACTTTTAAATGTAATTCTATAGGAATAAATATATAAAAACAGAAATGGATTTTTTTTTTAAGGTTTTGGGGGGGGGGGGGTTACTGGCGTTGGGGTGTGTACCCTCAATAGCCTCCCTATAATAACTTTTTGTACCAAGGACTTCCAAAATATTTAGATCAGAAGTCTAACAAGAAAGATCATCCTGATCAACACCTCAATTGAGTCCAAATACATTGAATGAACAATAAAAACATGAAAAATCTAGTGACACAAGTTTGATTGGGATTCGAAAGCATTATAAAATTAACTAATATTCTCTTCAGTAACTAACAAAATTTTTTAAGAAATTAATCACATGGAAGCAAAGGAGAAAAAAAAAAAAAGAAGAAAGAAAACACAACGTTTAACTTCCAACTGATTACCTTGGATGGATAAACATCGAAAACTCAACCAGAGGCTCCTTGTCATGAGAGCTATCTGTACTGCGAGTCGTAAATCTGAAAACAGAGACTTGACTCAAAAGTGTTCAAAAGTATTTCTTAAGAGACGCAAGAATCACTCATCGAAAGGAAGGACCTCCTCTGTAACGTCAAGCACTTCCTCTACTTCAATTTCTTTGGCCTCATACTCCTCTTCTTCATCACTGGCTTCTCCATCCCTCAACTTTTGTCTCTCCAATTTTTCTTCTTCGTGCAATCGCTTCCATTCACTGACCTTCTTCTCCCATTCATTCTTCAATGTCCTCCGCTTCTCACGCTCTTGCTCGCTTAATTGCAAGGATACATCCTGGTCCTCTACCTCGTACTTCTTGCTATACTTCTTCAAGTTCTTTGCAACTTCTTCCTCTTTCTCAGGAGTCAAGAAAGACGGTGGCCTTGGGCGCCATAAGAACTGCCAAAATGATTCCATGATGTTTAGATCAGGGCATAGTCAATATCCGTAGTGTTGTCAGATGTCCAATTAAGACTTCCTAGTATTAACAGCATCATAGACAAAAAATAATAATAATAATAATTACTGGTAATTATTCATTAAGGAAAATGTTACCTACTTATCATGCTGGCTATCACAATTTTACAATCTTGAAAGGAAAAACTCATACAAGGAGATAACTTCAACTGGCTTGATAAGAATCAACAGTTTCCAGCATTGCAAAATCTAAATTGGTTTATGAATCACATCATCATAAGAATAAAGCTAAAATGGAACAATGTATCTTACCTGGAAAAAGTGATCCTTCAGAATTCGATACAGCAGCTTGCCATTGAAGGACCATATGTTGAAACCATTTTCCATCTCATGAACTGAAGTAACAGCAGTTGCAACATACCTATAAATGCAAACAGGTTATACATTTACAACCAGATAACAATGGAAGTTTAAAAAGAAAAAATAAAACATAAAGGAGACTAAAGCTTTCGAGCTATTCGATAAGACAACACGTCGCCGGACATTTATCAAAACAATTACATGAATACATTCATTTCTAAATAAAAAGGGAAATTAACTGCATCATTCCTATATCCAAGTTTTAAATTTTTTACCTCCCAGTAGGATCCCATTCTACATCTGTAGCCATAAAATGTTCAGCTGTTGCCATGGTTTCAAGCTCCTCAACATTGTAAAATTCCAACTGACCATTGAAACCTTTGAGTCCGGCAAGCACTATGAAACGGCCAGATGGTGACCAGAAAAGAGCATTTGCTTGCTTGCCTTTAAGCGTAGTAAGCTTTGATACTCGGCTAGTGTTAGAAGCAGTTCGCATTGAGTAGAAACTAATATCAGGCCTTGGGCTATCCCCATGGATAACAGCAAACCGGTGTCCCTTTGGCTCCCAAGCAAAGGCAATGATCTTGTCATTTTTATTGTCAAGCTCCAAAACCTCAATAGGTATATCCCTTTCTTTAATACGGAACAGCTCAAAGCCGGTGTATGTGCTTTTTTTCGTTTTTGTATAGCGATCAACCTTGACAGCAAGATAATCTCCATTGCTTTGCCAGTACATCTTACAATCACTAACACTGAAAAGATTCTTCTGCCTCAACTCCTCCTTGCTAGGAATTTGAACAAGACTCACCTAGGAAAGTGATAGGTGATAAAACATTAGAACGGCAAGCATAAACTAAAAGGCAGCTACATATTCTAAAAAAAAGCACTCACCCTAGCAGGCTGGTTTCCGCCACCAAGCTCAGGAACAAAAAGTGCAAGAATAGGATCAGTTGGTGACCAACTGAAGTCCATGACATTCTCAACCTTCAAGGATTTCTTGTCAATAAGGCTGAAGGTCTCAGTTTCATAGACAGATATCATATTTTTCCCAAGTTTGGCAAAGTACTTGTCATTTCCGCCTCCCCATCTGCAAAATTTTTACATACCAATCAGACAGAAAAATGATTTACCCCAAAAAGAGGGGAAAAGAAGTCGTTCAAATCTCCAAGTGGATTGGTTGGAAAAAATAATCACCTGAAAACAGGCCAAGATACTCCTGCAACAACACCAGTCCCTCCAACTGCAAACTCATCAGCACTTCCTTTAAAATCTCTCATTACTTTCCCCGTTCTCACATCAAAGATATTTATCACGACCCTCTTAACAATAAATCAAATCTACATCACTAATGGCTCAGAGATGACAGTAAACTATACAAAAATTTAAAAAAGAAATAAAGAACTCACATTTGCATCACGTGGATTGCTCGTTTCATGGCTGCTGTAGGTCACCAAATATTTCTCAGCAGGGGAAAAATCAATCAGTTTAACCTGCAGTTAAAATATCAACAAACAGAGGTAAAGACTATATAAAATATCAAACATGAAGTAAAATCAACCTGAGGATGAGCATAACGCATTAGGCGATTGAAAGTACTAGCGCCTCCCCAAACAGCAGCACCTTGCCTGTGGACTGTTGCCAGGTAAGTCCCCAGTGGGGACCACTGCACAAAACTTTCAGTCCAGTACTGTAAAGGAAATCAAAGGAATCATTCGTCATTGCACTATTAATTAAAAGAAAATGAAAAGAGACACTAATCTGGCATAAAAAGAATAATTTGAAAAATAAATAAACTAAAACTTACAAACACAAACGCCCAGGTGCTTGTACATGCACAGATATCTCATAAATATAGACAATCAATGAAATGTTTTGAGATAATGACAGTAAATTAAGATTTGTTGTGTACTCACACTGCGCTTGTAAACAGGCTCAGGCTTCAAATGCCTTGCGTCATTCCATAATACCTCAGTATCTGAGCCAGCACGAATCACAAACTGATCTCGGGCTTTTTCATCGGTGAGCCACTTTTGAAGATTTTCCTGAAATGATATAAAAATTGATAAAACCAGCCCTACTACCATGTCCATCGTATATAAAAGAACCCAACAGATAATTACATAAAAGAAATCTAACAAGTAATGAACATATTTGAATAGTTACCCCTGGTGTATATGGCTTGAATTCAGGAGGGGCCCATTCATCTGGAACTTTCATAAACTTATCGAAGTCATCAAACATGTTCACAGCAAAAATATGTGATTTGTCCAACTTGTAACCATTTGTTTTCTCCTTAGCAAGCTCAGCTTCCTATATCAAAAACCAAAAATGGATTATGTTTTCATGCACCAAGATCCAAGGCTTACGCATTAAATTCTCAGACAAAGTAAACAAAGGAGCAGCTGCAGCACGCACAATATACAAATTACAAGTAAATTGCTAGGAACATAAATCATTTCACATTATAGCTCCATTTGAAATACAGGTCATTCTACTCCTCAATTCAAAGACAGATAAGCAAAGATTAGAATTACAAATAACAAAAGCAAGTTTAAAACCTTACAACTATTTCAAACAATGGGTACAACATCTAAAATAATATTTCAGATGAATACAAGAATACAAATTAAAACACAAACTTCACATCCACCACACTCGTCATTTCTTGGATATGCAATATAGTTTGAATCCTGTTAGCATTACCATACTACCATCTCGGAGTTAAAATCATTATAGTCTCCTAAAACAATGCACAACCAGCTCCAACCATAGAAGTCTCAATAAACAGTCAAAACCCAATTAAAGGGAAAAGCAACCATATACAGACTATACTTAAGAACAAGAAACAACGAAAACACTATCCATGTATGTGTTACAATATAGGTAGTAGAGGGACAAATACAGCAGGAGAACTATAAGTACCTGAGGAGTATTATACTCAATGAAGCAGTAACCTAAGGTCTTATGGGTCTCAGGATCAATGGGCATCCAGAGACCATCGTCTTTAATAACACCTATCTGACTATAGATTTTACGAATAACTCCTTCAAGCTTCTCAAACTTTTCTCGAGGAACGACAGGGAGATTATCAACAACAATAATGTTAGCAAAACCGGAGTCAACCTCCTGCTCCTCATCTTCGTACACATCCTCATCATCACTGCTCGTAAAGAAAACAAAGAGAATCAGAATCCAAATACACATGATGCACAAACGCAATCAAACTTAACAACAAAGAAAATTTTAACCATTCCACCGAAAATTAAAAAACCTAACGCTCAGTTCATTGCCTAGAATAGCAGCAAAACGATGACGGATAAAAAGCCCAAAAGATTCTTTTTTGGCTTAAACAAGTAGTAAATTTTATTCTGATTTAAAACAGTCCTGAATTTGCGAATAAATATATAAAAAAATCCAAATTTATTTAATTAACTCATCATAAAATCTTCAAAACATTTGGAACTGATTTTCCGTTCCTTTCCTAGGCCTTCTGGTCAAACAAGCGGAGCACGAAAAATTTTTTTAAAGGCGCTAAAAACCGTACCTAATGATGCCAAAATCATCACCAGGAGGGAGTCTAATGGAGTCGAGATCGACTTGAGAGAGATCGAGGCCGAGGCCACTCGCTGTGGCCTCTATCTCGTTCATTAGCACAACGTCCGCCATGCTTGAATTGCAGGCTTTCTCTGTCTCTGTCTCTCTCTCTCTTTCCGCTGCTTCAGCTAGTGATTCTCTCCACAGCAACAAGATCAGCCAGAGAACGTTTTTCCACAGAATGCGAGAGCAAAGGCGAGAGAGTGAGTATCTAGGGTTTTTGGTTCATAGCTATGGATTTGATTACATCATAACGCTATTTGTGTGGACTGGGTTGGGCTTTACGTTAGGCCCAACATTGGGGGGTTATTTCACTGTCCTGATAAAAGGACAACACTATATAGTATCCAATCCTTTGCTAAAGGTCCCCAGATGTTTATTATTTTAGTGCATTTATCATCTAGGCCCCCGATGTCTTACACTTTATTAACTATTGACATAATTAATTATGTTTTCTTAAACAGACCCCTACGATTGATCCTAAATAATTTTATAATTTCGAAAATTTTGTTATTATTTATTACTTTATGAGAATGCATTAAAAACACTATCAATATAATGAATTGAATTTTTAAAAATTATTTTTTAAAATCGTTGATGATTTTAAATATTTTAGTGGAATGAATTTAAATCTGTATATTTTAAAATTTATCTAGTTCTATAAAATATAACTATCATCTTAACCAAGTTATTTGAATATCTTACAATATCTTTCTTGGACTAACAATTAGTCAATGAATATTGTACTATTTTAATTAAAAATAAGTTTAAACACTTCCATTTCTAAAAGGATAGAGTGAATTGCAAATTTGTGCTCTCTTTATATCAAAGTGTAAATTAATATCTCCACGACAAGCAGTTAGACTTTCTCTACCATGACTTAAACAGAGTATTCAATTAAAATATTTAGAACGTAACAAGTAAGATTATGGTGTATTACTATCTTAAAATTTTATCTTATATAGATAATGGACATTATCCTAGTTTCTTTTGTGTGTATAAATTTTTTTTTTTTTAAATGTGAGAGTGAAATTGTGATTGAAATCCTTCTTCACCGTATTGAAATCACTGCAAAACAAAAGCGTTTGAGAGTGAAACACTATAAATTTGTGTGTGCTTGTATTTTGATTTTATTTTACTGTTTTGTTTGATTGCTCTCGATATTGACGAATTAGAGTTTAATCGGATAACAAATTATTGTATTAAACTTAAGCTAGAGAAAATATACAGCAACAACTACTGCAACCAAACAACATTTAGAAAAAGAACAATTTCAGCTGATAGTCTTATTAGAATATTTATTAGAAGGGTATTTTAGTCGTTTACTAGTTTGTTTATATTTCCCTTATTTCTCATTTTCCATATGTATTGTTTCTTATCATTTTGCTCTCACTTTTGCAAGATAGAACCGATTCTTCTTCTTCTTCTTTGTTCTTCTTATTTGCATTTCTTTCTTCTTCCTCTTTACATTTGAGTAATTAACATGGTATCAGAGCAAGGTTATGGAAGGTAGTCTTTTTATCTCTTCAAGAACAAGAGCAAATTTTGAGGGTTCAAGATTCTCATTTGATTCAACTTCTTCACTTTATTTTGTGGCTTCAATCAAGTAAGGATTTATTATTCTAACATTGGGTAACCAGTTCCTTTCAAGTTTCACAAAGGTCAAGCATGTTTGCATAGAGATTGATCCTAATTTTGGCATATTATGATTATTTCGAATTTGTGGTTGTATTTTGGATTGGTATTGTTCTAGTGAGAAATTAGTTGTAGAAGGAAAACATTCTGGTTTTGGGTACTCTATATTGAGGGGATTGAAAGATTTGCAGGGACCATTCTGTCAAAATTTTAGCTTTTTGGGGTGTTTTTGCAATTTCAAAAAGTTCAGGGGTGTTTTTGCAATTTCTGGAAAACTCGGGTATATTTGTAATTCTGGAAATTTAAGCACTGTTTGTATTTGCAATGGCTAGTAATAGAGATGACTCGCTACAGTCCATTAGTGTAAGATTAGATGGAAAAAATTATTCGTATTGGAGTTATGTGATGAAGAACTTTTTGAAAGGCAAAAAAATGTGGGGTTATGTTTCTGGAATTGTGAGTAAACCTACAAGTACAAGTGATAAGGCAGAGTATGAAAAACTATTAGATAATTGGGAAGTTGATAATTCAAAAATTATCACTTGGATAAACAATTCTGTTGAACACTCAATAGGTACTCAATTGGCAAAGTATGAAACAGCAAAGGAGGTTTGGCAACATTTGGCAAGATTGTATACACAGTCTAACTTTGCAAAACAATATCAGTTAGAACATGATATTCGAGCTCTTGAACAGAAAGGCATGAGTATTCAAGAGTTCTATTCTGCAATGACAGATCTTTGGGATCAGTTGGCTCTTACAGAATCGGAAGAACTACGTGCTTGTGCAGCTTATATTGCTCGTAGAGAAGAGCAACGTCTGGTTCAATTTTTGATGGCACTTCGTGATGATTTTGAGGGTCTTCGTGGCTCTATTTTGCATCGTAGCCCGCTTCCATCTGTTGATTCAGTAGTTAGTGAACTCTTGGCTGACGAGATACGCCTTAAGACTCAGACAGGAAAAGGAATTCTCCCGGTACCTAATGCATCAGTTTTTGTAGTTCCTTCTAAACCTCCTGCTCACTATGAAAATAAGCCTCCCTCAAGGGTTGGGATTGATGAATGCAGTTTTTGCAAGCAAAAAGGACATTGGAAGGCTCAATGCCCTAAGCTATTAAATAAAGTACCACAACTACACCAGCAAAGGCATCAATTCATGCCTCCACAGTTTGGAAGTCAATTTCAACCACGATCATATCGTCCTCCACAGGTTAACACTGCAGCAGTTGTACCACCATCTAATTCTTTTGGATCCGGAACCTCATCCTTAAATCCCGCATTTGCAGCCCTTTCTGAACAGTTTCAGAAGTTTCTTGCTACACAGCCACATGCTATGTCCACATTTTCTTCGAAAAGTCAATTACCCTCTAGCTCTTCAGGTATGTTGTCATCCACATGGGTTTTAGATTCTGGAGCTTCACATCATATGTCTCCTGATTCGAAATCCTTTATTTCTTTATGTCCTACATCCTCTGTGTCTGTCATGACTGCTGATGGTACTCCTCTACCATTAAAAGGAGTTGGTTCTGTTGACACATCTCATTTGTCACTCTCTAATGTTTATCACATTCCTAAGCTTACATTGAACCTTGTTTCTGTTAGTCAATTGTGTGATTCTGGTTATTCAGTGTCATTTTCTTCTACCTCTTGTTATGTGCAGGATCCGCAGTCTCAGAAGTTGATTGGGACAGGTCGTAGGCGAGGGGGATTATATGTTTTGGACGAGCTGAGATTACCAGTATTTGCAGCTCCTAGTGTTGACTTGTCTTCATTTCGTTTGTCTCCTTCATCATCTAGTTTTTATTTATGGCATTCTCGTCTCGGTCATGTATCATCTTCTCGTTTAAGATTCTTAGCTTCTATGGGTGCCTTAGGAAATTTGCAAACTCATGATATTTCTGATTGTAGTGGTTGTAAACTTGCAAAATTTTCTGCTTTACCTTTTCATCGAAGTACTTCTTGTTCTATTGCACCATTTGATTTAGTCCACTCTGATGTGTGGGGACCTTCTCCCATTGCTACAAAAGGGGGGTCTCGATATTATGTTTCTTTTATTGATGATTACACTCGTTTTTGTTGGATTTATCTTATGAAACGTCGTTCTGACTTCTTTGGCATTTATAGTAACTTTCGAGCTCTTGTAAAAACTCAACATTCTGCAGTTATTAAGTGTTTTAGATGTGATTTGGGTGGTGAATATACTTCCAATAAATTCTGTGATCTACTTGCTTTAGATGGAACTATTCGCCAAACTTCTTGTACAGATACTCCTGAACAAAATGGTGTTGCTGAAAGAAAACATAGGCACATTGTTGAAACTGCTCGCTCTCTTTTGTTGTCATCTTCAGTTCCTAGTGAGTTTTGGGGAGAAGCAGTTCTTACTACAGTCAACCTCATCAATAAGATCCCTTTATCTCATACTTTAGGTTTGTCACCTTTTGAAAAATTATATGGGTATGCTCCTGATTATTCTTCCTTAAGAGTCTTTGGTTCTACTTGTTTTGTCCTTCTTCCTCATGTAGAGCGTACTAAATTGTCATCCCGCTCTACCATTTGTGTGTTTCTTGGTTATGGTGAATGGCAAAAAGGATATCGTTGTTTTGACCCAGTGTCACAAAAACTATATTGTTCTCGTCATGTTGTGTTTCTTGAGCACATACCTTTCTTTTCTATTCCTGCTACTACTCACAATTTGACCAAATCTGATCTCATTCATATTGATCCTTTCTCTAACCATACAGATAGTTTCTCTCCACATGTCCCTTCCACTACAGACTCTAACTCATCTATTATTCCTATAGTCCCTTTTCCTCTTTATTATTCTCGCAGGGTTCGCACTGTTAGTTCTGGAGATACTGGTGCGTTGCAGTCTAGAGCTCTTGATAATCCCACTCCTCCTGCAGTTGCCCAAGCTCCTCTTGAGATTGTGGACTCTACTTCTCGTTATCCTCAGCGTACTCGTAAGTCTACTCACCTTTCAGATTTTGTTTACTCTTGTTATTCCAGTTCATTTTCTTCCTTTTTAGCATCTATTCATTGTCTTTCTGAGCCTTTATCCTATAAAGAGGCAATTCTTGACCCTCTTTGGCAGCATGCTATGACTGACGAACTTTCTGCTTTGCAAAAAACTGGTACTTGGGATTTGGTACCTTTACCTTCTGGTAAAAGTACAATTGGTTCTCGTTGGGTATATAAAATCAAGACCAAGTCTGATGGGTCTGTTGAACGCTACAAAGCTAGATTGGTAGCAAAGGGGTTCTCTCAGCAGTATGGTATGGATTATGAGGAGACTTTTGCTCCTGTTGCAAAAATGACTACTGTTCGTACTCTTATTGCAATTGCATCTGTTCGCCAGTGGAATATATCTCAGATGGATGTTAAGAATGCTTTCTTGAATGGTGATTTACATGAAGAAGTTTATATGGTTCCCCCGCCTGGTATTTCTCATAAGCATGGTTAAGTTTGCAAGCTTAAGAAAGCTCTATATGGTCTCAAACAGGCACCTCGAGCTTGGTTTGAGAAGTTTTCTACTGTTATCACTTCTCTTGGGTTTTCCTCCAGTAATCATGACTCCGCTCTTTTTGTCAAGTGCACCACTACTGGTCGTATTTTGCTTTCTCTATATGTTGATGATATGATTATTACTGGTGATGATGTTGATGGTATTGCAGTATTAAAGTCAGAATTAACTCATCAGTTTGAAATGAAGGATTTGGGCCCTTTACGGTACTTTCTGGGTATTGAAGTTGCCTTCTCTCCAAAAGGCTATCTTCTCTCTCAATCTAAGTACACTGCTGATATTCTTGAGCGTGCTTGTCTCACTGATACTAGAACTGTTGATACTCCTTGTGAGCTCAATGTTCAGTATTCTCCTTCAGATGGTAATCCTTTGTCAGACCCTACCTTATATCGCACTATTGTTGGCAGTTTGGTCTACCTCACTATCACTCGTCCAGATATTGCATATGCTGTTCATATTGTTAGTCAGTTTGTTGCTTCTCCTACTACCATTCATTGGGCAGCTGTTCTTCGTATTTTGCGGTATCTGCGGGGTACCATTTTTCATAGTCTTTTACTTCCATCCACTTCTTCATTGGAACTGTGTGCATATTCTGATGCTGATCATGGTCGTGATTCTACAAGTCGCAAGTCTGTTACTGGTTTTTGTATCTTTTTGGGGGATTCTCTTATTTCGTGGAAAAGCAAGAAACAAACTGTTGTCTCTCAATCTTCTACTGAAGCAGAGTACCGTGCTATGGCATCTACTACCAAAGAGATTGTTTGGTTACGTTGGTTACTTGCCGATATGGGCGTTTCCCTTTCTTCTCCCACTCCTATGTATTGTGATAACAAAAGTGCTATTCAGATTGCTCACAACTCAGTCTTTCATGAACGGACTAAGCACATCGAAATTGATTGTCATTTTACTCGTCATCACCTCAAGAATGGCACCATTACGTTGCCTTTTGTTTCTTCATCCTTGCAGCTTGCTGACTTTTTTACTAAGTCGCATTCTATTTCACATTTTCGTTTTCTAGTTAGCAAACTCTCGATGCTTCTTGCTGCTGCATCGTGAGTTTGAGGGGGGGTATTAGAATATTTATTAGAAGGGTATTTTAGTCGTTTACTAGTTTGTTTATATTTCCCTTATTTCTCATTTTCCATATGTATTGTTTCTTATCATTTTGCTCTCACTTTTGCAAGATAGAACCGATTCTTCTTCTTCTTCTTTGTTCTTCTTATTTGCATTTCTTTCTTCTTCCTCTTTACATTTGAGTAATTAACAAGTCTGACACCGAAGTATGTTAGCAATTTTTTTATGGACTCGAAAGTTGATTCAAGCACTTTTGAGGCATAACTAGACAGAGTTGCATTTTGGAGTTTGCTTTTGTACTTCAATATTTCTTCACCCATTAGTCACTGTGCTAGCGAGTTTAAAAATGACTGGCCCCAACTATTGAAAAAGCTCTGTTCATCGTTTGCAAAATTCTCCACTTGCTTCCTTGTTCTTTCATCGTCCAGAGGAACAGAATCCGATTGGAAGAGCCCTTTGTGCGCCAACAGTTGCAGATGTACTGATTGTCAAACGCAAAGGATGTTTCAGGATCGTTATTAACAGTTACTGATGATGCGCTAGCACCTGCTGCGCACTTTTTCATTAGCTCGTCGGCATAAGTAGTGTCAAGGGATGTGCCAATCAATGTGAGCTTCCCCTTCGAGTCCTCCTGAAACCGATCACTGAATGCGCTGCAATGAGCTGATCCAATCGTGTGAGCTCCTGCGGAGCCAAAAGCATAAAGCCATTTATGAAAAAGTTGTCCAGAAGCCCTTTGTAGAAAAAAAAAAATAATCCCATCAAAATGATACT
Organism: Ailanthus altissimus; assembly: GCA_946807835.1. Lineage (NCBI taxonomy): Eukaryota > Viridiplantae > Streptophyta > Magnoliopsida > Sapindales > Simaroubaceae > Ailanthus > Ailanthus altissimus. The sequence continues at coordinate 32,603,929 of OX327689.1, read as the reverse complement.
AAATTATACCTGATAGAGTAACAAGGTTATCTAGGGACAACCCTTTGGTGGCAAAGAGCTTAATCATCTCCATTGTGAATGTTGTATCTACAATGTTGGCTCTGACATTTGCAGCTACAGATACTCTACCGTCTCTCCTGCTAGTAGGAATCTGAAGCGTCGGGCCCCAGCCTGTTTTCCAAGTCTTCATGAATTGATAGAAACTCAACCAAAAGAAATTATGCAATTGTACGATGATGAAGAAATAGATAAGACTTTAATGAAAGGAAAAATCTTACAACTTCAACAGCATCTCTTGCAGCCCAAGCAAGAATATCGGCACAAGAAACGGTTGCTGGACAGAAGAGTTCAAGCAGTCTTTTTGCTGAGAAGAAGAGGAAGAATATCGGCATAAGTCGTGGTGTTTCTTTTTTAAGTTGAGAAGAAGAGGAAGGAATTTTTTTTTTAAGTTGCTCGCCTTGGAGTTGGAGGCATATTCTTTAAATTTTTCATCTTAATATCTTTAAACACATCAAAATACTAAGTTTTTTCTTTCTTTTTTTTAGCGTTTTGAAGCCAATCTTTTAACGTAGTTGTGATGTTCATATCTTGTCTTCCTCCTTATCTTTTATTATTTCGTTACAAATTGGCCTCCTCACATCTCTTTCTCTATTACTATTACTAGAAGGTTTGTCATTTAAGAAATAATGAAAATAATAATGAAGTGGGTTGTCTAAAAATAAATCAGTTTGGTGAAAAATAATAAAACATATCTAAACAATAAATTTCTTTTAAGAGCATCGTTAAAAGAATATTGAAGGATGTGCTCTTTTTCTCTTGGTGCATGTTAGCACAGGCTAACATACGTTATATTCCACGTGAAAGAAAAAGATTCACAAAATGTCCTTTGTGATCTCGAATTTTTGACCGACGATCAGCTTTGATGATGTAATTGTGATTTCGTTGGCTTTTAGAGCTGCAACAGATGATGGTTTTTTGGGTGGAAAAAGTGGTGAATTCTAACCGTACTAATACGGTCTTTGCTAAGTTTGAGGCCACAAAAAAATGGCGATCTATTTTCGTTTGTGGCGATTTGATTCCTAATGCTCCAAAAAAGGGCTTTCACTTTATAAATGCTGGTGGCAACCCATCCAGTGTTGAAATCGAGTTTATAAATGGGAGTGGTTACACTGTAGAGACCAAAACTAAGACAAAGGCTTTAGGGGAGGGTCAAATGTTGGATGACGTTGGTATTGTAGAGGAAGCATGTGGTGATGCAAATGGGAAAAATGCTACAACATATACTTCATTATTTTATGCAAACCGCATTTTTAATCCTGATTATGACCTCCAGTTTGTGGCACCAAAAATTTGCAATGGCCAGAGAGTGATAAAATACTGCATTAAAGAACTTATTAAGGAAGAAAAAAATGTGGAAATATGCTTTAATTAAAGGTGTTTATGGCTTATCCCCACGGTTCTATCACTTACAAGCTTTTGTGAAGAGTCGATGGGCATGGTATGAATTAATTTTAGTTCATTCAATTAAGTCGGGTTTGTTTTTATTTAACTTTGATAGTGAATTGAGACAACAAAAAGCCTTGGATGATGGACCAATTACATTTGACAACCAACCTTTGATTGTTAAAATTTAGAAACCAAGAATGACTCTAGATATGTCTAGCATTCAATTTGTGCCTATTTGGGTATAGTTTCCTAAGCAACCATTGGAGTTTTTGAGCCCCATTATGTTAAGCCACATTGCTAGTTCTTTAGGTGTTCCAAAATTTTATGATTTGTGAACTCTAAATAGAACAAAATTGGCTTATGCTAGGGTCTTAGTAGAAATAAATGTTGGGGGTGAATTCTCACATATAGTGATGATGGAGGATGAAAATGAAAATATTATGATTCAGGAGGTGACTTATGAATAGAAGCCAATAGTATGTACAAATACAATAAATTTGGTCACGAGGACAAATCTTGCGTGCCAAGGAGAAATCCTAGATAAGTATGGCAGTGAAAATTGATAACACAAATAATTCTAATGGGAAGGAAACTTCTCCCCACCAAGAAAAGTTTGAGGAAGTCCATACACCTAAAAAGAGGGTGACAGAGACAACGCAAAATGAGGGGAAGAATGGTAGTATGAAGAACCAAAAGGATAAAGAAGAGATAGCACTTACGATTGGGTCACAGAATGTGGAGGAAAATAGTAGTGTGGCTAACAAGAATGTTATAGTAAAGAAAGCTCCCAAGGCTGATATTAACTGTAAATTTAAGCAAAGACGTAAGCCTAAGTGAAAATCAAGCAATTGAGAGATTTAACTTAAGGAAAACTATAACTTTAACTCATGAGGTGTGAATAATTGGTAATGGTTGAAGAGCCGTAAGGAGCCTTAAATCCCTTAATAGGGGATAATAATCTCAAGCTAGAATATCTGGAGCCTCTACAACCCTTGCAAACAATCATATGTGAGAACTCTGATTAAGAGCAAAATGTTGTGCCATTTTGAGATTGTTAGAAACAAAGGTAAAAAATGAGAATATTACTAAATTTTGGGGTAAATTGGCCTTTAAAGATTGGAAGCTGGAACATAATTCTGATTGTTTGGATATGGGAAAGATATGGGTTGTTTATAATACTATTAGATACCATATCGAAATTCTCAACAAGCATTGAAAATGTATACATTGTAAAGTGAAGATGGAAGATTTTGAGTTTTATTGGACTATTATTTATGATGTTCTGTTGCTATAGATAGAGAGGTTCTGTGGCGGGATTTTTATGTTGGGATAGTGGATGAACATCACCCTTGGCTAATTCAGGGAGATTTTAATAATATACTTAGCAATAATGACAATATAATAGATTCTTTCAAAGAATGGATTGTTGGCCTAGAGCTATTTATGTCACGCCCCAGACCCAAAAGATCCGACACACGACATCACTTACATTCATTCACTGCATGTGCACTCATAAATAATATTACACAAAATTTTTAACTTTCATTTCAATTTCTTTCAGAATTATAGCAATTGAATTATGACTGGGACAATTATTAAACCGGAGATACGCAGAGTTTTCTCAGAGATTAACACTCTACTACGTCACCAGTAGCAACTTTATTACCGGGAGCCCAGAATATATCCATTGCAAATTCTTACTTAAAATCATCCAATAACCACACTTTATAAAACTTAAACCAAATCCAATCCACACACAATGAAATAATACATAAGTATTTATTCAATAGGGACAAACCAAATATCCTATCCCACGTGTCCCCAAATGAAACACACAACAACCTAGCAACTTAGGGAACCCAAGGAACAGCAGAAGCCTTGCCAAATCCGCTAAGCACACACGTACCTTATTTACCTGAAATCACCATAAACTATAATGAGTATAAAACTCAGTAAGCATACTAGTTTTTCATATATCAAATACAAATACATATATGTACACAATGCATATGCATGATATGCTGTGATCAATCAAAATCATAATCTTATCAAATCACATATCATGTAAGCGCTTACACATTCTTTCAAAACACATAATAGGAATACCATCACTCAACTACTACTTAGTAGGACTTACATATCACATATCACATAATGAGCCAAATGTCACTCGTAGGTGACATACCGTATGAGAGGAATAGTACAAGTGAGGTCTTGAATAACACATATATAATGCTTATGCCCGAAGGTAAAAGCCAAACCCTCACCCTGATCATCGGTGAGTCCTCTCACATGCACCAATACGCCACCACACGAATGTGATGACTCACTCTTCCTTTAGGTACCAATAGGATCCTCCCTACATACGGAACACATAACATATACCAATCCCAAAGGAAAGGCCACACATAAAGGCTCCACAATCACATAAAATGCCTACTAAGTTAACAGTGAGTTCAAGTACCCTCAAAATACAAAATATTTCTCATGGACATATTACACTTCAAAAGCTTTCTTTATTAAACACATCTTATTTTGAAAGCTCACTTACAAAAACACATGTATGTCCATGCTCAATGTCAATGCTCACATTCAGAAACATATATTCACATTTCATATCAAAATATACTTTGACATAACATAAACATATTCTTAACCCCATTTGCAAAATCATACAAAACAATTACTATGTTTATTGTGATTTCAGTAAAAAGTCTAGTATACTTACCTCTTAACACTTTCAGCTACAAGGATTAAATCTCCTTAACCTATCAATGGAGATTAATCCTTTCATAAGCCTCACAATTCACACAAAATACTTTAAATAGCTTACAAAATTATACACAATGCATTTATCACATCAAATCGGGCTAAATATTTGGTTTCTCAAAACCTGTCATTCTGACCACTTACACTTAACAAAAATTTCTAATACATCAAATGATGTCCAATTACTCCGAAATCAGAATATATTATTCTTGACTCATATATACTTCTTATATATGAATATTATATCAAAATTCCTACACAATCCATTCCATACACACCATCGAATCCAAACTACAAACCTGACAGGATCAAGATACTTACTGAACAATATTCAATCTCCCAATTTTATAAAATCATATACTAACTCAAAAATTATAAAACTACCACATAATTACACTTGACACATATCTCAGTCCATGATAAATATTTGGCTTCCAAATAACTTCCAAAAGTATTTTAAAACTATTTTATTTCATAACTTTAAAAATCTGTTAATCAAATACTACAATGAGCTGATACACTTTAGAAATTCATAACACTTCAACCACATTGATCCAAATTCTCAATTCCGAGTATATCATATTAGACATATAAAATTATCATATTCCACAAATTCATAATTTTTAAAGATCATTCAGCAGGTCAAAAATTATTTTCCACTGTATCATACTGTTTACACAGGAAATTTCCAGAATTCCAGGGTCATTTTGGTAAATTCACTACAAATTCAATTTCCGAGATTTTCAGTCGATTCAAAGTCTCAGATGATCCTAAACATGTCTAATTTCATATACTCAAAATTTAAAACCAGAATCGAATCACAACAATTTATAAAATTCCTAGATCAAGAGGTTATCCAGCAGAAATTCCATAATTCATCATGATTTATCAAATTATCTTATAGATCATCATCAATTCTCATATGATCTTACGAAATACACAACAAATCCTCAATTATACATATTTTCAGAAATCAAAACTTAAAGGAATTAACTTAATTAATACCAATAAATTGAGAAATACGTATAATATACCTCTTGAAATTCAAATTTCCAATTTCTTCTTCTTTATCTTCTTCTTCTCCTCTTTCTCTCTCCTCTATTTCTCTCTTCTCTCTCTTAAAATGGGTAGCTCGACCTAAAAATGGTAAATTAGGGTTTAAAAGTGTATTTTTATACTAAGAGGCTAATTTTTGGTATTTACGAATTTGCCCCCAAAACTTTCAAAGTATAACAATTTGGTCCCTAAAATAATTCCAAAGTCTTGCAAATAAACCCAATACTAATAGTATATCCTTAACCTATAAAAACACTACTAATAACAATATATAAATCAAGGATCACCCACATACAAATAAAATACGTATATTTATATATATAAATATACATATTCTTACCGGTTATGGATACTGGTTACTACACAAGATATATTTTGCGCTATTATTTTTGAACAGTAAGTAAAAGATGCTATATTTAGCATCAATGGAGAAAAAACACCGGGTTCTGATAGGTATAACAGTTTTTTCTTTCAAAAATGATGGTTTGTTATTGGCAAAGATGTCACTTGTACGGTACAACATTTCTTCTCTACATATCAGTTCTATAACCCTATTGATGCAACTACTATTACTATTATCCCTAAGATTCCTAATCTTTATGGTCTTAGGGATTATAGACCAATAGTATGTTGCACTGTCATATATAAATGTATCACAAAAATAATCACATTCAGATTAAGGAAAGTTATTGATTACCTAGTGAGTCCTAGTCAAACTGCCTTCATTCCAAATAGGTCAATTATTGATAATGTTCTCTTAGCTCATGAACTAGTGCGGGGTTATAATAGACAAAATGATGTGCCTAATTGTGCCCTTAAAATTGATCTGTGGAAGCCTTATGATTTAGTTTCTCAGAACTTCTTAAAAATATTTTTATCGGGGTTACACTTTCCTTTCTCATTCATTTGGCTAATCATATGTTGTATACGATCATATATATTCTCTGTAGTAGTGAATGGTAGCTTGGAAGGTTTTTTTTCAAGGAAATAGAGGTTTACGACAATGAGACCCTATGTCTCCTTTGTTGTTTGTCCTAATAATAGAGTATCTGAGTAGATGCTTGGCTTGTATTCCTATAAACCAATTTACTTTCCATAAAGAGTGTAAAAAGATGAAGCTAAACCACTTGATCTTTACAGATGACTTATTCCTTTTCTCTTATAGTGATACAAGTTCTATTAGCCAATTTAAAAATATTTTGGATAACTTATTTACAAGGTTTCTGGCTTGTAACTAAATGTTAGTAAGAGTTTAATCTTTTTTAGTCATGTTCCTAAACCCACAAAGGAATCTATTTTGCAATTTACCCAGTTTCAATGTAGTGTACTATTGATTAAATTTGGTGTCCCATTAATTTTTAGGAGATTACATAAAGAACACTATTGAAAATTGATTAGCAAAATGACTATAAGAATGCCCAATTAGGTTAGTAAGATGTTGTCATATGCGGTGTGACTACAGTTGGTTAATTATATTTTAATGAGTATAAATGTTTATTAGTGTTTTATTTTTGTCCTTTCGAAGTATGTTATCAAGAATGTGAAAGGTATTTGTAGAATGATTTTATGGCATGAACGTTACTCACAGAAAAAGAAAAAAAAAGGCTTAGTTGCTTAAGCTGATGTTTGTAAGACCAAAAAGGAAAGGGGATTAGGAATAAAATCCTTATATACTTGGAATCAAGTAGCAGTCATCAAAAAAATTTGGAGTTTATTGGCTGTTAAATCCTCTTTATGGGCTAAATGAGTGATTGATAATAGACTTAGAATATTGAGTTTTAGAGAGATTACAAAATCATTGGATTGTAATTGGGTGTGGAGGAATCTTCTATAATTGATAAGCCAAGTAAAAATGCTAATTGATTATATGTTGGGCAATGGCCATACCTTTTTTTTATGGGATCTATGGTTACATGGTGAGTCAATATTAGAAAAATTCTCTCGTATCAATATTAGTGACTTAAATATCCCCAGTAATACAAAAGTCAAAGACCTTTAGGGTAATAGAGCTTGAAACTTGTCAGATCTTTTAGATGAGCACACTCCCTAAGTTTGGGATTATTTACGTCATAATTTTTCTATCATTGTAACTAGAGAAGATAAGATATTATGAATTGATGCTTATATAAAAAATGTTGGGTTGTCGGTTTATTTCGATTCACAGCCTAAAACTATTGAGTGTGTACATGTGGTACACGTGTTCATTTTAAAAATCATATATATATATATATATATATATATGCATCAAATACAAAATATATACAACAATTATGTATCTCATACATAAATATTCACAACGGAAGTTAGAAATATAATTTTTTAAAAATAAACACGATAAATTTTATTCAATTACATCAATGAATAAAATTAACTATATTAATCACATTAATATAGAATTATGAGATATCACCTGTCAAATCTTTGAAAATGATTTATTCTAGAGTACTACCCGAAATAGACCCGTTGACAATTTTAGGACTCAATCTAATGAGCTTAGGTCACTAGAACAACAACCTTTATTTTTTCGGCACTGATTTAACACTTAAACAGTGGAATTAACTATTAATTCCAATAGTCTAACACTTAAGCAAAAGTCCTAAGTTAAACTCTTTAACTTAAAATTTATTTTGAGGCAAGAAATTGATTTTTAAACAAAATTGAGCTCTAATAGTGGCTAATACTTTGGAGAAGAAAATGAATTAGATTTCAACAATTGAAATCAAAAAAACAAAAATCCAATTTTGCTTACCATTTCTCCTAATTGCTGAACCCATTTTCTCAAGCTAAGATGAAAATATTTTTATCATTTCTCAAACCAACCCAAAATAAAATACTTTAATTCCCTTGCTTAAATGAAGAATGGCAGACACCACCATATTAGCTTCTTCTCAATTCATCAAAAATGAATTGTTAAGACCTCTCCCATAATTATTGAAATATACAAATAGTGTTTTATATTATTATGAATAAAAAAATTCTTTTATTCTTTCAAAAAGTATGGATGGCTATGCTTCTATGTTGCCATATATAATTTAATAATAAAAACTTCTTTCTGCTTTTTCAAAAGAGTTGATATTTTGTAAACAAAATATCTAAATTATAATATACAAATAAATCAAAAAGAATTTGTTCAAATAGATGGTAATAAAATTCGGCTACATGTGAATGTAAAAGCATAAATGATGTTCTCAATATCATTCAAGTCCTTCTTGTTTTGATTTAATACTCTTTAAAGGTTCTTTAATTCCCTTTAAAGTAATATTTATTGTAACTTAATTAATTACTCGATAAAATCTCATTTTGTTTAGTAATTAAGTCTTTAATAAAATATTTATTTTATTAATTTAATTATAATCAAATTAATTAATCACTTAACTCTTAAGTGATAATAAATATTTAAATTATTTAATACTTAAATAATCAATTTTAAAAAATAACCTTAAGCCTTTAATTAACTTAATGCAGGTCCCACCATACACAATACTTAAGTCAATTTAACCGAATGCTCACTATGTGCTACGTGTCACTATTTAATTAGTCAACAATAATTATTAACTAATTATTATACTTAACATTTAAGTACTGCCACACACGCATCCTGATGGTTATTGAAACAAATATTCGATTCTGTTGAAAATGAATAGATTGAACAATTCAATATAGTACATTGCCTAAGCGCACAACGAGTATACTTCATATTACAGGACTTTATAGGTCCACGCTTAATTTGTCAAATGAAACTATTGTATAAGTATGTGATAGATGCCTCACGCACATGTCACAAAAATTACAAATCAGCGCATTAGATCATATAAACTGAGGTCATAGCACATACGTATAATCTTTCTGTCATTTATATCTTGAATGTACGGGGATATAAATTTACATCGTCAAATCCTCATATGCTAATCCATAAACTTATCTCTAAATTTGTATTTTCAAGAACAATATACGCGAACACATTTACTATATTATTCAATACTCTGGGAAACACCTTTTCTGAGTTAGTACTCATGGCCACGAGATTTTTTTAAATATAATCTTGGAGCATCTAGATATACTATTCTCCTACGAGAGCTGACAGATTCTATATATATATACACCGGACTCTATAAGTATCGGACCATACCTAGCGACACCTAACGGTCATACCATGAAATGTCCGTGACATGCGTAAAACCAAAGTATATTGGATCACTTACAAGTCCACTGTGGCACTCAGGTCAAAGGACCACATATACTACTCAACTCGAGATGACTCATCATTAACAGTTTCATAAGATGTCTATTGGCGTTCTCGTGAGTCTATTCAGTATTCAGTCCTGACTAAATACTCGTATACATATACGAGCTTTCGATAAGCCCATGGTCGGCCAAGAACAACTATTTATACCATATAGATATAGCATACACTGATCTATATTAAATGAATTCATCGACAAATCCATATCGGTGAAGCAGATTAGGAACATAGTGTTTGAGAATAAACTTGCATAATGACATCTCCTATCACCTATTGCAACCTCTTGCAACCATATTATTACTAATATACCCCCAGATCTTTATCCCATTACAGACGGAGATCTAACCATTTAGATCTGACTGACTCTTATAACCTGCTAACTCTTAACAGTGTTATCTGTTAGCATATATAACTCTCAACTATGCTAATTCTTAGCATTGGTATAAACTCCTTTAGACTAGATCTAAATTTCTTTAGATCATACAATGTCTGTAACGTAACAAACATTGTACCATCTATTTATAATATTTAATATTAACAATTATGTACAAAATATTTATCGTATGAATATTAAAAAATTTAATATTTATATTATATTGAAATAACACATAAACACCAACTCTAATAAGAAATTCTTAATTACTAGTGCATTGAGGAATATGACAAATGAACAGCCTAAGATAGGATGGTATAGGTTTTTGTGGGGTCCCCACATATCCTTAAACATAATTTTATCGCCCGGTTAGCATTGAAAGATTGGTTATTCCAATCCTCAAATTGCTCACTCTGTGGTCATGATAGGGAAACAATACAACATCTATTCTTTTAGTGTATATTCTCAATAAGTGTATGGCAAAATATTCTGTTGGCCTGCCAAATCAACAATCAACCTATTGTTTGGAGACAAGAGGTATCTTACTTTAGCAAAACAATTAAAAATAAATCTTTATTTAATAAAATCTGAAGAATTATTTTTTGTGCCTCCATCTATTATTTATGATAAAAGCGTAAATAAATAATGTTTCAACAAAAAAACTCATAATATTAGTAATGTGTATTGATGTATTAAAAATGTAATATGAATTAAATGCTAAGTATTGTTTGTGGCCAGGAATAAAATTTTTGTAATTAGGTGTAAAATTTTTTGTAACTAAGTGATGAGACTTATCATCTGTTTTTGTTTCTATGTATGTTTACACTTTGATTTGATAATATTTCAATAATATTTCTTGATTTATATATATATATATATAAAAGGACCACAAGATTGTTAAAAGTTTCATGCTCTGCAGGCTAGGATTTCTTTTAGAGAAAAATGGAGTGACATAGCTATAATTTCCTCCTCAAGGATTATTAAACTGCTTTATGCAAAGGAGTCTATTGAAGCTTCTAATATCTACAATGTTTTAATTGGATTGGGAGTATGTATATAAAGTTTTTTTTAAATTCTTCCTTCTTGATTTGATTTGATAGATTAAAGGGTGAGAGACTAATCAAAGAAATATGTGAACCAAGACTAATGCTTAGCATTTAAAATGTCAAATAATAATAAGGGTAATTATAGAATTAAATGTGCCACGTTAAATTTTTTATAATATGTCAAATATTTACCAAATAGTAAAATGATATGATAGATAACTTTTTTTTTAAAGGAAACACGACTTTGTTAATTAAAACATATTATTACAATTAGATACAATATAAAAAGTTTAATATAAAGATCAACCATTACAAATTTATCTACAATAATAAGCAGCACCAAAAAAACTATAACAATCACATTGTAGCATAGAGAGCATAATTTTACGTCTAAGAGATATTTACTCAAGAATATCTTCCTCACTATATATTGTATACATTCAAACTTAAAGTAAAAAAGACACCTCCACCACTCTTTCTTTTTTCTCCACCATAAAGAATATTCTTCTCGAATGGCGTTGAAGTAGATTTATTGTAAAAATTGAACCTTAATAATTTGATATATTCTAGATCTAAATGATAAATACCAAAAACACTTAATATCACATGTCTAGATATAAAAGAGCTTAAGACCATAAAAGCTACCTTAGATCAATAAGATCTAGGTGGAAATAAATAAAAAACTACCATATAGTTAAATTTAGGTTGACAAACACTAATGTAAATATAAATTGGAAACTTATTTTATAATAAAAATGAAAAAAAGAAATAAAATAATTTGTTTTTATTGGAGAGAGAAAAGAGATCTCTCTTTGTGGATTGAGGAGGATGAGTTTTTAGTTCGTGTGTAAAGAGAAGTGAGAGTGTTTTTTAGAGAGATTTTTTTTATAATATTTTTATATAATAAATAATTTTAAAAATTAATTATTTAATAAATACTGAATACATTATTTGAAATAAAAAAATATTAAAATCAAAGTTAAAAGTATTTAGTATTACTTATTATACAATAATTAAAACAAATTTTATTGTATAATAAAAAATTTTCTTTTAATGTGGGCAGATCATAATACCACCATATTATTTTCTTGATAATTAAGGGCAAAGCACAATTAGGACATTTGCCCACCAAAAAGAAAAAAAGTGTTTAGAACTTAAGAATTTATATTCAAAGTTATTTGTGTGTTTATTATATATTGTACAGCAACATAGGAACTTAATTAAAGAATTTTTCATTTGTAAATTGTCAGAGTGACATTTGGCGAAGTTTGTAAATTCAAAAACTCCTTCTAAAGAATTGTATGGACAGGAGCGGTGGGCACATCCCACAAGCAAGCAACCAAACAAGTCGACACGACAACCTGTTGTTCACTTTCTTTTCAATTTTCTCTGCTTTCCCTTTCACAATTACATAGCGTCAGCTTCACTTTTCTTCTTCTTCTTGCTTCTCCATTCTTCTCGCTCTCAAACTTCATCTTCTTATTTAACAAAGCAACAACATAGACTGATAGACACAACAAAATTACACATCATGGCTTTATCATTGCACTCATATCTTTCCCACTCCAGTCCCACTTCCCTCTTTAAACCAATCTTCTTCCACAATATCCCTACACCAAACAACAACTTTGCAACAACAAATATAACAGCCATTAAGAAAGCTCTTAAATCGACAAAAACCATGAAGATCAACTTCACGAAATGCCATGCAGTGACAGATATGAGAAGTAGTAGTACTTTGTCTCCACTTTTTGATAACGAGGAAGATGGTGATCATCACAAGGTTCTTATTGGTCCTTCGAGGGAGGAGGAGAGGAAAGGAGAGAGGTCGAGGGCTGATTATGATTGGACGGAAGAGTGGTACCCACTGTATCTCACCAAGGACGTCCCGGATGATGCGCCTCTGGGACTCACAGTGTTTGATCAGCAGATCGTCTTGTATAAAGATGGCAACGGGGAGCTTCGCTGTTACCAGGATCGTTGCCCCCACAGGTAAAAAAATTTCCATAACAGTAGCATCACTTAGGGTATAGCCTGGGGGGTGGACCTCGTACGGGGCTGGGATCAGGGCTCCACAAAAATTTGTATATTAATAATTTTTTTATTTTAACCTTTAAGAATAACTTTTTTTATGCTTTGGCCCTCTTAAGTTTTCAATTTAATCATTATAGTCCCTATATTATTGGACTTTAACCTATACATTTTTCGATTAATCCACTTTGGCCCCTGGGTATAGCATTATATCTATTCAAAACTTTCTTCAACGTTGTTGTATGAAAGAATGTTGGTTAATGCTCCAGTTTGCAATTGGTTTATAGAGTTAGCATCACAAAACAAATCAGTGTTAATCGCGCTTCACTCATTAATTTATAGACGATCATAAAGTATTGCTGAAGGTAACTAATGATTTTGTTAGATGGATCCTTCTTGCATGTTGGTAAATGTTACATTTTTACTCTGTTAAATATTGGGAATCAAAAGTAATCACTGAATAGTCTGTGTCATTCTGCCAAACATACTCGATTAAAGCATGCTGGAGAAATGTTGTGGTGTGTTCGCGTGATTGTGTGGACTAGGTGCATTGGCATTATAAATGCCTAAATTGCTTGCTATGTACATCTTAACTTAGAGAGCCTTGAAATTATAAGCTTCTGATTGAATAAGTTTACCTTAGCTTTACTTGATATAGGTTAGCAAAACTTTCTGAAGGCCAGTTGATTGACGGAAGACTTGAATGTTTGTACCATGGCTGGCAATTTGAAGGCGAGGGTAAATGTGTTAAGATACCCCAGGTTTGGCTTGGTTTACCTTGTTACTAATTTCTATCATAAGCATTCTCCTAAACTTCCATATTACAGAATGGCACAATGTTGATTAACTTCTTGACCTCAGCTTCCAGCTGATGCTAAAATTCCCCGATCAGCTTGTGTAAGAACATATGAGGTGAAGGAATCGCAAGGAGTTGTATGGGTTTGGATGTCTCAAAAGACACCACCGAACCCCGATAAGCTTCCGTGGTTTGAGAACTTTGCCAGGCCAGGATTTCAAGATAATTCAACAATCCATGAACTTCCATATGATCACTCCATACTCCTTGAGAACCTCATGGATCCAGCACATATCCCAATCTCACATGATAGGACAGACTGGAGTGCTAAAAGAGAAGATGCTCAACCACTTCGCTTCGAGGTGACGGAACGTTCAGATAGAGGATTCGCAGGACGATGGGGTAAGGAGAAAGATAATCCCCCGCTAAACCTTTTACGGTTTGAAGCACCGTGCGTTCTTCAAAATAACAGAGAATTTGTCGACAAAAAAACAGGGGAAAAACACTACTTTACAGGGCTATTCCTCTGTAGACCAACAGGACAAGGAAAATCCATGCTGATTGTAAGGTTTGGAGGAACCAGAAGTTCTCCGCTGGCTAAGTTGTTCCCCAAATGGTACCTCCATCAGAATGCGAGCAAGGTTTTCGAGCAAGATATGGGATTTCTCTCTTCCCAAAATGAGGTTTTAATGAAAGAAAAAATTCCCACAAAGGACTTGTACCTTAATTTAAAATCCTCCGATACATGGGTTGCTGAATACAGAAAGTGGATGGATAAAGTTGGGCATGGAATGCCTTACCATTTTGGGCACAGAACAATTTCTCTGCCTAAAATACCTGCAGTGGTAGAACATGCACCAGCGGGGCTCATTGCTGGAGTTTCAGCTTCTTCACCAGCCAAGGGTGGAGTGGGAACGATGCATGCTCCCAACTTGGCAAACCGATATTTCCGGCACGTAATACATTGCAAGGGCTGCAGCAGTGTCGTCAAAGCTTTTAATACTTGGAAGAATGTACTCTCAACCGTGACTGCTGCGCTTACTGCATTGGCTATTCTAGCATCTTCAAGACAGTGGAAGGCCTTTTACTTGGTTGCCGCATCCTTGTGCTTGACTGGAGCTTATGCTTGCTCATCGGCTATTGCAATGAACACAACAAACTTCATTAGAACACACAGGAGATTGTGAATCTGCGGAATACTTGAACTCTTGTATTTATTTAAGCACGATTGGTTTAGAGGACAATTTATTAGTGTTTGCTCTCTACTTTAGAAGATTTTCATTGTGCAGAGATCGCATATGTTTCCGAAGAGTTTAGAGCAATATAGATTTTCATTATGCAGATGTCGCATACTATTAAATAATGCTATACTTCTTATTCTATTATATAATGTTATATTTTTTAAATAATATTTTAATTTTTTTATCTTAAATAATACATTAAATAATTATTAGATAATAAAATAATATAATAAATTTAAAATTTATTATATTATTATATTATTTAATAATTATTTAATATATTAATTTAAAATATTATATTATTATTTTATTTTATCACTTAATAATTATTTACAATAACATTAAAAAAAATGTGACATTCTTTGTTCAAATTCATTTGTTAGATGATTTCAAGTAGAATATCTCGAATATTTTTTAAGCGAAAAAGGAAATGAAGTGATGTAACGGCTACCAAGCCCCAATATTGATTGCCAATTGAAGCAGCAAGTACAATTACAAACAATAAATAATTTTGCAAGGGGCCAGCAACTATCACTCTAAGTTACACACGATGACTAAATGATTTATATTAGCAAGTCTCAAAACTTCAGCCATCTCTTCTCTTTTTCTCTAGTGGCAACTGCATTTGATGCAGATGCATGAGCTGCCTCTGCGTCTGCCAAAGCCTTTCGGGCCTCGTTTAGCTTCCTCATAGCAGCTTCATAAACAACTTTCTCCTTCTTGTTCCTTAGGACCATCTCTTCCAGCTTCTCCACCCGAACCTGCAAATCCTTCACTTCATCATCATATGCAACCAAATCCCTCCTACTTACCTTCTTCTCCTTGTCAGAACCCTTATGCCACTGTGATTTCAGTAACCTACCTTTAAGAGTTTCCTCATGCATTGCAAGCTGATTATTAATGAGAGAAAAAACGTCTGGTCTTGATTCCTCTTCATCTCTTGCTGCCCAAGCTGCAGCTGCAAACTTCTTTTCCCGCTTTCTCTTACCACCTCTGCTTCGTTTCTTCTGTTGACTCTCCTTGCCTTCTTCGTTTTGATGTGACTCCAGAGCATGATCAAGAGATTGTTTTGGTGGAAGGACTTTAACAGAGATAGGATCTAACATTCCCTGCCCAGATGCACCTAAACCCATCCCTTCGCGATAGCCCATATTGGCCATCATCTTGGATGCTATGCCCCGGGTATGATTCTCCCACTTGGCAAAAATGATTGTGTCAGTCTGAAAACCCCCTTGTAAGTTAGTGCTCTCATGAAACCCTAAACCTTGTGGGCTATCATCTTCATAGTCATTTGAATCAGATTGTTCCGAGCTTAAATCACTCTCTTCCTCATCGCTCATTTGGGCATACTCGGACAATGTCATGGCTTCAATCCGAAGCTTTGCAGAGCTTCTGTCATCTCTAAAGACAACCTCCCCCATTTTAAGTTCATCATCCAATGATTCAAGTTCAGCTTTTCTCCAAATGCTAACTTTATCGTCTGAGAGTGCCCAAATAGTTGATCCAGCCAGTGACTGCTCCCAAATTGTTGGAATATACTTCTTCAAGGAAGACAATGGGACATCAATACCTGTACATAAAAACTCACATCAACTGAGAAATACTGGAAGAAATGTAAGCAAATGATAAATATGAGAAACAATAGTGAGATGGACATAACAGAATGGGAACTGTTTACATAAAAATAGGTTAGAAATCAGAACACATATGCCAAAGCAGAAATGGGCAAGAGTTGGGGTAGTCAGTACATATACCAGCCTCAACATGAAAAGAATAGGGTTTAGAAAATGCATTTGGGAAAGCTGTCACTGCATGACAGTGCAGATCTATGGTTTAACCCTGAACATAAACAGAGAGGAAGTGCAAACACAGTTGGCCTACAGCTATCACAAGAGAACGATAACAAATTCTTACTTCTCCATATTGCCTATAAATTTTACTGAACAAATAGTTTTTATTTTCAAGACTAAAGTAAATTTAAAGTTATCCCTGACAAGTTGCTTAAAAATGGTAGAGATTTGGGATATAGTCTAGGATTTATGGTCCACAAAAGACAACAGTTGCAGCATACCATGTGATAAGCGGCAGTTACTACCAAATCGACATCGTTGCTGCAGAAAGAATTTGCATATCTGCACTAGCTAATTTTGCATTAGTACAAAAATTGACAAAAACTTCTCTCTACATTATATATTCTTAAGCCATGTATATTTCTTTAATGCTAAAACAAGATGGTGATTAATTTACTCTCGAGAAACTATTCCTCACCTTTTTGGTAACATTAAATCAAAATGACTTAACAATAAGTTATATAAATGACTAAATTGAAAGGAAAAAATGATAAGGAAAATGTATACTAAACCAACTAAAGCAAGCTAGTAATTTAGTCTTTCAGTCTTAAATCTCATAGCATCAATTACCGGGAAGATATAAAAGCAACCAAATGTCATCATCACTATGAGGAACAGATAACATATGTCATAAACCAAATCTTGCATTCTCCAATTACTAAGAGAATACCGATAATGTCAATACCGCAAGTAGTTACAGACACATGGAATTGCCTACTTTGAGCTCATCATCTACAAAAAAAATACATATATTCAAACGAATTGGAAGACAAATTCTTTTTCCCAGAGCAAGAAATACAACAAACTACAAAATTTCAGTATCATAAAACCAGAGGATAAGAAAGTTGTACGCACCAACATAATCTCGGACATAGGCATGAGGAAAGAAATCTTGGCAGAGTCTGTGTCTTGCAACCCAATGATTTTACCATCATACCAACGTCCATCAGTGTAACGGAACCTACATCTCGACCCAACAGAGTAGCTTTGCCCCTCCAGCGTCTCAGGCTCAGGCTCAGGCTCAGGCTCAACATAATCCGGATCAAGAGGTTCTGCTTTAACATCCTCAGTGGTGGTTTAGTATCAGAACCACGTAACATTAAATCAGCTTCTCGTAATAGTCGTGCACGTTTGAGGTGAAGAAGGCCTTCTTCAGCATCTTTAATTGCCTGAACAAGTTCCTTATGAACCTAAGACATTTAATTGAACAACAAAACATTAAAAAAAAAAATTGAAGAAGACATTATCACAAACAAATAAACAACTATCTTAAAGATAATACAAATCGCCTATCACAATGTGTCATAAGCCTATTGAAGCAGCATATGAAATGTGAAATTTTATCATAATCAAATTTCAAGGTAAGAAATGTTATAAAGTAAACGATCAGAAGATAAATTAATTACCTCGAGAAGTTCAGCATTGATGGGGTCAGAAGCTAAGGCGTCGTTAATGGCGGAGAGTGACTCCCTTTGTTCGTTCAGCTGTTGCTCCAGCTGCTTCTCTAAAACTCTCTCCTCTTCATTCGCCATCGCCGAGTCTCTTGTTTTCGCCTTTTTGGTTTTTGCTTTTAACGTGATTAAAAATCACCCGGACACGAACGAACGACCCGTGTTTAGGCCCAAGCCCAATATCTCATATCGGGATCCATTTCCACGTGCTAAAAAGGAGCGTGGATTGTATCGTGATATTTTCTGCTCAAACCAAAAAAAATTAAAAGATATTAACAGGCGGCAATTTTTAACAAAATTCATACAAAAACAAACCCTATCGACAGAGAGGAAGGGAGACGATGGGCACCATAATTACCAGCAGAATCATCATCCAATCGATGGCTTGGTGAATCTATTGATCAGAGCAAATCATGATTTTACGATGATTCAGTACACGCTTGAGAAAGAGTTTCACCAAATCTATCCCGATAATGTAAGCAAAGCCAAATTATATGCACTTTTTTGTTTTAGTAAATTCTTTGTTTATGCTTGATATGTTTCTGAAATATTTGAGTTTAGGCGAATCCGATGAAGCTTGTTTCTAGAATAAAGAAGATACAGGAAGACTTGCCGATTTTGAAAGAGCAGTGCCGAGAACTTTTAGCAGCCAAACAGGTACTTTAGCAACACTATGTTGTTAATTTCATTCGTGAAGTGAGGTATTTTAGTAACACAGAGTGAATCTGGATAGAATTGTAATGTACTCCTAAAAGGTGCAACTTTTGTTTCTAATATTACATGTCAATATTGAAATACATGGCAGGAGCAACTCTTGCATTGATGTTGATCTTGTTTATTGAATTCATTTTCAGGATTTGATTGATAAGGCTAGTACAATTCTTTTCTATAACAGAAATTTAGTGCAGCGGATGCAAGCTGCCTTAGACATTCCTGTTACTAGCGAGTCTGAAGATCCTGCATTTGCTAACTTCAAGCAGGTATTATGTTTCTAATGTTTCTGAAATTTTGCAAATGAATTGGCAAGAAACATAAATGGAAGAGTTGAAAGCTTGTATGTTTGACCAAAATACCCTTAAGTTGTGAATATTCTCTCGGGATTTTTGAGATGTTGCATGAATAGTGTCTGATATGTTGTTTCGTATTTTACATGGTAACTATCACGTTTTAAATTACAAACTTAACATAAGGGAAAACATTTAAGAATTGTGGAGTTATCACTACCAGTTAATAGAGTCACCATTTCGTGATTGCTATTGCAACTTTTATACATATGACTACTTAAAAAGCAGAAAGGGAGCATTTAGTCTATTCTCTTATTCTTTCTTTATTGAAGGGTATGTTGTCTTTTATCTTTGCTGGAAACCAAATGAAGCATTATGACAATTAAACTTTTAAACGTAAACATTGTTTTGTTAGTAGCTTTATTGATTTGGAAGGTTGCCTATTTTCCAAGTAGTGTCTAAAGTGTTTGCATGATTTTCCAGCAAGCAACCAAGATGGCTTTGATGACAAGAAAGTACCTGGGAAGAAATGTTTCTGGGTAGTTCTTGTCTCACTAACGTCTATCAAAGCCTACAAAAGTATAGCTTATATCTTGTTGTGTTCATTTTCTCACTTCTTTACTCGTACATTATTCCATGTGTATAGAATGTTAGAAGACAACTTTGTCATCCTTTTCATTTTTAATTAATGCAGATTATTGATGAGTGGACAGCTCAAGTCACATCAAGAACAGGCAAGGATTTATGACTTGAATTCTATGTTTGGTAGTTTTTTCCAGGTGGGGTAATTGATAATAACAAAGCATTCTTCAATATTTATGATGGAAGGGTTGTGAAATACTGGAACTTATAATTCAATTTTGTTGTGATTGGGTCTCATCAACAAAATTGTGACGTAAAATGACTGCGGAAGGAAAAGCAGAACAAGGGCGTTTTTGCTACCTTGTAAGATTTGGCATTCAGATGGCTTTAGGTGGTTGTGCAATGTGGTAATGATAGATTGGCTTGCATCTGGACATGTCTGAAGTGATTTGGTGGTGATTGTTATAGTCCCTCTTGCTCATTTGGTCTCTTATTCCAGTCATTCTACTTGTTAACTCATTAAGCAGAGTGGTAGCAAGGAAGAGAGGGGAAGTAGACTCTTTAAGCCTTTTTAGTGACCACTTGTCATATGTTCAGATTTGAAATGCAACATCAGAATTCTATTTAGCAATAGCTTATACAACATTGCCTTATTATGCAGATGAGAAGGATGACTCAGGTTCTGAAGATATCAACCATCTACTTTTCTCAGCTATAGTCCAAGGCAACTGAGCAGCTTTCATAGATGAAGACCTTTGAGTGAAAAATTTGTATCCAAGTTACAAAGATTGCCAAAATTTCAGAAGGCATTAGAACTTAGAAATGCAAATTCCTGCGTTTGCTAGCGCTAATTGCTGTTAAATGAGATACTACTAAAAAAAGGCATATACTCAATTTCTAAATGTATTATATCCTTTTGTTTCTTGTTAGTAGTTACATTTTGTGAGGGGGAATTTCCTTTTTCTTTTCTTTATTTATTTATTTTTTGTTTCAACTAATAATGCATAATTTCCATAATGTTTCTTTGACTTCAAGGATTGAAGTTCCGGGCCGCTGGGCCATCGGCGGACTTTGATAACTTGATCAAGCTATGTCTGATTATTAATGCTCGGGATTAGGGTGGCTGATTAAATAGACTATTTATCATAGTTTGTTTTCTATGGCATGGTTATGGGTTTACAGAGTCTACATGGTAACTAATTCTATTGTATTTTCATTGGTTGTAAAAGACGAGTAGAGATGATTAAGCCCGATCTCACAGTTCAGTTTATTCCGGCAGCCATCTTGCTAATATAACTTCACAGCAAACAATGTGATGGCTAGGAGTAACAAAATGTTCAATTTTCTACACCAGGGAAAATGAAACCAACACATGCAAACTGTACAGGAGCAATCATTGATCTCCACCTTCAGCAAGAAAAAAGGAGGATCCCTGCCTATGTAATGGTCTTAAAGTTGGTCTGCATGAAATCTGGTGCAAAAGAATGACAATTTAAGAGCTTAAACTTGTTCAATAATGGCTACTTCTATTCCTTTTGGTAACATGGTCTGAATTTCAATTACAAAAGAAGAGTTAATACAACTGAAAGTATGCACTGTTGACTCAAGGAGGTTATAACAATCGTCGGGATAGACAAACAAATGAGAATGAAATATCTCTTGCAGTCTAGATGGTTGGAACATGGCAACAAATTGACACTGCCTCTACTTGAAAACAGGCGGCTCTTCCAACCACTTGGCCCGAAAACCTGTTCCTTTACAATCAGAGCAGCACATTGAACCCTGAAAAAATCATGACAGGAAAATTAATTTAACAAAGTTATATTGATATGCATTTACTACAAATTAGAAAATAAGAATAGAGCAGGGATAAATTCATTGGTTCAGGTAGCTTAATTTACCTTTCCTGCACATATTACACAACTGGTGTTTCTCGATGGAACTTGACAGAGCATGTTATCACCGAGAATGAAGAAGCCAGTACCCCCACACCATTTGCACTCAATATGCCCATTCGAATTGCAAGAAGAACACGCAACTGGCCTTGGTTGCTACAAGCATCATGAACAGAACATCGGATATATCAGAAACAACCGAGTGTATATATACTATTGCCTTCAAATAGACTGAATCCTTAAAATTTTACTAGCAACCGCAAACAGGGCAGCTCCTTTGTTTCCTAAATTGTTATGCTTATGAAATTGTAAGTTGGTTATTCATTTTTCTCCTCTGATTAGCTTTCCCCGCAAGCAACTGGTACGGGCATATTTTTCGTCCAATTTTAAGTGCTCTGTGCAAGAGTTTAGATCCAGTGAACAAAGTTGCACACTATATAATGAGCTTTTGTAGCGAATAGCGAATAGTGCTGAAGTTGTGAATTAACTAAATAGTAGCAAGTGATCATTTTTAAATAATTTTCGCCATTGTTTAGCTCCCATGAGTTTATAATTTCAACAAATCGACTGAAATTAAGCATATACATAAAAATGGACTCTTTCAAGGCAGAAACAAACCATACACCGCATAACAAATAATAAGAAAAAAGAAACGGCAAAAATACAAATGTAATAACAAATTTCCAACCGCGAATAATAAAATTGTATATTCTAAAAAATAATAATACCTGAGAAATTAACCAAGCTTGTTCCATGCGCCTAGCGAAATTGGAAGAGGAGCTCTCATACGAATCAACCACAGAAGCTCTCACACCAAAAACCCTTTTACCAATCGACTTCCGCGTGCTTCTAATACTTGTACCACGAGGTACAACCCCAACACGCATCGGCAATTTAATTGTTAATAATGCAAAATAATCCATTTTCTCTGTTGATTTTGTCACAACAGCAAAAGACCTAGAACAACAACAATTACTACTTATCATTTTTCTCTCTTTTTTTTAATTATTATTGTTATTATTAATTTTTTCAGAGGGAAAAGGGGAAATGAAATTCGTCGACTCTGAATTCTGGTTAGGAAACGGAAGAAGATAACTGTTAGCTTCGATCCAACTTTCTCTTGTTTTGACTTTGGTTTTTATCGTAGCTTTGATTCGGCTGTTCTGTTCTGGCTCAATATTGGCCCAGGTAGTGATGGGCTTAAATTCGTATTAGCTCCATAGAGTTTCTAAATACACACCAAAAAACTTTTTTGAAGAGATGTTGATATACTTTTTTAAGTGCACAAATTTCATTACAATTTTTTCATTATATATATTTTATTGCAAATATAATTATCAAAGTATAATTGCACATATTCAAATCATAATTGCACAACTACTAAATTATAATTATTTTTAAATTAAAGAAAATAAAACTTCTTGACCCTTCTTAAGATTTGAATAGCTAACTTTAAGTCAAAGAATACATAAACATTACCATTTAAATAATGCAAGTGGGTGTGATATTAGTATACTTTAATTGTAGGTCATTTGATGGTATTCATATAATATTTCATGGAGGAATTATTCTTACTAAAAAGAGATTCATTAATTAATGCAAGAATTATTCTACTCTTTAATATATAACTACTCTCTCTCTTAGAATTAAGGGTCAAATCCAATCTTAAAATGTAATCATTACTCCTTTTTGAAAACCTAATGCAACAAGGGAATAATCAAATCTCTTAAATTAAAATATTATTGTCCCATAAATTAGGAAATTAAATTATGAGATTAATAAAGAATAATTATCTACCTAAAAGGCACTTTATTACAAGGCTTCTATAAAAGGAAGACTCTACAACAAAGGACGGGTTCTAAATCTCTACTCTCACACTTTTTTTTTATTACTTTTATCTTAAGATTTCTCATATGGTCAGATTGGCTTAGGCATCGAAAGATTTTCACCGGCATCTTCATAGGCCAAACCATAACTTATTTATGTTTTGCAAGACACAACTCTATAGATCTAAGCAAAGAATAGCAATGACTTGTCTTGTCTATCTAGGAATACAAACTCAACCCTGGGGTTTTTTCTCATTCAACCTCTATAGTTTTAAAAATTACACTTTTGGTTATTGTAGTTTTAAAAAATTTTAGATAGGCCCCCAGAAGAAAATTGACTTTCTACAATCTCCTCAAAAACTTTGAGCACCTAAATACAAGCTCTCATCAAGGATCTTGAGCACTTAAACACTTAGGATCTCATCGAACTCAACCACTTAAACTCTCATCAAAGGCCCCGAGCATCTTAAATGGTTGAGAATCAACCACTAAAGGCCCTAAGCATCTTCAATGGTCAAGAATCAACCTCTAAAGGCCCAAAGCATCTTCAATGGTCGAGAATCAACCACTAAAGATCTCGAGCATCTTTAATGGTCGAGAATCAACCACTAAACTCTACCTAAGCTCAACCATCTAGTCTTTTACTAAGTTCGATTACTTGTTTTCACTAAGGACTCAACCACATGAGTTCGCCCCAAAGCTAACAACATAACTTTGCCCTGAGGTTGACCATAATACCCTGTGGTCGACCACATAAGTCTCCCCTAAGGCCAATGACATAAGTCAGCCTCAAGGCCAATTATATGACTCCGACTCGAGGTCGACCATATAATTTTGCCTTGAGGTCGACCATATAACTCCGTCCATAAGTCTTCTCTAAGGTTGATTGCTTAAGCACCCCAAGGTCAAGTAACTTGAATGTTTAAAACCCCCGAGACTGATTGTATATGTGCTCTTTTTTGCTCACTATTATTTATTAGAGTAATGCTACACTTCCTAAATTATATCCTAAATTTTGAATCTCAAATGAGGTGTCAAGCAACCATTGGATAAGGAAAATGGTGTAATGAGTAATTTTAAAAATCACAAAAATTAACAACCCAATAATTACTTGAAACCTTATTTGGATCCAAATTTGGGATGTGTAGCATTATAGTATTTTATTAACTTCATGTTTTCTCTTTATTATATGCTTAGGACTCCTACTCAATACAAGGAGCAAATCTACATGTATCTCTAAAGGGGATAGAAGATCGACAACAACTTTTCTACATGCATCCTTGCAAGAGATGAAGGATCAACAACGAATGTTTTACATATATCCACACAGGGATAAAGGGTCGACAATGACTTTTCTACATGTATCCCCATAGAAAATAGAGGATCGATAATGTATTTTCTACATGCATCCCCAAAGGGATAGAGGATTGATAATGTATTTTCTACATGCATCCCCAAAGGGATAGAGGATTGACAATAACTTTTCTATTTGTATCCCCACAAGGGATGGAGGATCGATAACAACTTCTCTACATGCATCTCAAAAAGGGATGGAGAATCGACAATGACTTTTTTATATGCATATCTACAAGATAGATGATCGACAACAACTTTTCTACATGCATCCCCACGAGGGATGGAAGATTGAAAATAATTTTTCTACATCCCTACAGAGATAGAGGATCGACAACAAATTTTCTATATGGATCCCTATAGGGGATGGAAGATCGATGATGACTTCTCTACATGCATCCTTAAAACAGACGAAGGATCGATGACAACTTCTCTACATGCATCCCTATAAGGGATTGAGGATCAACAACAACTTCTCTATATGCATCCTCATAAGGGATAGAGGATTGACTAAGTCCTCGACCCACCCAAGGTGAGGACCTTTTCAATGTACTGTGCATCCCTAAGAGGGATAAAGGATTGACTTAGCCCTTAACCCACCCAAGGTACAGACCCTTTCTATAATTCTACATACGTCCCCAAGGGGGTGGAGTATCTTTTAGGGCCGGTATATGAGACAATGAAGACCTAGACTGTTGGGTACTAATAGAGGTGCTCAACATAAAAAATCTAAGCCCGCCTAGGTTGAGATGTTCAGCAATAAAGACTTAGGCCCCCAATGACTAATATGGGTCTTAAAAATTCCAAGCCCTCGGGAGCTAATAAGGGTGCTCGCCCTCAACACTCCTAAGCCTCTCCATTGATGCCACACAAGCCTTTACGGAAGCTGCATAAGCCCTTTCTGAGATCAATCATGTAGATACCAAAAGAATTTGCTACCCACTAAGCTTATGTGTTCCCTCCAACTAAGTTCTCGAGTACACAAAAATTGAGTTTGATCTAAGTACAAAGTCACACCATTCAAGCACCTTAAAGCCCAACAAAAAATTTGAGGGTAAATCTTTCAACCCAAATTACAATAACAATTTTAATAATAACAAGTTAATAGTAATGTCTAAGGGACCTTTGTTCCCCCTACGATTAGGGGTTCAAACCTAACCTTAAAATGGGATCTCTATCCATTTTCAAAAATCTAATCCAATTAGAGAATAATCAAATTCTTTAAATTAAGAAATTATTGTCTTTTAAATTAGAGAATTAAATTATGGGATTGATAAAAAATAATTATCTACCTATAAAGGACTCTACTATAAGGCCTATAAAAAAAAAGGCTCTATAACAAGGGACAAGTTTTGAATCTCAACTCTCACATTTTATTTTTACTTTTATCTTAAAATTTCTCATATGTTCAAGCTAACTTAAACATCAAAAAAATTTTAATGATTAAATTATAATTACTTTTTATTTTGTAATACACAGCTCCATAGATCTACGCAAAAAATAACAATAACTTATCTCATTTTTTATAAATACAAATTCAACTTGTGGATATGAAATTATCTAAATTTTTGGATCAATAAAAACAACAACAACAACAATAATAATAATAATGGTGCATTACACCAAAACATTTATTGAGAACTTTCTAAAAGAGAGGATTATTTAGCTTAACACTGATTAACACGTTGAGGTTACCTCTCAACTTGCAAAGCTTTTTTCATTCCTTTCTAGCTTTTTTTTTTTTTTCCCATGATTTGACTTGCATGATTTTGAGGGGGAAAAGAAACCAAGGAAAAAGAAAAGAAAAGAAAAAGAAACAGCAACTCTTACATCTTTTGTTCATTAAATCTTTTCACATAAATGAGTGATCCCAGTTAGTTCTTACTAAACACTTTCTTTTTTCTTTCCTTCTAATTTCTCTTTGCTGAATGCAGCTCTCAGCAAACTATTTAAACATCAAATTTACCCAATAAAAATAATGCTGCTCTAGTCAAGAAGATGAATATCAACATAAACAAAACCCACATACCAGTCATTTGCTTATGAATCAACATAAGCAAGAATATGAAATATGAATATGAATACGAATGTGTTTATAATTGATTATATTTGTGCATGAGGAAAACTTATTTAAGTTATAATAATAATGATAAGTAATACCTATTATTGTGTTTGCAGGCAGACAATGACAACGTTGGTGCACCAAAGGGTTTCACTTGTAACTTTCTCACAAATTCAAAATTATATATATATATATTTTTTAAATAAATATTGATTGAGATCAACTCTCTTTAAAAATCCTACTCGCTACCTTACAAGGTAAACTGCTGTTGTTAACTTGTTATAGGTCGTCTAACTCTTTACTTCTATTATTGGCAAGCATTATGAACAACACAATTTTTTTTTTGGGTTCATTTTTTTTTACTATCTATTATTGGCTTGGATTCTTGAAAAGATAAAAAGATAGCTTGCTCTTTCATATTTCGATGATAACATTCAAGATTCTATCATCGCTTTTAATCAAGATTTTATCCCGAAATCCGACATGGGATTTCTTGTAAAGCGATAGGGTTTATGTATAATGCAATGAACACAGAAAATGGAGGACTGTTCACATCAATTATGCAAAAGCTGTTGGCCAAAAAAAATTAAACCCCATTTTGATATTGACCCATCACCTGTCCGTACCAAATTTAAGAGAAAAAAGCTAACTTAGATTATGCATTAATAACCTCTTAAAAACAATAATTTGACATGTTATCTAGAGTATTAATGCTTAATAATAACAACCCAAAAGAAAAGAAAAATAAAATAAAAAGAAGTAATCAACATATTCATATTGTGAAATGAGTAATTTAACAGACTGGTTGGGGGTCATTAATTAGATTATAAAATCTAATAATTTAATGCAATTAGATAGTAACCATTATTATTATTATTATTATTAACTATGAGAAGCAATGACTGAATTTTAAGAGTGATGACTGAGTTGCTTCGTACGATAAATG
Source organism: Ailanthus altissimus (assembly GCA_946807835.1). Classification (NCBI taxonomy): domain Eukaryota; kingdom Viridiplantae; phylum Streptophyta; class Magnoliopsida; order Sapindales; family Simaroubaceae; genus Ailanthus; species Ailanthus altissimus. The sequence continues at coordinate 32,575,959 of OX327689.1, read as the reverse complement.
CTTAATTATTATTATATAAAAGATGTATTTGTCACCATGATTTTTTTATTATCAACGAATTAGTTCAAACGTAATCAAATCAAGATTTTGGAAAGTTAATTATTGGTAATAAAATAATTGAATCAATGAAAGAAAATTTATAATATATATATATATATATTGTATAATATTAATGTACATCTCCATACAAACGAAACCGACGCATGCATCATTCAAGAAAAATCGGGGGAAATGAAAAATTATAAAGAAAAAAAACTTCACTAAAGTTTCTATATATGGGATTTTATAATCAATTCTCTTAATATATTTTTCATTTAGTTTCAAATAATTAAAATAGTATTGTGTAAATAATAAATTTACGTTGTGCTCTGATTAATAATTTTTTTTTATTTAGTAGATTAATATAATAACTGATATATTATAATAAAAATACAGATATCCGTATTAAATAATAATTCATAATATAAAAAATTTTTGTGTTATTCATATTAATTATTTGATAATATAAATATATTAATTTTATTATTTACAGAGTGTATTTTTATAATTTAGTGCTGTACATACACAATTATTAAATTTTTAAATATAAAAGTTCCTCTAAATTTAATCTATATTATTACAGTTATAATTGCAAAAAAAATTTTAAAAAAATATATATATTATCAAACACTAGAAATTCTTTTGATAGTTAACAAATTTAATTGGTGGTAAATAACATTTACCCTATATATTTCTAGCCAATTTTGATATATATATATAGAGATATATATATATATATAAAGTACAACCAAATGTTCTTGTAATTGATATAGCAAATACGAAGAATTAAATAATCTTTATTTTCAAAGATAACTTTCATGAAGCGGATAAAATGAAAGATGCAAATTAGCCAATGGACTTTCCCATAGGTTTTGTTGGTACTTGTCATGAGTGGTAATTTTCTTCACACAAGAAACTGATCATTCTCTCTCAAACTTTATAATAATTTATCCCACTATTTTTGGAATATGATGTAATAACATAATAAAATATTTCACAAAAGTTTTGGGTCTCCAATATTTGCCAACTAGTAACATCCAAATGCAATCATTGTATGGCAAAACCATACACCTTTAAGTCATTATGAATCTCTCTAAAGAGATCTTGATCACCCCCTAAAAATTATCATCAATCCCTATAAATTATACTCAGTCCTTGCTACTAAGTCATAACAAACACAAACAAAAAAGAACATACACAAAAATACCAATATTATCTTTACAATCTCTCTTTCTAGCAATGACTTTAAATCTCTCAATCTGCCTCCCATAATCTTGCAATTGCAAAAGCCATCAACTGCAAAAAAAATTCTCACTAAAAGTCTAAAGACCCTTTAATTTTTTTTCTTCTCTTTTTACCGATTCTTCATCAATATGGAGAGGCACCACCACCAACACATAATGATTTCATCGCCCGCGTCGCCAGCACCAACCACCTTCGTCCAAGCAGATACAAACACTTTCAGAGAATTAGTCCAGAAGCTGACCGGCTTGACCAGTAACGACTCCGATAAACTACCGGTCACTCACCCATCGAGAGCCCCTTCGAAACCTTCCATCCCCGTTGACCCAACCGCCCCACGCCGGTCGCCCTTCAAACTCCAAGAACGAAGACACACGACAAGAAAGCTTGAAATCAAGCTCGGTCTTAGCCACCCTCCACGAAGCACACATAATCATTACTCACCGCGTCAGGCTCATCGGATTGACTCAACCATTCCGAGCCCCGTGACACCCCTCGGATCCGAGTACATGTTTTTCCCTAGCTCGGGCACGGCCTCGCCGTCGTCCCCGGCTCTTTCGGAAGAAGAGAAAGCGATTGCTGAGAAGGGTTTTTACTTGCACCCGTCACCGTTGAGTACGCCGAGAGGAAGCGAGCCGCCGGAGCTGCTGACTCTTTTTCCAATTTCTCCGAGTCAGAGAACTCGGGATTAGGGGTTATATAAATATATAAACATATGTGATGACGTAATAGTATTATGTGTTATTTCTCCATTGTTTTGAGGATTTGGTGGTGGTGTTTTAGGGTTGTTTTGTTTTGTTGTATAAAACGTTCGGGTTCTTACTGGTGATATTAAGAAATTAATTTCATTGTTTTGTTGGTGTTCTTGATTTCATTCACGTTACATAATTAATATTCTAAGCCTCTTGCTCGCCTGCTGCTTCTTCTTCTTCTTCTTTCTTTTTTTCCATTTGATAATGCATGATGATGCTCTTTCATGGGGTTCAAGTTTCAACCGGGAAGAACAGTATTTGAGTCCAACGGCAATTCGGACGAAACTGAACTGACAATGATTGGCAATTATTATTATTTGGAAATTTAACTCACTTATAATTTGTAAGACGAAACTTTTTATTTCTGTTAAAATAAATTATAACCTACAACCGTCAATTAAGGACTACAAATTATAATACACGTTAAATGAAAATTGCACCCAGAAAAACACTAGTGGTAATTAATAGCTCGAATAATAAAAGATTGATCAAGCATTTATTTTTCGATTTGATAGAAAGTTATGAGTTGGGATTTTTTTATAAATAAAATTTCAAGTACACAGTTGTTCGGAAAAAAAAAAACCTCAGATTCTCGAAATGCACGGCTGAGATGATTCCTAGAATCTCATCAGATAACACGTGCAACCGTGTACGAAATTCTCCTAATTCCGCGTAACGTGATAACTTCCTACACCTCCTAACCGTGACGCAACGTTTTGACTTTCAACTATTCGCCGTGTTAAGAACTTCCCATCAGAACCGTCCATCATCTGACCAATATCCGAATGAAATTCTCGATATCAATACATCCTCAAATTTTCTTATTTTTTCACCCATTTTATATTATCATTGTTACGTAAAAATCCAAAGATGCCATGCCCATGCACGGTTTTCAAGTTTGCCCGATAAAGATATGTACGCATCCAAGCAACTAAATAAATGGCGTCATTCATATATATATATATATATATATATGTATTTCATAATTATAGAAAATGTATGTCATTTAATGCCAAATTATTCAATAAATATTTTTTTTCCTTTCTATTAATTTTTAACTTTTGATTTGTCAAATGTACAAGTCACTCAAAGCTCATTCTCGGACCAATAAGTTTAGGGTTCGATTCTCCCACTATAAAATGCGGTAATTGTGCGTATAAATATGTATTAAAAAAAACATTTGATTTCTAAAATTAAAAAAAAAAAAAAGGATCTTGTCACATCATAACCACTACTACCCATCCAAATATGAAGAATGATTATAAAAACTATTGACAGCTAATAAGATTTTTCCAATCTAAAACGGCACAAAGTCTTTTGGCTTGAACCTTAATTTTTTCCCATACGGGGCTTTCGTAGAAGACGGGGTCTTCATTTTTCTCTTTGCATTATCAATCCAATGTTGAATTATGTACGACCACGTTACTATGATGAGATTACATTCTCAAATATATGTCAATTATATTGTGCAAGTCAAGCATGTTGCCCCCTTTACTTTGGACTTTTAAGCATTATAATTTCCACTTTCACACAAGAAAATTGTTAGGTTTCTGGATATATACTTTGGTCAAGACTCTTTATCCCTTTTGTTCATATATATCTATATGGCCCTCTTAGCTTCAGTGGGTCAATGAGGACATCAAAGATGCCAATAAATTGTATGCATGGTCTCATATATAGTTCATAATGAACACCAAAGAAAATTAATTACGTCCATTAATCTTGAAAGAGAATTGTCCATTTGAATCAATGACCCGAAAATAGGTGTGTCATTTAGCAGCTATAGAAAATGTAATGCGCTCCACGGCCGCATATTAAGGAAGAAAAGTTAGGAGATAATTATAATCATGCACGCGTATCGTTTATGATGATGATGATGACCAAGATAGAATTTTGTTGCTAGCACGTATTCGCCATGTCTCAGCTGTAAAAAATCAAAATAATTGGTCGATGAAATTGGTGCACAAGTCTTCTGGTGTTTTGATTGATTTTGAGAACTTAATTAGAAGCAGATATAATTCGGTTCGACATCAATGATGATCATAATATCCATATGGGTCCAAATGTCCAATGGTTATATTTCTTAAAAAAAAAAAGCTTTTGAATTTTTAGCAATGCTCTAGATTATTTACATACAATCTTGCATGAGTAGAGATAATCGCATGTACGAATTTGACCTAAAACACTCGGGGTGAGTTCAGACTAGTTGCTACATTTGCCTTAGACAATATCTATATCATGATTCGTATACAAGATATAATGGGAGTTGTCTCAGCAGTCACCAAACTTATCTTCTATGCATAAATAATGATCCTTCCTCGAAGGTACATAAAAGTCAAGCACTTCTCAAAAACTGCCAAAAGAACTATGATTGTGAAAACTCGACAATCAAGGGTTAGGGTTTGGACATATTCTTTGAAATGGATCGTCACCATGAAAGACATTCCCTCTTGTTATTATAAGCCTTTGAAATTTGTTTAAAGATAATGGATTTGAGAATATATATATATGGAGGTGGGGAGAAGTACTGATGAATGATGACAGCATTTTCTTCAAAAAGCTAGAAGCACTTCTTCTGCTTTAATCACTTTTGTGAAAGCGGGAAATTCTAAGTGTCTGTATAAAGTTGTGGCCTATAAATCATTGTCAAGGAGAGAAATTAAGCATTTGGACCACCTAAAAGGTTCATTTATGCTCTACAATTATCAATCTTTTGTATGGATACATGAATGATTCTGGTGTTTAATCAACGGCGAAATCAAGAGTATTTTATATGTGTGTGTCTTCTATCTAGAAACAGGTTTCTAATTAAATGTCGAGAGTGCAATTAATTGAATGATAAGTTCATTAATTAAATTCCATATGAAGCACTTTTTTTGTACAAGTGCTTCGAGATGTTCGAACTCTGGATCAACATTAATGGGGTTATTTATTTTTTCTATCAAGGTTGGGAAATTGACAGTTTAAGTCTTAAGTTTTTCTAAAATTATTCATTAAGTCTCTAAATTTTTTAAAGTACACAATTAGTCTATTTTCATGTTGAAAATAAAAATATCTGATTACCCAAATTAGGAAAGTAATCAGTCATTTTTTTCAACATGAAAATGATAGCAAAAAGATGTAATTGAATATTTAAAAGAAATAGGAATTTAATGAGTAATCTAAAAATAAATTAGGGATTAAATTGTTAATTCTCCTTAAAATTAAGTAACTTGCAATATTTATGGCATACACTCGTTTGGGATTTAAATTAAATAACTACAATTATTAATGGAACCAATCTTTGTGGTTAGTGACTATTAATTAATTATCATATCACCTCCGATGAGTTGAAGGTTCATTCAATTTCTTCTTGAGGTAGAACTGACACTCGACGGAGCCTATAAAAGGATGAATTTTCTTCGAACTCCGAAACTTTTATATGAAAGTAAGATGCAATTTTCTGTTTTATGGATATATATGCTGTCAGATGACTAGGAATAGGAATGGCAATGGCATAGAGCACGGGGCAGAGAGATGCCTTTTCTATATTCCACTCCGTTTTTTTTTATTTTGACCCCTATTTTTAAAATAATGATATTTCATCAAATATCTACTATACAATATATATTAATTGGACTAGTACAATATTTAATACTTAAGTAGGATCGAGCTCACACTTCCAGGGAGGACCTAAGCCCTCACAATATGAGATAAATATTTACATTGCTATAAGCCTTACACTGCTATAGGCTTCTTCTAAGACTCAAATATTTGATAAAAGCTAGGAGACACACGAACTTTACCATATTAACAAGTAGTTGCTTTTATTTTCAATGAATGATACTACACTTTAAATGTATTTTAAAATTTTTATTTAAATAATATGTTGAGTAATTATTGAAAGATAAAATAATATAATAATAATTTTAAAAATTATATTATTTTATCACATAATTATTACTTTTTTATAAAAAAAATACAATTATTATTTAATCCCTCAATTTAAAATTAAAATTTTAAAATAACATTTAAAAAGTGTAATATTACTCTTTTCGTATATATCTCTTCAATCCCACTCAATTGAGTTGGTCCTTTAAGCCTTATCTTTAGAGATGTTGTGATCTCGACTATACATTTTATTAGAGAGAATTATTAATTATGTTTTATTCACCTTATTAATAATATTACATATTTTAAATTTGAATCTCAAATAAAATATTAAATAATTATTAGATGATTAATTTTTATAATTTTTAAAATTATTTATTATACTATTTTTTTATTCAATGATTATTTAACGCTCGCTTTAAAATTCAAAATTTAAAAAGTAATTTGATAAGTGTATTATCACTTTTCACCGTATTCTTATATCTCGTTGAAAAGCTCGTTCAAATTAGGCAAAGCCTTTATGGGCTTTGTACAATTTTAAGTCCATTGAATCTCGACGAGGCTTTTTTTTTTTTTTGTTTTTACTTTTTTAAGTATCCCAATTTGATTTTTGGGCACCCGACTCTGTCATTGTTTGGTACCTCCGATGACCCATCAAGTCAAAAGTCCATAATCTACAGAAGAAATAGTTGGCGAGTACCGACCCACAAGAAAAATGCTGAAACTTGCTTGGTCAAGACAAAGTCTAAATTGATTTGTTTGTTTTATTTTTTCTAACGAGTAATTTTTCTCTTGAATACGAATGGGAACTGAGGAAAGAAAAAAAAGAGACATGCAAGTAATGGCTTTCACATGGGGAATTAACTTTTCAGCTGGCAATGTCCGCTAAAAATATTTGCGCAGCAGCACTAACAAAGAATATGATATGGACGGTGGATTAAGTGGAGTTGGAAGGAGAGGGTTCCAAATTCCAAATTGCCATTTTTATATAATGCGGCTTATGCATCACATGGGCTGCAGACCTACCTATGTCCATTAATTATTATTATTTTGCTTTCTTTCAACTGAAATACTCACAAGTCAACGAGGGTCAAACCGTTATTCTGAGAATCAACTATTAAACAGTGTCTGGTTTTGCATGAAATGCAACGTGTTTCATGCAACGTTATATTGAGCGTCTTGAAACAAATTTTAAGTCTTTGTTTGAAATTTTGACACCGCGTGTTTTGATTCACGAAACAAACTGAATTTCATGAATCAAATAATTTCCCAAAAAATACATATTCCTACATGTCACAACCCGATTGGATGTATAATAATAATAAAATGTTACAAAACCAGCGTAAATTAAGGTAGATTAACAATATTCGCATGTGACCTGGCATCTGGGCGAGTCATCGAAACATTGGGTGGGTCCCACCAACGACGCCCACAACAATGACCAAACAAGAAAAAGAAAGGACACACACCAAGCTCGTGGTCGTGGTGGACTAGAACCCGACCCGAACGGCCCAATAAAACGGCCGGGCGGGGCTAGCTGCTTCATAGTTGTTAACAAAATCAAACTAAGCGCATTTTTGTTACAAACTCCCGGAATCTACTCCGATTATCTCACTTTGCTAAATCCCCTCTCTGTGGCCACAAAACCCTCTACAAGATTTCTCCTTTTCTCTCTCTCACATCTCGCCACATCCACTGCCTCTAATACATGTTCTTTTGCATTCCCCCCACCCACCCCCCCGCTCTCTCTCCCTCGTGTCCTTTGGTTTCATTTTCTCATTTATTTGATAAAGACCCACTATGGACTAATTTTTTTTTTTCTTTTTTGCCCTTTTATTTTGAACAAAGCATCATAATTTTTGGCTGAAGAATCATAATCATGCAAAACCCTTCAACGGTAACCCAAGAATCAAGTCCTGTGTTCGATTTGGTCACTCAAGTTGATCGCTTAGCGTTCAATTCTAGATTTTTCAACTCAAACTCAGATGGGTGCTCTTCGTTTAAGTCGAATTACTTGTATTTTGATTCGTTCAGGTCCTCAATTGGTCAAAGGAAGAGGCACAGAGTCGTTGCTTCACTGAGTTTGAGTAGTAAAGGGAGTGTGTCTTCGAGCGTTAGTAGGATTGTGAGTGAGTTCAATAAGGCGATCAAGTTCCATTGCGAGAGAATCCCTATTGGGTTCGCTTCGGTTCGTGTTGGTTCGAGTGAGAATAATGGGCTGAGGGATGAAAATGGTGGCGTTTTGGAGGAAGAGGGTTTGCCTTTGAATGGCGTGGAGACTGATCATCCCAAAAAAATTTTGATTTTGATGAGTGATACAGGTGGCGGTCACCGTGCTTCTGCAGAAGCTATTAAGGCTGCGTTTAATGAGAAATTTGGCGAAGAGTATCAGGTCAGTTTTGAATTTTTTTGATTGATTGATGTATCATTTGGTTTCATTTACTGTGCTCCTGTTTGGTTGCCAAGAAAATGTGGGAAAGAAAGGATATTTCCTTTGCTTTTTCTAAAAAAAAAAATTTGTTCTTCAACTTTTGAATACTCTGTTAGGAACTTATTCAAATTGAGTTACATAGAATGCAACTATTAGGCCTAGCTAGATTGAGTACTTTGTTGTATGGGAACTAAAATTGGATTTTCGTTTAAATATTTTGTAATTTCTTGGTAACCAATTGGAACCTCAGGGGAGAGGATTAGTGGGTGCGTAATTAGCTGTGTTGATCATGTTCCGTGCGTGTCACAGGTGTTTGTTACTGATTTATGGACCGATCATACGCCTTGGCCGTTCAACCAATTGCCCAGGAGCTACAACTTCTTGGTAAAGCATGGGTCGTTGTGGAAAATGGCATATTATGGAAGTGCTCCCCGAGTAATTCATCAATCTAATTTTGCTGCAACTTCGACTTTCATAGCTCGGTGAGGCTTTGTTTTCCTCTTAAGATGAATGCTTCCTTTTCTTTTTTCTTTAATCTTTAATCTTTCTATCATATGAAGCCAAAGGCTGTACTTTGATACCTGCATATTATCCAAGGAAAATCTTCGAGAGCATCTTTGACTTTATTCCACATTCTAATCATTTTCAGTTCCACAATCTAGAACCTAGGAGATCAAGTGTCAAGATACCGAGCTTGGCGGACAAATGTTTATAATTTTGCATGGTTTATGAACACACATGTCAAATGTACACAATGCTCATGTCTTCTGCAACAAATGCGGGGACTTGAAATTTTAAGTTTATTTTGCCTATACTTTATGGAATTAAATTTAATGAAGAATTGTTTGACAGAGCTTTTTGGCTGCATGATTTCAGTCTCATCTAATCCAATCATCCTTTTTTCTTTCTTTTAATAGGGAGGTTGCCAAAGGATTGATGAAATATCAGCCGGATGTAATTATTAGTGTACATCCACTGATGCAACATGTTCCACTCCGTATTCTGAGGTCAAAGGGTCTTCTGAAGAAGATAGTTTTTACCACAGTAGTCACAGATTTAAGCACTTGCCACCCTACGTGGTCAGTTCCACTCTTGTAGTTTATGTTTCTCATTGATCCATTTTTTTGCAGAGAATTCTGATCATCAATGCTTCCATCTATAGGTTTCATAAACTTGTAACAAGATGCTACTGCCCAACAACAGATGTAGCAAAGAGGGCAATGAAAGCTGGTTTGCAGCCTGCCCAAATTAAAATTTATGGCCTTCCTGTTCGACCTTCCTTTGTGAAATCAGTTCGGCCAAAGGTTGATTACAGCCATGATTGGTTGGATTGTTGACGTTGGTGTCCTTTTGACATATAAGTTGGAATGCTGTTATGTCATAATGGCTGGACATATTTCTTGATGTGTTTTGGAGCATATCTTCACGTTATCGATTATAGTTACTTAGGATTTCTTTATCTGTTGTTGTATCATTTAGCTGATGATCTGAACTTCGATTGGCTTACTTCATTTCTAATAACTGTAGGTTGAATTAAGGAAAGAGCTAGGAATGGATGAGGATCTTCCTGCTGTATTGTTGATGGGAGGAGGGGAAGGTATGGGTCCAATTGAGGCTACTGCTCGGGCACTTGGGAATGCATTATATGATGAGAATCTTGGCGAGTCAATAGGTCAGGTCCTTGTGATATGTGGGCGCAACAAAAAGCTAGTCAACAAATTGCTTTCAATTGATTGGAAAATTCCTGTCCAGGTATTAACCAGCTATCCACAAATTCAACAACAGTTTTCATCAGAATTTGCCTGTTAAACCTCGTGTCACACTTTTATATCTGACATTAATTTCCCTTTGTGGCAATTGCTGCAACTTGTCTTGTTCCGTCATAGGTTAAGGGGTTTGTCACTAAAATGGAAGAAGCCATGGGTGCCTGTGACTGCATTATCACAAAGGTTAGTTTCCTGCTAAAGGGATGATATCTTCGCATAATTTCTTATTGGCCATCTAATGATATAAATCCTTTTTTTTTCACTTTTCTGTAGGCTGGCCCAGGGACTATTGCAGAAGCAATGATACGGGGCCTCCCTATAATTCTGAATGATTACATTGCTGGACAAGTAAGTTCAATTTTAACTGTTTTATGAATCTTTTCATTAATTATTATTGTCATTATTAATTTACTATTTACTATTTGATCTTCTTATGATCAGATTTTAGATAATGGTGAATTTTAGCGTAAGGGTTCATTGTGTTTTGGATCTGTGTAATATCTTAGTGTTCCTTTCTAAAGTTAGGTCTGACAGACTAGCCTCTTTCAGGACCATTCTGAAAATGAATTTTTAATTTTTTACTCTATTAATACGTATACTTTTGGCTTGAGATCTGATTAGAATTAATTATCGACCATGTGAGAATAAAAACAATTGATTCAACAAGAAATTATTTTGCCATGGTAAATTATTTTCCTCAAATTTAATTGGATGTCTTATTGGTTGAATGGAATCAGTAAGCCATTCTCAAGTAGGATGGCAATACATTTTTCACACACCAAAAAAAAAGGGAAGAAGAAGAAGAAGAAGAAGAGGAAGAGTAGGATAGGTATTGGGAAGTTGTCTGGTCAGACTATTTAAATGATTGCCAACTTTAGTGACCGAAATTCTGTTGAGATTGGAGGAGTGAATGCAGTTGCTAGAGCGTTACGTGCATCATACTAAATAGAATTTTGTTGCTCCTTTTTGACAATTCCTACATCCTGTATGGGAATATTTGTTTGCCAGCATTAAATGCTCACAATCTTAATCTTGCCCTGATATTACAGGAAGTTGGCAATGTGCCTTATGTGGTGGAAAATGGATGCGGGAAATTTTCAAAGTCTCCAAAGGAGATAGCAAATATAGTCGCCCAATGGTTTGGTCCAAAAATGGATGAGCTCAAGGCCATGTCACAAAATGCATTAAAGCTGGCTAGGCCAGATGCTGTTTTTAAGATTGTTCAGGATCTTCATGAGCTGGTTAGACAAAGAAACTTTGTACCTCAGTACTCGTGTGTAACTTAGTCCTATCAATTTTCTCTTAAGTTATGATGGAGTAAATGGGTGTGAACTTTTATGCCCCTTCATTCCATTGCTTGATAATGATCCATATACAAAGAAAAAATACATATCTTCATATTTATTTGCTCAAGGCTGTGCATTTTTTTGGATTAAAACCAGCACTTTTAAGTTGTTGCTTAATATACTGCAATTGGCTAATTGCAAGTAGAAGTTCATCCACTGCTCTGCAATATGCTCTCAAGAGATTGCCATACTAATTTATACTTCATTAATCAAACAACCTTTTTTTTTTAATCTCATATTCATTGGAAAAAAAAAATTAACCGGAAAAATTTGGGCTCTTTAATCCTAAATGCGTGATGATTTGATTAGTATCAATCCCATAAAAGTGAGTAATGAAAGGAGATTCCGTGTATTGTTGTCAAAATCTAAGACTAAGCTCACGTCGATTGTTATACAAAGCAGTGCTTTTATTACAGATTTTCCTCGCGATCTTGCATGGCTCAACGTGCTCGAGTCAATGTAGAAACAAAAGGAAAGTCACGTAATTCATAATCAATACACCCAAAGCATGCCCTCTTTCACGTTCATTTCCCTTATAAATAAATTACCACTGAATTTGTTTTGCAATTTCATCCTCGAACACACAACATCAATTCTCTTTCAATTCATTGTTTCAAATGGAGGGCAGCAACAAGAAGATCAAGATCAAAATCAAGCTAACGTTAGATGATGTTGGTAGCAAAAGATTCCACATCAATTTAGGCAAGACTGATGTGGAGGAGCACATACTGAAACACTGGAGTCCAACCATTATCAAAAGGGCTGCCATTGATGACATTAGAATTCCCATGGAGGATCTTGACACCAACTCTGAACATGAAGTGAACTTCCGCTACTACAAGCACTTTGACTCCTATTTCATTCAAGGGCTTTGGCGTAAAAACTTTATTGATCGTCGGTTGTTAATGGCTGGTGATGAGATTGGAATCGGCTTTAGTAATAATCCTGCTGATTCATCTAAGCTGTGTTTTTGTGTGTTGAAACGAGCAAGTGGCATGGGAACAAGTTATAAAGACTGAAATGTTAAAATCATGCATGCTTTCTATTATATTATAACTTTATAAAATAAATATTTATTAATCTCTGATATTTCACTTTCTTTATTATTAATGTCTAATATTTCACTTTTGTCTATGAATTCCGTTAATGTATAACTCGACGTTGTTAATGTGCTTTGTGCCAACAATCATCTGAATTCGAATAAAAATAAGAGATAAAAGTTAACATTTAGTGAATAAAATTTTTCATCTCCGTCCAAACTTTTAAAATATATATATATATATATAATTTATAATTTAGTGTGAATATTTGACTTCATCAATTTTATTTACATAATGTTATTATATAATCTCGGGAATTGTTATTTTTGTCTTTGTTTTCATTTTGATTTATTGTTAGTTCCTATGTTTTTAAAATAATCAATTACTTACTTTTTGTTATTATTTTGATCTGTGAAACTTAATTACCTCTCTTAAAAAGAGATAATTAATTATTTTGGAAAAAATATAGATAATTAGTTACTTTAGAAAAAAAATAAAAAATCTAATAATTAAATTAAGATAAATAAATTGATAATTTTTCTATATTTTTTAATGTTAGGAGAAGTAATTTATAGTTGGAGGAAAAATATATATCACATGAATATAAACTATATTTTTTATATAATATATTAAATAAATTCTTGAAACAAAAATTTAACCCTTAAATTTTAATTTTTTAATTATTAATTTCATAATTAAAATTAAAATTTTAAAAAATACTAAGCAATAATTTAACCATGGACTAAGCATTAGTGGATGACAAAAGAGTAATTAAATGAAGGAAAATTATAAAATGAAAGATAGTGTTTTGATGAAAAGAAAATGAAAGAAATATATATTTTATCTCTCACATCCCGGTCGTGGGGCCGTTAAGAGAAAATATTTTAAGAAATGATTAAAACATTTTTAAGGAAAAAGTATATTGTAAACACTTGTGATTATAGCTCAATAATAGAGAATTTACACGTACGAAAGAGTTTGATTCGATTTTTAATAAAGTTAATGTTTTTAATAAATATATATTTTTTAAAGTTAATATATATATATATAATGATATAGACTAGGTAGTTCAATATATGGTAAATTTTTGAATATGTGTTAAGATTTTATAATACAATAAATTATGTAAAAATTAAAGTTGTAAATTTTTTAAACAATAATATGTGATAGTGTTGTTAATTATATGGTGAACTATACAGTTCACTAAATTATTTATATTTATATATAAAAAGATAAAGAGAGAATTAAAATTTATGGCACTATATATTTTATACAAATTTAGACTATTAAATTAATATATATATATATTCAATGACTCAAATTAAAATTAAAATATATATTAAATATAATACATTAATTATAAATATCTAATTATATTTAAGTTATTAAATATACATTAATTTAACGGTTTAAAAATTATATTAAATATAATATAAAAAATATAGTGACATATTTAAGTAAGGGTGAACTTATCTTAGGGCATGACTCCTTCATTTTTTTTAAATATAATTTTATTTTTAAAATATTTTAAAATTTGAAATCTAATATTAATTTTTTTAATTAAACTTTAATTTTATATGATGTTTGACATTGACATTTAATCTCCATATTTCAAAATTTATTTTTGCCCCTCATTGCAAGTACCAAGTCTTTTGAATTATATTTTTTATTATTCTTATTAAATTATCATTTGATAATTAACTAACTATAAATTTTTTTTTTCTTGCTTAAAAAAATTTACAAGGAGCTGTTTCAAAATTAATTTTAAAGAATTCAATAATAATAAACCAAGGCACTTAAAATGTTAACCCATGAAGATTCTACTGTTCAGGAAAAGTTGCTTATGGTCCCGGCTGGAGGGCCCCGATATGCCACGTGGCAGGATCCAATGGAGCCCGGCGGTGCAGCTCCGCAATGGACCTATCCATTGCCACCTCATCACCACATGTCACGTTTAACTTGTGTTGCTGATTGATTTAACACGAAGCATTAAAAAAAAGTTAAAAAATGAAAAAAGAAAAATTTTAATGCAAACAAAACAATTTACCAGAGATATTTGCATGACATAAGCTAAAATATGTCCAATTCTATAGTCTTGAATTGATAATTGACAAACTCAGCTAAACCAATTACCATCTATATTATCTTTTGATTCTGTTGAGGTGCATAAAAGCTTTTGCAAAAGATGAAGATTTTACAGCATTAAATTTTAGAACTATCAAAGACGAAGATTACCCTGTTCATATTTTGAGTTAAAGCTTTCAGTTTCTAGAGTTCTGATTGATTTTTCTTTTGTTGGTGATGGGTTGGAAGTACCAAGCTGGGTTAGGTTTGATTGGCACAGTTGTGTTGATATGGGTTGCCTCTGCAGAGATCACTCAGGTAACTAATTAAAGTGTCTTTTTATAGTTTTTTTTTTTAATTGGGTTTTTTTCTCCCTTTTCTGCCTTTTTCCTTTTTCATTAGATTATTTTGTTTTGTTCGCTCCCATGAAAAGTTGCGAAATGGAAGTGAAAGAAAGTTGAAATTTTTAGCTTTCTACACTATATATATATAAAGTTGGCTCCTTTTGGGAACCCATTACAGGCTTCATGTTTCTTTCATGGACTGCATGTGAAAATTTGAATAGAATTTTTTTTTTTCTTGTTTATCAGTAATTTGTGTCCTTGAATGGGAACTGGGGTATAAAATGTTTGAAGTTCCAAGCTCCTTTTTGGCATTGATGTGAAGTAGTTTTGAATTTTGATGGTTTAAGTGAGTTGTACGGAGCAATATTAATCAATAACAGGATTAGCCTCCTTGTGAATTTGTGTTTTTTTTTTTTTTCTATTTTATTATGCATTTAAGTTGATGTTCTAAGTTCTTTGTACAGATGGGTCTAGTAAATGACGGATGTATACGTATATAATAAATTTTCTTCTAAAAGAGTTTCATTCTTGGTATGGAGCTAGGAGTAATATCTTTATTGTAAATGGAAATCATTTTATGACTAATCAACTTGATTTTCAAGTGGGAATCCATAGATTAAAGATTTTAAAATTTCGACTTACACTACTTATTTTCTGTAGAGAATTTTCACAGAGTATAGACAGCCATTTGCTCTCACCTATCTTGGGGTGTCTCTTATGGTGATTTATTTGCCCATAGCACTACTGAAAGATTGCATCCGCAGCTTGCTGGCTGCGAATATTTTTAAGAATCTCTTCAGTGACAGAGCTGCCACAAGCACTTCAAATACTGGACTTGATATTGCTCTTAGAATCAATGAGATGAATCACAGTCCAGAAACCGATCTGAGAAGCAGTCTAATCACTGACAAAGATCTTAGTGAAAGGGAAGAAGGATGGCCTTTGAAAGCAAAGAGTGAGGAAGATGAGCCTTGTGAGCTTACAAAAAGTGGTGAGCTTAATTTGTGGGAAATTGCCAAGTGCAGTTTATATCTTACTCCAGTATGGTTTATGACAGAGGTAAATAATATACCTTCATGTTTCCTGTTTCTTTAAAATACTGGTGCTTGAACAACATAAAAAATTACTGTATATAGTGCAGAATCAAGAAAGAGTATTCGTGTATCTGGCTCTAGCAAGTTTTGATGAGATTTAGTTGTACTACATTGAGCAAATAAATCTTAGTTGACAGTAACACTGAATCTAGGTTAAATTATATATCGTTTTTGGATCTTATTTTGATCTTTTATACATCTCTTTTTATTTTGAACTACTTTAGGAGAGATGATATAGCAGTTTCGCTTTCTTAGTATATCAGTAATTTAAATTTTTTTATGCTGTGCAGTACTTATCAAACTCTGCTCTCGCAAATACTAGTGTTGCAAGTACAACTGTACTGACTTCAACGTCAGGGCTCTTTACACTTTTCATTGGAGCTCTTCTTGGTCAGGACTCAATAACTATTGCAAAACTGGTTGCTGTTTTCATAAGCATGGCTGGTGTTGCCATGACAACAGTTGGAAAAACTTGGGCGGCAGATGAATTTCTTAGTGTCTCTGAGTAAGTTAATGTTGCTTGATTAGCATGTAAAGAGCTTTTATTTTAAAACAGTATACCTTTTTTCCTCATTGCCTTCACACAAATTTATGCCAAGTATCATTATGCTCTTAATCACCCATTTTATAAGATATGCTTAATCTCTCTTCCTCCTTGATTATATAATTGGCTTGGCTCTAGGATAAATGTTTCATATTTCTAGATGTGAGAATAATGTATCTCTGCCCTGTTTAAATGGTCCAACAGAGGCTTCGAAACTATAGCTCTTATGTGAATCGATATAACTAGTAAGATTATCTTTGTAGTTTTGTCTTTCGACTGTAACAAATACAGATTGGTCTGTTAATAAATAATCTGGCTTTGTAAATTTATTAATGCTTCTTTTCTATATAGAAATTTCCTTTCACCTGAAGATGAAGTAAAATATTAGTTGTTTTTAACTTTTTGAAACTCCATCCTTTTGATGTCAAGGTCTCGGACGCACTCCATTATGGGGGATATATATGGCCTTCTCTCTGCAATTTCATACGGCTTATTCACAGGTAGAATTCTTAATGTATCTTTCAGTGATATATGATTTCTGTAACTGCATTTGTTAGATTGTGTCAAAATCTTCTGCTTGATTGTTGACTGGTGGTCTAACAATTGCAGTTCTACTCAAAAAATCTGCTGGATCTAAAGGAGATAAGGTTGATGTGCAGAAGTTCTTTGGATATATTGGTCTCTTTGCCCTTCTTGGTCTTTGGTGGCTCAGTAAGTGTCTGGCTATCTTTAAGTTCTACTTCATGCTCCATATCTTTTAGCCTTAAGTCACTTAGAAGACATGTTAATTTTCAATCAAGAACCTCTGATAGATTGAGAGATATTGAAGCTGAGAAGTGGACTATAGATTACATAATGATTTAGTAAGACTGGCATGGTGGCCTTTTATGTGTGAGCTTTTACTTTGAAATGTGCATCTGTTGCCGTATTTAGGAACAGAGAATTACCTTATTTTTTCTTGTGTGTTAAAAGCATACAGTTGAAGCAATTATTGATGATGTGCATGCAGTAATTTCTGTTCAGCTCTCTAAATTGAAATTTTTAGAGGTATCCCTCTGTTTTACTATTGTTATTGGGAGGATGTTGCTGTGAAGGCCACCATCTCAAATATTAGTTGAGGCACAACAGATGGCGAAGCTTATGTGCCCATCTACAATGAGGTATCTCTCACATCAATGTCTTTGTCTATTATGCAGTGTGGCCTCTCACCACTCTAGGAATTGAACCTCCATTCAGATTTCCACATTCTAAATCTGTTGAAGAAGTCGTGCTGTTAAATGGCTTAGTGGGGAGTGTTCTGTCAGACTACTTTTGGTATGTGGAGTAGCCTCTATATACTCGGGTTTTATTTCTTGAAGTGGTTTCTGTGAACCAAATGTGGAAATGGTAGAGAGTCGAATTTCTGGCTTCTTAAGCCATTATGTTCCTTTAGTAATTTCCATCCCAAATGATTCAGGGCCCTCTCTGTGGTTTGGACAACTCCATTAGTAGCAACACTGGGATTGTCCTTGACAATACCCCTTGCTATGGTAGCTGACATGGTTATACACGGCCGTCACTACTCGGCAACCTACATCGTCGGATCTATCCAGGTGGGCTCATTCAAAATAGATTGTGTTTCAATAATGAACAATTGTTATGCGATAAGCTATTGATAGAACATAGAACTGCACTGATTAGTTGTACTGGATTCAGGTTTTTGCAGGTTTTATCATAGCCAATCTTTCAGATAAGTTTTCGGCAAAAGTAGAGTTGTAGCAGCAACAGCAGCTATGTATAAATTGATTAGAATAGAATGTTTGTATGCTGACAGTGTGCATCCATAAGATTTTGAGGTTAACTATCATTTTCTGTTTCCCTTTTGGATCTTTGATATGACAATGTTAGCATGCCAGCATGTGAATAAAGAGTAGCAACTAGCTGCAATGCTGCTATGATCTGAGCTATTATGCTAAATTGTCAATGTTTATTTTCGTTAATCTAGGCTAAAACTAAACCAATAAAATGAAAATGTTTTATGTAATTTTTTTATAAAAAAAATGAAATTTGAAGATGCATGCAAACTCTTAATTCAGTAACTTTAAATGAATATTTAGTTGAATTTTAAATTTTCATGTAAGCATTTCATTTAGTAATTTGAAATGAATGTTGAGTTTAACTTTAAAGATTAATTAATTATATATATATATATAGAAAAAGACCCCCCTTGAAAAAGAAATCAAATTTTCTGTTTTTATTTATTTATTGAATTGAGATGATTTTAGAATTTATAAGAAAATTTCTCTTTGTTTCTAACTCATTTGAAATTTCTTCAATAATGAGTCAAAAGAACTTTATATGAAGTTTTCATTAATTGTTAAGAGTAATCATCCATTTTAAAACCAATCTTTATACAAAAATAATTTTTAAAAAAAGCATTTTTTTTCCCTCTTTTACTTGTGATGGAAGTTCAAATTTGTGTGTATTTTTTTTTTTTTTGGAGTTACTCTTTTATAGGAGTAAACATATGAATTTTATTTTTAAAAAAGAATTGGATGGAATGAGAAACGGCATTTACAAAATATCAATTTTTATCTTTATTTTGGTTCAAATTTGAATTACCACAAATGCAAAATATATTCGCAAACGTAAAATTTATTTATAACAATTCAAACTACATTTAAATGCAAAAAGTATTCACACTATTTAAATTACATTTAAACACAAAATATATTTATGATTATTCAAGCTACGTTGGGGGAGTATAAATATATGGATTGACCTAGTGGAATTTGGTACATTTCCTGCAATGTGTAGACATATAAAAAAATATAATATATTTAGATATTTTTCAAATTTATCTTAAGCAAGCAAATAAATAATTTATTTGGACTTTATTTCAATATTTTAAAAGGTAATGAATTCTATCGTCATTATAAATTAGATAGAATAAAGTATCCGGAGAAAAGAAAATAAAAAAGATTCTCGAAAAAATATATGTAATCGATCGGGCGGCAGCCGAGGTCTTGTTTAGGGAGAACCCAGTAAGTAATAGTTGAAGTAAGTGCTTCCAAGTAAGTTGTTGCAAAGATCAGATTGAAATTTGGATCATACAAATTCCTCGTAATCAAATTAAGAGATCGAGATCTTTGGTTAGATGGAGAAAGGAAAAGGAGTAATGGGGGCGGGCCGCAGATGGGCCGTCGATTTCACCGATAATTCCACGACTCCTTCCTCTCGCGACATCCCCGATCCTCCTGGTTTCTCTCGCGCTTCTCAAGATCAGGTTTCAATTTCTCTTCTTTTTTTTCACAATATTTTAATTAATTAATTAACAAATTGTTCATTCAAGGTTTTAATTTTTATGGCGTTTGGTTATTATGTAAAATATTAGGATGATTCAACGATGAGTCGTCAAAAGAAAGATGCTGAAGCCAATTGGAAGGCTCAGGTAACTTTTTTTTAAAAAAAAAAAAATTACGTGTTAAATCAATTTCTGTTTGGCATATAAACTCTTGTTACTATTGATATTTATGAAAGAACATAAGAAAGCTAGTCAGATTCAGTAAATGCGTAATCGACTTGTTATTGATTAATAATTTAGGTTTTGGCAATGCAGAATTGGTTAAAAAGTCCAAATATATCCAAATTTGATATTGCTTGCTTGTAAAAAGCATTGGTTTCATCCAATTCGAGGCGGGTTTTGAAAGACATGGTGATCAAAGTCATTGGAAAATTGAAGAGACACTTTGATTATGGAAAAGATTATCCTGCTAACCTGGTCAAATTAAACAAGCTTAGTGATGTGAATTCTACTGCTAAGTGTGGCTTTACTCTTAGAATTGGAGATATTGGGTTGCTGAGTTTTGCGCTATTGACATATTCACTCTGTTTTCATGTTTATGATTTTTTCTTTTTTTCCCTGTTATTAATGAATTCAATTACAAGTGATTATTGTGGAAGTGGTAAAAAATATTGTTAGTTAACATTGTAGTTTCATTTGTGTGTAAACAGAAAGCTTGGGAAGTAGCTCAAGCCCCTTTCAAGAATTTGCTAATGATGGGCTTTATGATGTGGATGGCGGGAAGTACAGTGCATCTTTTTAGCATTGGTATTACTTTTTCAGCTCTTTGGCAGCCTATTAGTGCTCTACAAGGGGTTGGAAAGGGTAAGTGCTCTTTAATTTTACTGTAACCAATTTGTTTGATGAACTTCTCTTTGTTTTCCATTCCCTGTTTATTTTCATTAAGAGTGCTCAGCGGGAACCACAAAAAGAGTGAGAAGAGAGAAAATGGGAAAGAAAATGCAGCCTCAGTTGATCCTACACTTACCATAAAGCCTTGATGTAAAATGATATTTGTGATTGAAGTACCATTGCAGGCATTGGGAAGAAATCATTCATTGAGAAGTAATTGTGATTTTAATGATTTTTCCCTTATAAGTGATATGTAGAAGAGCCAATAACAGGTCCCATCAAATGCTCGATAGGTTGTTCACAGGATCATTCTCTATACTAGTATCTTCTTTTGAGTTCTCACGTCTCCGAAAAGAGTAGATATAGAGAATATCTGTCTTTGTTAACAACTGTCACTATTGCTTTTGTAGATCTGTTTATCTTATACTGTTTCTGTTGATAGTTCATTTTATGGTTGTAAAGGGTACAAATGTATATATGATATTCAACATCTGCATCTAGGAAAGGTCTGAAATATTTACTAGATTCACTCATCCAAGTTCACTTGATATTTGCAGTTTTTGAGCCTTACAAGGACAGTAAAGTAGATCTTTTGGGACCCAAGTTGCTCTTTATTGCGCTTAATTTGGGAGGTTTGGCGCTGGGTGTTTGGAAGGTGAGATATGTTTTACTCGTATATCTTCAAATGGGATGTCTCTTCATGAGAACTGAAATTCTGATATATGAAACATTGGTTTCTATCTTCAATGTTCTTGATTTTGGCAGCTCAACACATTGGGGCTACTTCCAACACATGCATCAGACTGGGTTTCATCCTTACCTCCTGCTCAGGTTCAATTTTTCTCTTTACTTCCCCATCCCTCCTCCCTCCAGCCTCTCCCCCTCAAAAAATTAAATTTGAAAAATGAAACAAAAAGAAATATTTATTTCGTTCAAGATGAAAAGTCAGTAACATAGACAGTCTCATTAACTGAAACAATTAACCCACCAAAATTTCTTCCTCTTTAATGTAATTTGTTTCATAAATCACCTCTATCACAAGTGCTCTATTATATCCTCCCTTAACATCAATGATTTTCTGGTTAATCTTCAGGAGGTCGAGTATTCAGGTGGCGGTGTTCCCCTGCACTAATGTGTCTATCCATTTTAATTTGTAATCGTCTATTGAGGATCATTGCGGAACTTACAAGAGCGTGTTGAACTCAGAAGCTGATACTGGTGGAGTAGGTTTGTTATTCTGTGGGCATTGCCGCGAGATAATACTCCAAAATATATGATTTTAAATCCTGTTTACTAGATTGGCAGCGCGTAAGATGACTTGCTAGATCAATATTATTGGTTCTCATATTTAAGTTTAACCTAAGTTTGAACCGAGGAGATTTCCAAGTTTATAATTTTAGGCTTGAACAATGGTTATGTTTGTCACTGTACCAATATTGGTTTTTACATGCTACCAATTTCTCTATTAACACACAGATTATCCTCACAATACATTATCATGTAGCAGTATACGGGTAGGTTGTGTAATGTCGACCTTCAAAATTTTGCATATATTAATCAGTCGATCGTAAAAAAATCAATGGCAAATTCATATTATATGTATGTATTAATCAGTCGATCATAAAAAATCATTGACTTAATTGCAAATTCATATTTTATGTATGTATTAATCATTCGATCATAAAAAAATCCAATGCACAAATTCAATGAAAAGGCAGTGCTGTAGTTAGCATCTGATTCTCTTCAAGAAGTGCCCAAATAATATCCACAATGTTTTTGTTTCGAATTAAATTTTGTGGACCAAAGAAATTGAAATACCGGCAGATAATTATTTAACATCTCCTCTCTTATTATATCACTTGACACTTATCACACTCACCAAACAACAAGCGAAACAAATCAAGAGCATCAATAAATGGAGTTTACAGCGGAGCAGCTTATCCAATACAACGGCACAGACCCGTCAAAACCCATATACGTGGCGATCAAGGGCCGCGTGTTCGACGTGACAACAGGCAAGTCCTTTTACGGGCCGGGCGGCGCGTACGCGATGTTTGCCGGCAAAGATGCGAGTAGAGCTTTAGCTAAGATGAGCAAGAACGACGAGGACGTCTCTCCCTCTCTCGATGGGCTCACCGAGAAAGAGATCGGCGTTCTTAATGACTGGGAAAAGAAGTTTGAGGCTAAGTACCCTGTTGTTGGTCGTGTTGCTTCCTAAAATTTTTAGGGTTTTAGCTTTTACTTTATCATTGTGTGATGCATATGCAAATGAAGGAATGTCTATGTGTGTTTTGTGTTGATGGGTGGTATTTTAATGTGTTGTAAGGATGATTTAATGTTAAAAGGTTTTAACTTTGTTGGTGATTGGGGTTATGTGGGTGTCGGGTGAGAAGGATTGTGTATGATCAGAAGTTGTAAGTGGATGAATGGTTAATAAATGAATGTGGGTTGTGTGAATTTGGTTTTCCTTATGTTGTTGTTTTTGCGTGTTATTGTGATAATTTGGGGACAATTGGCTGAGGGGTGTGATTATTGTTAATTTATTGGAATGAATTTTGGATCTTTTATAGTCTTTTCAGTTGTTATGGTGTCTTTGAATCTCATCCATTGTTAGAAGTTAAGTGTGAATTAATGAACAAAAATAGATGTGAATCGGATGAAATTGGGTTTTTTGTGCATTTCTTGATTTGACTCTTTGTGAGCACCTATGTCTATGTATATGCAGCTTGATTTTGCTGCTATTTTGCGGAAATTTAGTTTTTGGTTGCATTTTGGAAAAAAAATGTTGCATCGTTGTTAGTAACTTGAGATGGACATTTTGCAAAGTCTTGGGTAAGAATGGCTGTTTATGGTGTTATACTAATAACAAAAAGAATGCTTAGATTGAATGAATTGAGATGGTGAATATGGATTTGTTTAATCTTTTTCTCATGTTTCTAGTTGTTTGAATCAAAAGGATATTGTTGTTATACTAGTTCCTCCACGAGTTTCTGTGTTTGAAGATGGAAAGATAAGTAGGAAATCTATGAAGATTTTGATAGATGAATATATTAAGATTACCATTGTGCCGATTGTAAACTGACATCTGGAGGCAGAGCTGCATAGGGCATCCTTAAGCATCAGATTGAGAGGTTGAGAGATAGCCCTATGGTGTTCTTTGAAGCACTGAACCTATAATATGCATCCTCGAGGAAAATGATTAATTTATAGGTGCTTAGATTGTGTTTTAGAGAATAATAGTTGAATTGGTTTCCTTGAATGTGTTGCTACTGGCACTAAATTAGAGGCTTGCAATGTAGTTTTATGACCCCTTTGTTAGCTAGAGGAAAAGGTGTTTCTGTTTTTGAAAGAACTATTCGGCGCCATTCTGGAAAAGGGAACAGCTGGGGAAGGGGGTTTGATTTGCCCTGTAATATGTACACTCTGAAATAATAGGTTGTCTAATTTCATATTGTTAGTTACGATTGTTTTAGGAGAGCAAGTTCTGCTTTTGAGTTTTTGGGTGGTATTAGCTGTGGGCTCTGCGGAGGGGAATCCAAACCTGAGTATTGCCCTACTACTTGAGGTGGTTGCCTGAACGGGAAATGCCAATCACCACAATGTGGAAACAATCTAATACAAAGCTGTCAAAATAGTGAGATTCAGCAAAACTTAGAAGCAATTTCATCATGGAACTGCCAAAGTGCTTGTACCAAAGAGCCTTGCAGGTTGTATTGGTGCAACGAAAGATTCTCTGTTACTTAATTTGGATTTTATGGCAGAAATGCCTTGATATTTAAAGCATATGGTCAAACTCGGGGTATTAACACTGTCATCCCGAGGTTTTTGTTGTTGAGTAAGATTGCAAAGCTACTGACAACCATAAACTACAATAAATAAATATAATTTTTTATTTGTTAACTAGAAGTAAAGTTGTATTAATTCTCTAAATAAATAAATAAATAAATAAATCTAATACTAAATTAAAATTTAAAATTTATCATCAGGTTGATCTCAATTTGATAGGCATTGCCTTTATTTGCACATTTAGTTTAAAATTAAAAAATACTCGAGCTCTCTCTAAATTCGTCAAGCCAACAGATAATTAAACATTTTATTCTATTGTATGCTATTAACAATTAAAAACTGAAATAATTCAAGATAGTTGTTTATTGAAAGAAAATAAAATATCATATTACTAACTAAACTTCATATATTTATTCATGTAAATTTATATTCATAACAAAAGCCTTGAATAAACTACTTCAAGGTTACTTTAAATAGCACCAAAAACACAGTACAATTAGATTTGACACAAAGAAATAAAAAATGAAACAGTGTGCAAAAAATGGGCATTTCAGCACCATTTAATTAGGTAATGCAATCAATACAACACAATAAAAATTATTGATAAATGACATTTCTAATTCTCTACAATAGGTAAGGGCTATAGATTGGCTCCGAGCTAAAAGCAAAGAAATTATCATGATTGGTTGAAACTGAGCTAAAAGCAAAGAAATTATCATGATTGGTTGAAAGAGAATGTTATATAATTTAAATTTCATATCAAATAAAAATTGTGTCTTGAATATATATGAGTAATAATATTTTTTATAGGCTAATTCTTTAAATTAATGATAGATACCCAATGCGTGACAAAAAGTCAATAATTAGTGTAATTAGTAATTAATTGGTGACATATTAGTCTAATATGTGATAATAATTAATTGGTGATATCTTGTCAACAATTAGCATAATTAGTAATTAATTGATGATATATTAGTCTAATATGTGATAATAAATTAATTGGTGATATATTGTCAACAATTAGTAATTAATTGGTGACATATTAGTCTAATATGTAATAATAATTGATTGATGATAAATTAGTTAGGAGTAATAGATTGATGACTCATTAGTTGGGATACAAACTTTGTATCTCAACTTATAATTGTATTTTAATTTTGTAATTCTAATATTTATATTCCAATATTAATTAAAATGGTCATTTTTAGCAATAAAATCTTCTTTAGTACCCTCTTAAATATTAATGCTAGAATTAAAAAATTATGATATAAATTTCATAACTCAACTGATATGATATTTAATGTGTCTATTATTAATTGATATTGTATAATTATTACATTAATAAAAATTAAAAAATCAACAATTACCTAACACATAATAATAATTCATTGGTGCTACATCAGTCTAACAGGTGATAATAATTATTAATAACACATTAATTACAATACAAACTTTATATCTTAATTTTATAAGTCTAACACTACTTTAAAAAAAAAAGATATATAAGTTTTTTAATAAGATGAAAATTATTACTTAATAATATACTTGCACCGCCAAATATCTGCACGTCATATATATCCTCATTAAAAGTTAATAAGTATCAAACAAAGTTGCCTTTGATGAAAAATATTCATTTGGGGCTCATACCTTATTTAAAGGTTTAAACCATTAATCAGTTCTCAAAAACATCAATATGAACAGCAAAAGCTTGTGATCATTCTGCAATTTCAAACTAAAAACTAACATATAGCTAGCTCTTGAGTATTTGTCTGCAATGGCAACCCTCCCCAGCATTTTCGCTGCAATCATCTTCTCCACTGTCATTAGCAAAGGTAAGTTAGATGGGTATTAACCAAATACTTTAACAGTTGTACTTTCAAAGTTCAAGCAGAAACGCCCTCTATACCAGAACCACATTTCGCTTGCAATCTTATATGCTTCTGTTTCAAGACCTTTTTTTTTTCGTTCAAACTTAGTTTTCGCATGCTTTGCATTTTGTACAGGCTATTGCTGGTGCGGTCTGGATTCGATTACAGTAAGCCAGTCTCGAACTGGCGGTTCAGTGGGAGGCAAGCCCGAATGGCAAGTGACAATCTCTAACGATTGCGTATGCACTCAGTTGGAGTTGAAACTTTCATGCAATGGCTTTCAGACTGCAATAGAAGTCGACCCTTCGGTGTTGGAGAAATCTGGCGATGAATGTCTTATCAACCGTGGCCAGCCTGTCTACGGATTTACTTCTCTCAGCTTCGCCTACGCTTGGGATAATCCATTTCCCTTCGCTCCCATTTCTTCCCAAATTGCCTGTTCTTAAACTGAATTTGTCGACCCACCTTGTTTAAGCATCATCCTAATAATTAAAAAAAAAAAAAAACTTGCTGCGACTAATAAATCTCATGCTTGGATGACAAACAATTATTATTTTTTATTTATTGGATTGAATTTTTTATTTAACTCGTTTAATTATATTATACTATTTCAATGTGTGGATAAATTCTTATAGATAATTTGAATGTGCAGGACTACTCCATTATAAAACTGACTTTGAATAATATACCCACGTTGATTCATTGCTAAATTTCGACAAACCAGAATTAAGCAATGCAATCTTCTTCGGAACTTTTATTTTCGTTTTTTTTTTTTTACTATTTCAATTATTAAGAAGAGGATTGAAAATGTTTTGCTTTTGGTGCAACAATAATCGCACTTTGTCAACTCTTTAACATTATTAATTTGTGCTCGATGGTCTACATCCATCCTCGAATGTCGTCGGGTACTGTTTACTTCCGCATCATACTTGTAACCATCGCCCGTAATCCGCGCAAGTGTGTCCGCACTCCACTAAGTGGATCATACGCGTAGTCCATCGCCTCTTTATTAAAGTCATGGATCTAACTTCTAAGCTTAAATATCCCTTTCCCCAAATTAAAAAATAAAATAATAATAATAATTAATAATTTTAAAAATTATATTATTTTATTATTTTATAATTATTTAATAGACGAAAACTTTAAAATATTATTTAAAAAATATAACATTATCCATACTCTTTTAAAAATCTTTAAAAAAATTTAATTGTTGGAAGTTTAAATACTCAGCTTATAAGCACATCGAACAAAAGGTAAGTTTAAAGACCTAAAATATTGGGGGCCTTAAATGCTAGGGCCAGTCGCCCGAGGACTTCAAGTAATAATAGTCGAATACACTTGTTTAGACAAGTATCGAGTTAAAACCGACCAGTTCAAGTCTTATTCAAGATGTTCAAAATCACGTAGCTCAGTACTCAGCAACATACTCATAGGACTCAAAACCTGAGAGGTAAAAAAATTATAAAGAGACCGACTTAGCAAATATACTAAGTCGCTCGCATATAAAAACTTCCAAGACCGCACAAGTTGCACACACAAAAATAGGCCAAACAACGCTTAGCTGTCCCCAAAAACTTAAAAAGAGAAGTGCAAAATGACTCAAACAAATCAAGCCTTTAAAAGAAGCGAGCAACATCACTTGGGATAGAATCGTTTGATTTTAGAAAATTATCTCTCAAAACACGCTAAAAATTCAACGAATAACCTAAAACAACTCCAAAACCAACGAAGATATGCACAAAGCTTATAATATATTTTAAAAGACCGATGCTATAAAAAAGAGAGAAACGACTAAAAAATGTTCCATCTCTATCTTCATCTTTAACCTTTTACTCTCGTATTAAAATTCTCTCAATTTTCTCTTTTCCATTGAATACAAATATCTGACTTAAGCATTAGAGAGTTTTCATCAAAATCACCACCTATGATGTTTTAACGATTTTTTTTGTTATGATTGTAGATGTCATAGTAGTCAAAAACCTAAGTAAGCCCGCAATTTTTTTCACACAGATAAAGCCTAAAAATTTAGTTTTTATTACAAATAAATTTAAAACTCGTTAGTTCGAAGAAGCTATTTTTTTAAATTAACAATAACAATAACAACAACAACGATAAAAATAAAAATTGATATTTTATTTATTTAATAAATCTTTTTTAAAAACTTATTCATGATTAAAAATTTAGTTGATACTAACCATATTATTAAGTTGACTTTTTATTTAAAAGTGACGTCTTCTGGAAGTGAAAGTTATAGTTGTAACAAAATATTAAATTAAATTAAATTTAGTAATGGAATGGAGTAAGGAAGATTTTTTATTATTAAACTTGTGTGTACACTAAGGAAGAATTTTAGGAATGAAAATATGAAAATAATGAACTTCAGAATATCTTTTATGCATTCGAAACACATATCAATTCAATTTCTAAGATTTTAGAGTGGTAATAGGCGTACTCTAGTAGTAACCTCCAAAGTCAGATTGTTTCAAATATAAATATTTTTGGAAAAAAAATTTAAATGGAGATAAGAAACCTTTCGTTCACGAAATACCAATTTTTTTCCCCCTATTTTTATTTAAACTCTGATCATCGTAGCATTCATGAACAACCAAGATATGCGGCTCCAAATAAGAAATTTAATATTACTCTTTATGTTACATACAAGAAATGGCAGGTGTAAAATGCCATATATTTCTCTGGCAAATGACACATGTTCTTTAATCTTCAACATGCAGCAAAGTTCTTTTGTTGATCTTTTCCATGCCTAGTTCTTATCTAATGTCTCCAAGCAATATAAATAAGATAGCATCGGCTTGAACATGGGATCCTGTCTTCACGGTCAGTTGAAAAAATAATAATTATTATTAATGTGTGATATTATATTATTAATATATTTGATATGATATCAATTATATTAATAATATAATATTTTTATCTTTTATAATCTATAATTATTTTCTTCTATATATAGTGTTACTTTCTTATTTTGTAATAAGTTAGAGTTTATATAAAGGTTTGCATTGTGCAATTTTTAATTCATAGTGAAAATATACGTATTCTTGCACTTCTAACAATAATACTAAATGGAAAGCAGAACTTTCAGCACACAACTAGCTTTCTTGTTGATTATTCTCTCCTTTGTAAACTTGTTTGTATGTTCAAAATCGAACATGAGCCAAGATTGTTCGAAGGATGATCTTCTGATCAATCAAGCCGCAACGGCAGCAATGGTGCATGCAAAGCCAGAATTCGAGGTGACAGTGTTGAATGCTTGTCCATGCCTTCAAGAGAATATAAAATTAGCCTGCGATGGGTTTCAAACCATTGAAGATATTGATCCTTTGACATTAACAAAATCCGGTGATGAGTGCCTTTTGAATAATGGCTCCATTGTTGTACCATTTACTGAGATACGTTTTAAATATGCATGGGATACTCATTTTCCTTTTAAGCCTCTTTCCTCTGAGATTAATTGTAATTGAGGATTGACTTTTGAGCATTTTAAGTCTTGTAATAATGAATTTTCAGTCACAGAATGACTGAGTTGACAGATAATATTATAAGAATTTGGTGTTATTTCTATTTCATTCGACTCAACAACGGCAAGTAAAATAATGACTTGAGCTGGATAATAAAACCTGACAGCCAGAATCTGATTCACAAGTTTCCCAATTGTAGAATTACCTCACATAAAATATGTATGATCAGGATTACAGCTGATTTTTTGCTAATCATGTTGTTTCCCTGATTGTTAGTTTACTTTCTATAACAGAAATGTAATACATCAGGAAAGTAATAAGTAAGTTGTCAGTGATTAGAGAAATATAAGTTGACAATATTATACAGTATGTTTCCTGTACAGACACAAACAAAGCAAATATCATCAGACTTAACGCAATCCCATCCGCAATGGCAGTGGTTCTGAAAAGCTTTTATGCAATTCTGTTTCTTGTCCTCGTTAGTGAAGGTAGAACGCTATCTCTTTGCTTTAACATTTTCAAGCTGATTTTTCTCTTGCAGTAAATCTTTGTTAAATTTTCTGCGAAATGCAGGGTTAAGCCAAGACTGTGCTCCAGTTAGCATAACCGTTGAGCAAAACAAAACCGGAAATGTAGTACAAGGAAAGCCAGAATTCGAGGTGACGGTGACCAATGGTTGTGACTGTGCCCAGCAGGGAGTGAGATTTGATTGCGAGGGATTTGAGACCGTCGTAAAGCCTAATCCCTTCTACTTGATGATAGTTGGCGATGAATGCATTTTGGTCCGAGGCGAAGCAATTGATCCATATACAAGGACATTATTTAACTACGCATGGGATACCGAGTTTCCATTCAAGCTTCTCTCTGCCGAGGCAGTGTGTTAATAAATGTACTTGGGTATTTTGGGTGGCTTAAGTTATGTGTCACTAATAATTCAACTACTCAATAATTCAAGGATCAGTAATTGTCAAGCTGTTCTCAAATTACTTACGGCAAGCATATTTTGTTTTAAGTGAGAGACGCGAATAAGTGGAATGAGAGAGCAAGAGAATTTCGACAAGCCTAAACACAATTGCTCAGACTTCAGATCACGCTATTAGCATTTACCACAGTAAAACACCGTTAGGAATTTCGGATTAAAAGGGAGAAAAAAGAAAATTAAAAATTGGTATACAACAAGATAATGGAAGAGACTTTATTTAACCAGAAATTTTCAACGATGCAATTACGAGTGATTTTCTTTTATGCTGCCACAATTGTCTATGAACTCTATTATTTGGGAGTAAATTGGATCAGAGCATACAACACTGGAAAAATATCCCAATCAGAGGTACAGATAGATATAACAAAGCAGCTCTAGTAAGTCATTTGTGGCTGTTCTCATTCCAGGTCTCATAATCTAAGGACGCGAAGAAGAAATCACACTACTGAGCATGAATTCTAATGAAATAAAAGACTGAAACTGATAAAAGCGATGGGAAGAATTGAAATTTGAAAGACCCAGGAAACAGGAGATGGCAAATACAAAATGATAAATAGAGATTGTACTATAACAAAGTTTAATCCACAAAAGTATCACAATCTTCTCTACTCTAATGCAGATAGGCACCCTGAACCCAACCACCCACCTGTTCCTAGGCACCTATCCAGACTCTCTAACCCCAAGCCAAAAGTGACACACAATAAGAGATCGGAATTATTCTGGCCTCATTTCCTCTTCTTAGTTGGGGGCTGAGGAATCTCTTCCTCGTCTTCATCATCCTCTTCTTCGTCTTCATCCTCATCTTCCTCTTCTTCGCCATCATCATCGTCGTCGTCATCTTCATCTCCACTTCCACCATCACCATTGGCCTCGGGCTCATCCTCAGGATCCCCTTCATCCTCACCTTCTTCACCAGATCCATCCTCTTCCTCACCTCCATCATCATCCTGATCTTCTGCAGCATCGTCATCATCGTCTTCATCATCATCCTCAGTGTCACTACCATCTTTGTTCTCTGGACCAGGCTTTTTCACTGCATAAAGCTGAGCAAAAGGGAACCTGCACAACAAAACTCATTTGTTTTCTTCCCCTTAGGAGAAACAGGACAGAAATTAAAGCAAGCAAAAGAAACCCTGTCACAAACCTTCCACATGTTGCAGGTTCTTCACATAAGAGATCTGCTCCATTAGGCATCATTCCTATCTGGAGAACATAAACCAGAATAATGCTAAGACAATTGTAAATTGTGAAAAGGGTGTAACAGAAAGCCAAATAATACATATGAATTTGTTCCACATAGAAAAGAGAAGAAGCATTCCAAGATTATATGTAAATTCTGTATTTAGACAATTCAATCCACTTCTGAAAGTCCCAGAAAGAAAATTGATAATAATACTGAAGCAACTTAAATGAAGAGCAGTTCTAATAGCCACAAAATTAGCTCATTCACCATATCTCAGAAGATCCATTTACAGTGAAGGTTGAAACATTAGACAAATTTCTGATCATGGCCACTGAATAAGTACGTCCAGCAGACCATGAAGATTCTTCAGGTTAAATACCATTACCTGCAAAGTTCTAAGCTCTTAGCCTTAACACTTTCTGCCCAAGGAAAATTCTAAACTGAACCCAAGAGCCAAGACCTTTTCTATTACCTCAAAAAACGAGCTTCAAACATAGATCTCAGTTCCAAATAAACTAGAAACTGACAAACCAAAACACTCTTATGTACACTTATAATTATTAACAAGCATATGAATCACAGATCAATCTACAGGAAGCGTGTCTGAATATTCCATTTATTAATGAATCCTTAATGTTCACAACATTCTTTCAAGTTCAATCCCACAAAAAAATGTATGTTGTGTCAGTGTCCTAATAATCTGTCCAATTTGGCTAATATATCCATTTCACATTCACAATGTAAAATTTACTCATGTTAAAATGACAAGTGAAATACTAACACCCCTCCTCCTTTCCCCTCCTCTCCCCTCCCCAAGAGAGTTACCAGCCTATTACAATCATCCGCATGCTGTAACTGAAGTTCACACTATGAAAGAGCTCCCTCTCTTTTTGTCCTAAAGACTTGAAAGTAAGATCTACTCAAATTCAAAAGTTGTTAGCATCAGTGCTAGCCTATAAGTTATGGACTTCACCACTTGTTTAACTACATTCTAGAAAGCACTCTCTCTGTTCCTATGCCCAGCATTCAGCCACACCCTTAGTTCAGAAACCACTAATTCTTAGATGAAAATCAAATGAAACACACATGACAGAATCTCATGCAAATTGCAATATAGGAACAAGAATAAGTCCCACATGAATTAATCAAATATTAACATAAAAAACAATGAAATAAGAAAAAAGAAGATACAGTTGTTGTGGAAATTAGCAAAATAGTAAGTAAGATAAGAATTGAGGGCATTTAATTTTGGGTTTATAATAACACAAACAAGGGTATATCAAGTTCCCAAGCAAGAAAGTAACTGCAAATATCAAATAAAGGAAACAGCAATTGATAAGTGTGAATGGCAGTTAGGCCATTCGGCCCAAAAAAAAAAAATTAAAAGCATCTGCAACAATCAAAAACAAAAGTTTTACAGTACAGCAGTACCAGTGCATATAAAACATTTCAATCCTCAAATTAAATTAATTAATCTTAATCCCTGATCAGATTTCACAATGCCTAGGAGAGGCCCACACAAATCCTACATACCGAACAACCCATTTGATTCTCAAGTTTCTCCCATTTTTCCCAACTCTTGTTCTTTCAAACTCTTTAAGCATGCTCAATGTTCCGTTATCAAGTCAGGAGGGAAAAGATGAGAAACAGACAACTTTATTTATTCAATGAACTTTCTCCAAGAACCACCTGAATGCCAAGAAAGACTTGAGATCTAAGAAGAAATACAAAATAACAGAAAATGACATCCTCAATATAGCATCCCAATATTCTACAGAAGTGATATCTAATCAGGGAAAAAAGAACCGACTTCATCCAATGCCCTATATCCACACAAATGCGTGCACATGCACACGCACACACACACTGCACACAACTATCATGAAGAACCTCACTAGGAATGTGAAAGCACTGTGCAGACTAAAGTTTTCTAATTCCACTATTCCGAAGAAAGCTCTCTGTAAACATGACTGAATTGTAAAACCACAAAGAGAAAAGGTTGATTTCCCAAGAAATTCACAAACTTTATTTTTTAAGAAAATTAAATTTCTAAGCATAGCAAAATGCTGCTACCCAAAACACGTACAGCACAAGCAAATACAAATACACGAAGAGAGCTTTCCATACATAGATTTAAGTAAAAATTCGACAAGATATTAATGTAAAAAGGGACAAAAGGAATTACAAAATTAAAAAACAGATAAGGATATAGGAGCAATAAAGTTGAAAGTACGAGAAAAATTATATCACCATCAAAAGAGACCAGGCAACAGACTTTGCGGCAACAATGGCTGTCTTAGCTACCACAGCTTCCATCGCAGAGCGAACAACAATACTCCCCAAAACGACGGCGTTCGAGCTGAGGGTCTGTACTTCCATGCTTAATAATTACCTAAAGTGAGAGGCACACAATCAATCTGGAGAATGAAAACCCTAATTTGAGAGAGCAAATTGAAGAAAAGGTTTTTAGAAATTAGGGGTTTTGTTAGGGTTTTGAAGATATTACCGCTATGAATGCTTGGGTCCACTGGTTCTAGGAAGAGTCTTGAAGTTTGATATAAGGTAACGGATGGGTGTTTTAGCTTTGAGTGACAGACAGGATCGGGACCGTATGATGAGAACGGTGTGTCCGATCTTATAATTATTTAATACAAATAAAATATTAATGAGCTAAAATTGGGGTTTGTTTACAAGTCTTAAAAATTAAAAAAAAATGGATTGAAATTCATTTAAAAAGGCTTCTGAAAATGAAAGTTCATGGATTCTTCTTAAGACTTATGTAATTAATATATTTAATATTTAAATTCATGATATTATAAAATAACTCAGATTTAAATATGATTTAAATGATATAAATCTGACAATAATTTATAATTAATCTAAACCACTTGATCTTGAGAATATGCTTATGTCACCAAAGACAACATTATTTTGAGCATAAATCTCAAACTTAAACCTTTGAATATAAAATTAAAACATTTCTTAATCAAGCTTCACAAAATACATTAATTAGTTATTCAATATTTATAATTATTTAAGGATAAACTTAGGTGATTTGAACTTGAAAGAGGCAAAGACAAATAAACTTAAAATCAACTTTATCCCTTTAACTTTTTATTCTTATTAAAAGAGAGAGTACTTGTATTAATCCTTAACATTTTATTCTTATTAAATGAGAGAGTACTTGTATTAACAATTCAATAGTAAAAGACTAGCAATATAATATTAAATACAGATTTCAAGTTTAAATCTCTCTTTATCAAAAAAAAAAAAAAAAAAAGAAAGAGAATCAGTAATTAATGTAATGAATATCCTCCTCCCCCACGTCAAGAAAAAAAAAGGAGAGAATAAATAGGTAATGTACTGAATTGAGGTTTTATATAAAAAAAAATTACGAGCATAGACCACCATAAAGTTGTGCATCCCATCTAAAGCTTGGTTAGTCAAACTAGAGCAAATTGCTAAATCTTGTTGCATCTAAGATTGCTGACAGAAGAGCTCCAAAGTTTTTCTGCTTTATTACACGTAACTTATACTTAAACTGATTGTAATAAGCACATATAAAGATTGATTTGTAAAGTACATCAACCTCAACCCTGAGGTTGATCTGAAGCTATAACTGGAGGTGGTGGGGGAATGCTGCTTGTTGAGCCATTCTCAAGAGGTAGGGGAACACCCCATTTACCCTCAGATTCGAGTGGCTCGAAGACATGAACACTGCCATCAGATAGTCCTATGGCAAACTGATTTGGTTCCTGGGGATGTGCTGCGATCACAAGGGGGTATATTGCTTTAGAACTGCAAAGAAAGAATGAAAACGGATGAGTGTCAAAACAATCTTAGATATTGATGGAGGAAGCACAACTTTAGATTTTATGACCCAATTACTAATAAATTGAAACAAGGTTGACTACTGAATCAATTAAGAACTGTTTACAGGCACTGGATGATTTGCATTATAGTAGTAAGATTCATTGGTCAATGGTCATATCTTAACATCAAAAAGTTGAAGAAGAGTTGCAGCTATTTAAATTCAAGATTCATTATTGAGAATCATTTTTCACCACTAGTTATAAAGCCAGAATCGGACAAAAGGAAAATGGAATATTCATTTTCATAACTGAAGGAAATGTGATTCAGATTGACAACAACAACAACGAATATGCATGCTCT
Organism: Ailanthus altissimus; assembly: GCA_946807835.1. Lineage (NCBI taxonomy): Eukaryota > Viridiplantae > Streptophyta > Magnoliopsida > Sapindales > Simaroubaceae > Ailanthus > Ailanthus altissimus. The sequence goes on along the minus strand of OX327689.1, from coordinate 32,539,785 downwards.
TACTTCAAGATGTACAGCTCAAAACATCAACGCATGAAAATGTAATTCATGACAATGAACAGACCAGGGCAAAAAAGAAAGCATCTGCAGACAAATTGGAAATATAAGGCATATGTACCCGATATCTGATGTTAGATAAGCTGAAGAATTGATTTGACGTTGTAATTGGAGATTTGAAGCACTAAATATCCGCACAGTTCCATCTAGAAAGCTGCCATACACCAACTGGCTATCACATGAGAATGTTGCATGGGAAATTGGCGCAGAAGATTTTCCTACAACCCACTAAAAATACAAACATATATATTAATTATTTTGAAGCAATAAGTTTTTAGTTGGGACTTGGGAATGTGCAGAAAATAGATGCTTATATGCATGAGTGTTCCCTCTACATTTAGCCATCATCAATGCATCACTTAAACGAGAGACATCATCATTATACAAAGAGAGGTTCTTTCAATTCAACAAAGAGTTAGGATTCTCACAGTTCACCTATTCATCAAATTGGTGGACACAAAAAGAACCTCTCTATATCATGATATAAAGCACCTTCAATTTTAATTTCATTGACAACAAATTGCAGCTAAAACAAACATACCTGCTTTACACATTCGAGTTTCATTGAATCGTATATGGCAATCTGAGTTTCATTTATGGCTAGGAAGTGTATCTCATCACGATGAAATTGAACCTGTGTATCTGACATTGTGACAGGTGTCCTCCCAGGGGGAATATGTAAGAAAGTGTTGTTGTGCCTCTCCCACTTATCAGAGCTCCAAACAATGATCTAGAGAAAAGGAACAAATTGTAGATCATGCACAGAACTAACTATATAACCATAATACCACAAGGATTATAATGGCTTGAAAATGCTTAACTGACTATAACTAGGCGCCAACAGTAAGATTTTTTAGTGTTTATCATACAATGAGAAAAATAAAAATAAAGAAAGACAAACAGACAGCACACGGAAGAATTGACTTGTGACAGAGACAATCTTCCTATTTATAAGCCACAGCTCACTTTGACGTTTCCAATTTCCCATAGAATCTCCGGGGCTTTCCTAGCCGCGATTGTTTTGTTTTTTTTATCTTCTTTGTCTGAAAATGGGTTTGATTTGCTTAACATATGAGAATTTCTACCAATTCTCCTTTTATTTTTTATTCATCAAAGCTTATCCTAATCTCCATTGAGATTACTGCCTTAGCCCTGTCTTATCATCTGTATAATGGGGTCCGTCATTTATTGACGGATTTTTTGGGATTTATCTTTCTTAGAATTGGAAGAAAAAAATTGGTGTATAATCTTCTATACATTTCAGGACGCAAGCACAGGACTAATCTGACCCTAGAAAGGTGCATTTAAATTTGAGCCATGCTCAATGGAAGATTTCCGGCAAACCACAAATCCAAAATTAGATAAGAAAAGTTATCATTCAGACATCGGTCAAACACAAGTATAGGATTAACATGTTTCTGTGATCCATGCCGTAGAAGTTGGAATACAAACCTGAGCATCAGCACCTGAAGCAACAAGTATCTTCAGCACATTAGAAAATGCAAGGCCAGTGATTCTTTTGGAGTGACCTTTAAGATTCACCTTGAACTACAACAAGAAATAAAATGAAGAACTAGCTAGAGTTTTCTCTATAGATATCACTGGAATGATTGCTCCCAAAAGAACCATACCTCATCCTTACGAATATAATATATTTGTATCGTGGAATCATCCATGCCAACAGCAATTACATTGTTATCTTGAGGGTGGAATGCAACATATGTTGCTGCAGGTGGTGGAGTCATGAATGTTGTCATTGTCTATAAGTACCCAACAGAAATCTTATTCAGTCAAACCAGGCAAATGTTTAATACAGAAGTTCTTTTGGGGGTAAAAGGTAAGGATTTTCATGATACCCTGTACAAAATATTTGCAAATAAATCTACAGGTAAGACTTATTTAAAACATGACCTTAAATACCACCATGTTGAACAAAGAAATTTTCCCTCCTGATGCTGACATAAGATAAGAGTCATTTTTGGACAAAGCAAAGCAGGGCAGAGCTTCTGGCTTAGCACCAACTAAATCATTGGTCATTAATAAGCCCGATGCTGGCTGATATAGTTGAGGGAGAACCTTGGTAGTTGCCTGTGCCACGAAACTTTCCATTAGCCATCATAGATTCAAATCATAAGAAGGGGGGATAAAAAACTCAAGAGTGAAGTGGGGAAATTTTAATCATCTCTTTGGGCGTTACGACATAAACCAGTTCATAGCAAAATAGGAACCTTATACCTTCATGCTATTGAGCTCATTTTGTGGCCACCTCCAGAATAGGTGAATGGCATTTAATGCTAATGCCAAAATCCCAGTACCTGAATTATTGTAAATCAACCTTGATATCTGCAAAAGTCTCAGGAGAAGTCATTGACGGATCTTTATCTTCTTCACAAAATTAAGAATGAGCATGCAGTAGTTTTTTTTTTTTTTTGTGGGGGGTGGGGGGAGGGCAAAGCTAAAGCATTTGAAGTTTGATAGCTGATAAGAGACCTGATGTCAGTTAGAGTGCAAGTTGTTTTAATAGTTACTGTCTACAGTTCTAATACCGTATTTATCAGGAAGCATACCTTATCTGTTTCAACACGAGCTGAAAGTCTCAAAGAGCGACACTGAACAGGTTTACTAATCTCAGGCAGCTTGCGCATCTTCATCGAGTATACTTCTTCAGTTAATTTAGGTTTCACAGCCTCCACGTTTCTAGAATCACCATTCTAGAAAATGCACCAAGAAATTAGCAGAAAAATTATGAAGTTGAAACATCAAGATCTACTAAAAACTGAAATAAATTTTTGAGAGAAAGAGATGCAATCAAAAGTTCAGCTAGCATTTTCCAGGATGAAGCAAGAAAAAAAGTGCACATAACTTATAAATCAAAGAAAAAAGGTGAATATCCATGTATTAACCCCACCTGTTTCATACTTCAAAAAATAGATAGAACAGAAAGAGAACTGTACAGTGATATATTTAGAGCAATTTTTTTTTCTGAAAGGAGTTATATTCACAGCATTGAAAGAGAAGAAAACACCCAAAGGATACAGTTGATGAAGATTACCTTTGTTGGAGTATCAGATGCTGTACTTGGGGCAATTATAGAATGACTTTCATACTCACGCATCAACAGGAGACTGTCAACTGTCACCAAGATTTTAATTCTATTTTCATTTGCAGAAACAGCCAATAATGAGCCATCCTTGTTGAATCGGATACGCGGACTTGCCTTAATGTGAGAAAGGAAATAAGCAGTTTAAGACGTAGCTTTTTTTTTCTCTTGACAAAAATATATGATACCACTAACAAATACCAAAGATAATTATGAAATACCATATGTACTACTTCCACAAAGAGCGCTTACAGGTAGGCTTCCCTCGGCATCAATGGCTGTCAAAAGATTGGAGCTATCCATATCCCAAAATTTGATTGAGTAGTCGTCACCAGCAGCCAGAAATCTGTTCTTGGTGGTATCAAATTGCACAATACCCAAAGAATGCTTATGAAATCCTCGGTAGGTCCTCCTCACCGTGCCTTCATTTTCATTCCATTCAACAATGTGCGACTCTCCTTCTCTATTTGTGCCACATGAGAAAAGCCTAAATGTACAAATAAAGTCATGCACTACTTACTTTGTCCATGAGATGAATCAAATGCAGAAAAAAATAGATCTAGATCACGTCCAATATAACAACCTTTTACCATCAGCACTATATGCCATTGTTGCACATGAGTGACCAGGTGCATCATAATCAAGCCTGGATCCCATCATGTCATACAACCATGCTTTTATTTTTCCGTCCACCGATGTTGAAAAAACAAACTGAAGCATAAGGAACAAGTGTTACCTTAAATATAGGGAATGAATCACCACAATATAAGTACGAAGGAGAGACCATACATGAACCTTATCCTTGGAATGAGGGCACACAGAATATACAGCATCCTCATGACCTTCAAATTTATACAATTTTGCACCAGAAGCCACATCCCACATCTAAAATAAAAGAAATCAATTATGAAAATCACCTTTTTGATGACTAACTAACATTTAACTACTAAATTACAACCAACCTTAATAGTCTTGTCATCACCACATGTAATAACACAGAGTTGCTTATGGTTGCTGAAAGCTAGGTCATTTACACCCCCAACATGAGCGTCAATCTAGATATGAAATAATTAAAATTTGTCACAAACACCACTGCCTAAAATAAATGGAACAGAGAAGATGCAAGAGTCTATACTTCCAAATGCTGCTGGATGTCATTTGGGTAATGATAAGTGTACAACTGTACAATGTGTTTAGAATAGGCAACTCCTGTTTAACAGAAAGATATATTAATAAGCAATTTTTGTATATAGTTTAATCAACAATATCTGCTAAAACCATAAGTTGAAGCAGGGACAGCTGTTGCTCTATTTTACCAAATAAAGCACCATTGGGGCTCCATGATACACGTTTGACTGACACACATGGATCTTTAATTAAAGCTGCCTGAATCAAATGGAGATCAATTTAGAATTTGGACAATTGTAAAAGCAAAAGCAATATCTTGCTGAAATTTTTTTACTAGGTGAAGGCCAGATCGTACCTTTAATATCGTTGAACTTGCTCCAATATCCCATACCTGGAAGTTTCTAGAAAGCAACTTCTCCCCAGAACTAACTTCCCACAAACTAATATCCCCCACATGGGTTCCAACTGAAAAAATCACATAGAGAACTAAAGTTAATTTACTGCTTCAAAATATACCATGAAAACTATTAGCAACGAGAGAACTCATATAAACTAACCCAAAAGTAGAGCCTGTTTAATAGGATGGAAGTCCATGCTTGTTGTAACTGACCCCAGAGTTAAAGTCCGAGCCACAGTCTTGGGTAATAACTCATCAATTGCTTTAAATCCTGAGCTGTGATTTTGACCAGGATTGTTTCCTGGCGCTGTTATCTGCTAGGTATAAACACCAGATAGGGAAGTAGATTAGTTTGAATGTTAACCAAAAATAAGATTATGTTTATGCAGTTAGAATAAACCAACCTACCCTATCTGAAAACCCTGAGATCCTTGTTCTAGACATGGTGTCAGAATCCCCAAGACCCTTTACCATTGCAGCTATAGTGGGCAATACAATGGAAATAGAAATGGAAGTAAGAAATTCCTTGAATTCAGTTTGCGTAGTCTGTCACCCTTAATTAGGACTTAAAGGAGAAATTAGAGAATATTTTACTGCATTACCAGGGTTTATTGGACCACCAAAACCAATTCCTCCTCCAGAAACTACCGGATAAGTAATAGTTGCAGAACTAGCCATCCATGTGGTCAAAGGAATCTGCACTGCTGCTGATGGCTGATAGCACAAGAAAAATGCAGTCAGATAATAGGAAATGCTAAAGACTCACAAGATTACATGATTACCTACCCCATGTGCACCCATTGAGAGAAAACTTTCAGTCTTTGGAGTGGCACCTAGTAGCTGGTTGGTTGCAGTTAGCTGCGCATATGGATCACTGTAATTTCTACAATTGTGATCCACAAAGAGGGTTCTTATATCAGGATTTTGCCTAGGATTTCCACAAAGTGAATGTTGCCAGTTCAAGCTGTCGCATAACATAACCAAATCAGTTCCCTGAATGTCCAATCACTTTTCAACGAGAAAATTTACAGAAGAATGACATTAATTATAGAAATAAGAATAAAAAATGTATATAGATGTATACAGCAACATCATTCCAGTGCTCGAACAGCTAGTCAGCTTACAGAAAGTAGAAAACACATAAAATTCATACTAAACACTATCTTTTCTTAATCCATTTATAATTATCATACCTTTGGTTGATGAGCATTCGCAGCCTTGAACCTTTCATGTTTGGAAACAGCAATTTGTCACGAAAAAGGGGATTTGACTCAATAAGCTTCTTGAGCTCAAGAAGCGTGATTGTTCTTGCAGTCTTTTCATCTTTATAGCCAGAGAGTTGTTCATTTTCCCTTCAGAAAACATGCAATTTCGCAAAACACTCTGAAAACATCATTAACTCAAAAACTAAAATTCAAGAATCTTGTCGCAAACATATGCATACCTAAAATTTTCTAATGTAAGTAGCTGAGTTATCTCCTTGTACAAGTCTTCATTAAAGTTTGCAAAAAGTTTCAGATCCTTCACAAGAATATCTAATGCCTTGCCCCGGTCATTCCTGACAAATTTAAAACAAGATAGCACGCAAATGTGGTAAGAAACAACCATAGGGAAAAAAATAAATAGCACGCAAATGTGGTAAGAAACAACCATAGGGAAAAAAATAAATAAATAACGTAAATTTTAAAAATATTCACAAAAGCTACCTATCCAATGCCTCCAGGTATTTTTGCTTCTGAATTTCAAAATAAATCTTCATTGAATACCTATTATCATCCACTCTGGTGTAACCAGAGAGATACTTCTCAACCTCATCCCATTTTCCGCTAAGGACCAAGTCCTCAAAGTACTTAAAATTAAAGAACAGACCTGATTCTTGCTCAAGCCTGTGCAAGCCAGAGAATTCATAAACTATTAAGAGGACAAATTGCAATTATACATAAATCAGAATTAATTATGATGAATTGGGTTAAATTTTACTTGTGTACAGTTTCTTTGAACTTTTCCTCATCAAGGAACTGCAAAATCAAGAAGATGAGGTCTCTACTGAGCGAAGACGTCATCGTTCTACGCTCTTCTCCCCTGCTTCCGGATTAACACTGTCAGTAAGAACAGATAAATAAATTATGTCTTTAAATATACATATAAAATAGAACGAGAACAAACAAACAACACATTAACGCTAGTTTCTAAATAATATCCCCAGGAAACTTCTTTCTGACGAAAAAGAAATAATATTATAATTGCTTATGATTTATTCATTATATACGTGGCGCATAAGCATTCAATAAAGATTAAAGAATCACTTTATCAGAAAAAATAAAACAAAAATACCTGCAGAAACAGATCTCTTGAATCATCAATAAAACAAAGTGGAGATGCATTAAAATCAACCAAAAAAAATATAGAAATCAAGCTAAACTGAATAGAACTAATGGAAAAAAAATTAATTCATTAAGAGTACTCGAAAATTCTGCAGAAATGAAGACTCGTAAGCTGAAGTTGGCCAAAAAAGACAGAAAAAAAAAAGGGTTTTTGATAGATAAAAAATAGAGTAAATTAGCTTTAAACCCATTAAAAAAAATTGATGATGCTTAAAAGTGGATTATGCCTTGAAACACGAAGAACAAAAGCAAACCCACGTGCAAAAGTAAAGATGAAAACTGAAGAACAGAACAAAGAAAAAATCTTACCTGCAAAAAAATGAAAAGCCAAAAGAGAAAAACACAGAGCACTCTCTGTCTCGGTCTCTTTTCTCAGAAGACGCTGCTGCTTTTGAGTTCTTACTTGGTTACTAAGGCATAGAGAGAGCGCGTAAAGGAATTATATTGCAAATTGAGGCGGCCAGATATAAGTAGTTTGAGTTATATGATAAGTTCCAGGAATTATAAATGGGTCCTTTACTGACAGATTCGTCGACAGCTGTCTTCAGTAGTTCAAAAGAAGACAATAACGGTTAAGTAAGCCTCACGCCCCTTTTAGGCGATTGAAGAAAACTCGCGCTTAGTGCCTGAGAAGCATGGGAATATTAAAAAAAAAACAAATCAGCGGCGACTAATACATTCAATTTTTAGTAATTGTCATAATTATATTTTTATTTATTATAAATTAAAAATATATTTAATTTGAAAACAGCCATTATACCCCTTATCGTTTTACTTAATAATTAATTATGTTATTTTATAAAAATTATAAATTAACCTATGTAGGACATAACACATTAATTTTTTTTACAAAAAAACCTCAAAAAATATTATAAAATAAATATAAATATTTTTGTTAATAAATTATATTTTATTTTTTGACAGTGTAAATATATAATTAATCATGAGATCTAATTCAATTCACTTAAAAATTTAGAAACCATTTCAAAATTTAATTATATTAAATTTGGAAAATAAAAGTTATAAAACCAATTAATTCCAAAGTAAATGGCTGGTGTTTTGAACGGCACGCGCTATGAAGTTTAGTGGGAGAATGATGGGTCCACTTAAGTCAGTGCATGCTTCACTCAATCTGACGTAACAACAAAATGAGTCTTTGGTGGGCCCCACATTAATAATGCTCTGTAGCCTAACATCGATAATGCTTTTCTCACACCAGGTCGCACGTCGCTTTCCTGCCTCTGATGTTGGAAGATATTTGGGAATTATTATTGTTATTATTTTGCACTTCACAATATAATTATCAAGTGTTTGAAATGTTTAATTAACTTAGCATACTAATAACAAAACAACAGAGAAATAAAGAAACATAGAAAGTTGAGTCGAGTTGTTGGTTAAAAGTTATTCTTTTTTTGAATACAAGTATCTTAAATTTACAATTATCAAAATATCTCTTCGCAGGTGTGTTTGCACCCCCCTTTAATGGATGAGAAAAAAAAAAAAAAAAACGAGACAACTCTCTAAGTTTCAGACTTAAAAGTAAACTTTTTTGGATGAGCATTTGGTATATGTATCAGTCTGTGTTTGTGAAAGGGTGAAAGGATCACCACACTCACACACAAGATTCATCTTACTTGACCAATTCATATAGTTAAGAAACCCCTGGATTGTGAAATTGAACTCTTTCTTCTTTTTATAAAATAACAGTCAAATATTGAATTACAATTATCAAATTATAATTGTGAAATTATCATAATTGTTAAATTATTAAATATTAAGTTTCAATCATCAAATTACAACCATCAAACTGTCAAATATCAAATTACAATTATCAAATTGTCAACTATCAAATTACAACTGTCAAAATACAATTAATTGTCATATATTAAACTACAACTATCAAATTGTAACTATCTCCAATAAATGAGAAAAATAAAACTTTCTAAACTTCCCATGACTCAAACTTTTAACCTTAAGTCACTAATTGTTGTCGATTAAAGTTTACATCCACACTTTTTATATATTTAGATCATAAATTTGAACTGTTATGTTACATTTTCTCATATATAATATAACTCTTAAAATAATATTGATAATAATAATATTTTGACGATACTTGAGATATAAAATTTTATATACAAATACAATAAAAAAATATTATTATTTTTAATTGTAGCATACAATTTTATTTTTAAAAAAATAGTTACTTCTTTTGTTGAGTGATTTATAATGTTTTAGTTACTTGCATTCGCATGTTTTTCAATAAATTTTATTAATTTATATATAAAATTATATATTTTTATTTATTAATATTGAACTTTTATCTAAAAGTTTGAGCTTCTATCAAAAAAAAAAAATTAAATTTTGAATTGAACCATTTTTCTTATATAGTACTGGGGTAAAGGTTTTGGATTGAAAACCCTATGTCTTTCTTTTAATTAATTTTTTTATAATTTTTTTGGTCTTTTTTTGGACTCTTAAGATTCACTTAACGTTACTCTCAAAATTAGTCATATCCATAATTCTTGTCTTTCTTTTCAATTGTTATTTTTTATTTATGATTTCTTTATCTTTGTTTCAAACTCTTAGTATCCACTTAACCTTACTCTTAAAGTCATATTTATTTTTAATATTAATATTAGACAATTATATATGTCAAAAATTATATATATATATATACACACACAATTGTGTCTATGTTTTTGTCTCTTGTGATCCATATAACCTAAAGATTTTAAGATCGAATTTTCCTTTAATGCTAATATTATGCAAATATATGTCAAATTTCTTGATTTATGATTTTTTTCTTTTTATTTATGATTTGATCTCTTAAAATTCACTTATTTTTATATCTTAAAATTAAAATTTTTCTTTAATATTAATATTATAAAATTATACATATGTAATCATTGGAGCGATATTATTTTTCACATAAATTAATAACCAATATCAAATAACATGAGTACAAAATTATCTCAAGTGAGTGAATTGAGTTTGAGTTAATTATGGAGTTCACTTAACGTAACATATTTGCCAACTCTATATTGTAATTTATTTTCTTGGAAAATTATTGTAAATTGTTAAATAAATTATAACAATGATAATTGTTCTCTCTAAATTTCAACTTAGAAAATATAAGGTCTTCGACTCATAAGGCACAAAGACTTCAACTCATGCGAATTTAAAGAGGATCTTGATCTAACAAGACTAAAAAATAAAGTGTCGCTCCACAAAATGTCATCGAACCAAGGATACCCTATTCATTCTGGTAGAGTAATGGTTAAAGTTGACTACTTTCTGAGCTAGTCAAAATAAACAATAGTCAAAATCTAACTACTCTATTCAGTCAGGCTCTTAAAGAAGAACTACGCTATTATTGAGCTGATCAGAGTAATGGTCAAAGCCCTAATTATCCTACTCGGCAAGACTCACTACTCCCAAAGTTGGTCATAATAATGATTGTACATCGGCTACTCTATTCGACTAGACTCCACACAAGGAAAAACAATCCCTACTTATATCGAGTATAAGAAAGTCAAGATATGATTATCCCAAAAAATAAAATAAACTTTTAAAAATAATTTAATTTAGAAGAGCGTAAAAAGTTGTGAATAAAATCAAACTTATTAAAAAAAAATTCATACTTAGTTACTAATTCAAAATTTTGAAAGAATATGTGATATGCTATTTAAGTTCAAATGACAAAACTTATATGAAGTTATTTTAACCTTAAAAAACAATTACAATATGTTGAATTATAATTTTTTCATAAAGTATATTAGTATATATATATTTATTTCATTACAATATTATTTGTATCAATTAATAAGACATCTATCAACTTTAAAAATATTAGTCCAAATGAAATTGGTATCTCATATGAGTTATTACTGAGAAAGAAAAATCGTAATACTTAAATAATTTATTAGTAAAGAGTTTTAAGTATATTATTTTTTCACTAAAATAAAAATTATAATTTCGAATCCCTTTCCTATGTAAAAGGAAAAAAAAATAATCATATCCACCTTGACCCAAAATAATTAAAGGAAATCCAACTCAAAGTCTCAATTTATTAAAAATATCGCATATTTGGAAAAATTCACATAATCAACCCAATTTGGTAATTCAACGTGCATGATAACTCATTAACTATTGTCAGCGAGTAGAAATTAGAAAACCGGGTGCTGGGAAATTAAATCTTCCCTGCGGATGATGCAATCAGGAACAGAGCTCCCAATCGGGAGAAGACACGTTGCATACACCCGTGCCACGCTCGTAATTCGCGAACTAATCGGACCCTGCTTCTCAGTTGTTGCTTCAGAACTTACGTGCCACGAATCATAAAAGCGCGTTAGCAAAGGTCCCATCCTCATGGGCCCCACACGTTTTCTCTTCGGTGGGTTTCCAATGTTAGATGGCCGCTGTTACAAAATCACATGTGGTAGAACCGTATCTCCACGCGTTACTGAAGAGAAACTGATCGATACCCACGAAAGAGTAAAGTTATAATGCGTTCGGGTTCACGCATAAATTTTTTCTATCTAAATTTTGAGGAATAAATTTTATGGACTAATCCTTAAGAAGCATTTCAAAATTTCACTTTCAAATAATACAAACAAAATAATACGAGCACACATATAATATAGTATATTCAAATGTATTACATTTTTCTCTATTTATTGTTTAAGAAGTTTTTTTAAAACATTAATTATAGTTCAATTATTTTGAATAAGTCTAACGATTTTTTGCGATATTTTTAAAGATTTTTTTAAATTTTAAGTTTTTAAAAATAATTTTTTTTGAATATTTATGTAATGTCACATATATCTTAATAATATTTTTTTATAATATACTCTTAATAAAAATAAATATTATTCAACTAATATATTTTTAATATTTTTTAAAATTTATCGTATCTCCAAATCTCCTTATCTTTACCATCATTATATTTTTTACAATAATCTACTAAATTTTTTGTTAATTATTTTATTTTTAATTTTTTTACTAAAGACGATAATTTAGATTAATTTATTGATTACTATGTATTAATTTTACTTGATTATTGTGTTTAAGAAATTAAATTTGAAAAAATACATAATAAATTTAAACTTATATAAAAAATATTAAATTTTTAAAATTTTGAATATAAATTTTATTAAGTATTTTTTTTAATAATTTAATAACATATAAATATTTTTAATAATACATAATTAAATGATTTAGTTTATAAAAAAAAAATTTAATTGATAATCAAATTATCAATAATTTTTTTTAAACTTTTATTTAAAAAGCTAAACTAAACGAACCATAAGTCCACTAATAATCTCAAATCAAATTTATGTACCTAAAATTTAATAATTTCATTTGATATGTATAGCGAAGAATGAAATCCCACAAAAGCTATCATAGAAACGGATGCAGGGAAGTGTGATCAGACAGAGAGTACTTCTCAAACGCCCCTAATTAGACTCAGTTTATGATCGAGGGAAATAGAATCCGTGTCTGTCACGTACATAAACAACAGTAAGAAAACAAAACAAAAAAATTGAAATGACAATAGCACGTACGTGTCTACGTTATAAGCAACTGAACTTATCGTCTCTAACCCAAATGAGCCAAATCCCAATTCCACATATCAAATACTTACAGCAAATCAATTCTCACAGAAGAAGTTCAGTAGGGTAAAGGTTTAATGGAGCTATTTCTTCGTATCAATATCACTGCTTTTTGCATACTCTCCTTTAAAACTACGTTAGAAAAATAACATAATCCCAGCACTGGCTTTGGAGCAATTATTATTATTATTGGTTTTGCATTTCTTAGATCTTGATGTTTTATATATGTTTTTGTTTTCAAATTTCGTTGTTTAGCTAGGCAACTGTATTTGATCCAGCCGTAATGGCTTCTCCGATGAACAAAGACCTCGTGTTGATGATCTTACGGTTTCTTAGAGAAGAAAATATGACAGACACAGCTCACACGTAAGCTTTTTTGCTTTCCCATTTCCTCTTGATCTCATTTTCATTTTCTGTTATTTATTGGGTATACTGCATGTAATATTATTGTTGTCTTTGTGTAGCCTCGAACGTGAAATGGTCTGTTCTTTGACTTGAAGCATTTTGAAGAGATGGTTCTCCATGGGAAGTTTGAGGAAGCTGAGAAATACCTCTCTGGTTTCACTCGAATTCATGAGAACATGCTTTCAACCAGGACCTATTTTGAACTTAGGAGACAGAAAATCCTTGAAGCCTTGGACAAGTAAATTATTAATATTATCACTTATAATAATTATATATAAAATGTAGTCTTTAATTCTCTCGTTTATAATATTAAAATACAGACGTTCAATTTTCGATTGCAAATTATTTTCAATTATAAATAACTTGATTTGTTTTTTTCTGATTTCGAAGAACTTAATTCTACTGTGAAATCGTGCATGTAGTAAATCCATATCTTGATGTATAGGCATGAACGGGTCGAGGCTTTGAACATCCTCATGAAAGAAATGAAAGTTTTCATGCTCTATAACGAACAAGTTTTCAAGGATGCCACTCTTTTGTTGCCATTGGACAATTTTAGGTACAAGACTAATTAAGTTTCTATAATACTTCCTTTAATTTCAAATATGCACCGCTAACGACTTTAAATATTGTTACTTAATTAACAATTAATAATTAATAATTAATTAATAATTAATTTCGGGCTGGACTTAATTATTTATAGACAGGCAACATGAAACCCTAGCAAATTATGGCGACCTGAAACGTGAAAGAATAAATATGATGAGAGGACTGATGCAGTGCATCCGAGAAAATCCAGCGTTCAGAGGCAAGCTGCAAATTCCAGCCACCAACAATATGAGCTTGCAGCAGCTCGTTGTGCATGGAGAAGCTGCAGTCGTCAATGTCTGCTGCTGTTGGTGTTTGTTGGTATCAGAGTGGTGTACAGTAAAAATATTAATATTGAAATGAAAGAGAAAAATAAATATTACTAAAAAAATTTTAATGCAAAAAATTCGTAAAGAAAAAAAATCATGAGGTGACAATATATTATTTACACAAAAAATTATTCATTATATAAAAATAGGTACACAATATTTTTCTCAAATTTATGTAAAAAAACTTGAAGAATACTCTCTCTCTCTTACTATTTTTCTTCTAAATTTCTTGCTCTTTTGAATTTTTTTATATCTCATTCTCGTACATCTTTTCTCTCTCATTACCTCTCTTATAATGCATTTCTCACCCTAAGCTTTCGAAGGCTTAACACACACATACACACATATATATATATATAGGTGAGTTGAGAGAAAACCTACATCTTAGAAAGTCAAAAAATGTAGGTTATACTAATTCAATTTGGTTACACTTCTTTCTTTTATTCAAAAAACGTGGCCACCAAAATGTCTCTTTGTCAAAATGTTGGCTGCCAAAATTTGATTTTTAAGAAGTGTAGGCTTCAATAACTCTTCTTTGTCAATTGTATTGTGCTGTAAAAGTTGAGTAAGAAATGATATCCCATTAATTCTCCCCCTTTCCAACTCAATAAAAGAAATAATTGGTCTCTGGTCTTTATTATTGGTAATTTATCACAGCAAGCTTGGAACATAACTCAAGCTTATGTTGAGGGATTACCTTCGTCAATATGTATGCATTATTTTTATTAGTGTGGATCTTTTGTATCTAGAATAACTTATTCCTAATTGCTTTATGTATCCAGTGATATTTGACATCAATATGCTTCATTCGATAGTGGTAAGTGGCATTCTTACTCAGATCGATGACGCTCTAACTGTCACAGTGAACTACGTACTAATTTTACTTTAATCCCAAATCTTGAAGAAATATTTTTAACCACAATATTTCCTTCCTGACTTTTGTAATTATAATATACTTTACTTCTGTCGTGAATAGAGCGACACATTTTTACAACTTGCACTAGCATGACATAGCTCCCTCTGCAAAAGTAAACAAATATCCAGATGTATATTTTCTGTCATCTAAACTACCGATTATATTCGCATCTGTATAGCTGTCTAAAATTGGTTTTTCATTCTTACAGCACAAACATATTTTAGATGTTCCTCACATATATTTAAAAATTTATTTGACAGCTTCCCAACATTCTTTGCTTGTATTATCTAAGAATCGACTCATGATTCCAACTGCATGTGCAATATCCGGTCTCATGCATAAATAGCATATATTAGACTTCCTACCACTGAAGAGTAAGGAATAACTAAAATCTTCTTTTCTTCTTCCTTAGAAGTGGGATATGACTTTTTGAGGAGTTTGAATTGTGCTCCAAAAGGCAAAGTAATAGGCTTAGCTTTTTTCATGTTAAATCGTTCAAGTATCCGTTTAACATACTTCTCTTATGACAATTATAATAACCGAGCTCTTCTATCTCTGATAATCTCCATTCCTAATATCTGCTTGGATGGTCCCAAGTATTTTATATCAAAGACTTTTGATAGTTCTTTCTTTAGTTGCTCGATCATTTGTACATCTTGGCCAACTATTATTATATCATCAATATATAATAACAAGATAACAATTTTCTCACCAAAAAATTGTTTGATGTAGACACACGAATCTGCTGTAATTCTCTTATACTCGTGATCCATCATGAATGAGTCAAACTTTATATACCATTGTCGTGGTGCCTATTTTAATCCATACATACTCTTCTTTAATTTGCAGACTAGATGCTCATTTTTTTAACTTTGAAGTCTTCAAGTTGATGCATGTATATTTTTTCTTCTAAATCATCGTGAAGAAATGCAATCTTTACATCCATATGCTCAATATTAAAATCTAGACTGGCTGCTAATCCTAAGATTACTCTGATTGAAGATATTTTTACCACCATAGAGAATATTTCATCAAAATCAATTCCTTTCTTTTGTCCAATGCCTTTTACAATTAATCAAGCTTTAAATTTTGCCAAATTTTCGTATCCATTATCCTTCAATTTGAACACCCATTTGTTCCTCAAGATCTTTCTACCTTTTGAAAGTTTCACAAACTCATAAGTGTTGTTCTTTTTAAGAGAATACATTTCATCTTTCATGGTTTCGATCCACCTGTCTTTGTTTTTATAAGTTAATATCTTTTGAAAAGTTTTTGGCTCCTCATTTTCAGTTAGTAGAATATAGTCTAATGATGAGTATCTTGTGGATGGATTTCGCTCTCTAGTTAATCTTCTGATAGGTTGTTCTTTATTCTCCAATTGTTGACCCTGCTCCCCTTTATCGTCAACCTGTTGTGCTAATACTTCATCATTATTGTCACGCCTCAGACCCAAAAGATTCGACACATGACATCACTTACATTCATTCAAAAATGTGCACTCATAAATAGTATTCAACACTAAAAATCAACTCATAATCTAATATATACACATAATCTTCTATTGAACATATTTAAACATTCATTTCAATTTCTTTCAGAATTGTAGCAATTGAATTATGACTGGAACAATTATTAAACCGAAGATACGCAGAGTTTTCTCAGAAACTAACACTCTACTACGTCACCAGTAGCAACTTTGTTACCGGAAGCCCAGAATATATTCATTGTAAATTCTTACTTAAAATCATTCAATAACCACACTTTATGAAACTTAAACCAAATCCAATCCACACACCATAAAATAATACATAAGTATTTATTCAATAGGGACAAATCAAATATCATATCCCACGTGTCCCCAAATGAAACACTCAGCAACCTAGCAACTTAGGGAACCCAAGAAACAACAGAAGTTTTGTCAAATCCGCTAAGCACACATGTACCTTATTTACTTGAAATCACCATAAACCATAATGAGTATAAAACTCAGTAAGTATACTAGTTTTTTATATATCAAATACAAATACATATATGTTCACAATACATATGTATGATATGTTGTGATCAATCAAAATCATAATCTTATCAAATCACATGTCATGTAAGCGTTTACACATTCTTTCAAAATATATAATAGGAATACCATCACTCAACTACTACTTAGTAGGACTTACATATCACATATCACATAATGAGCCAAATGTCACTCGTAGCTGACATATCGTATGAGAGGAATAGTACAAGTGAGGTTTTAAATTACACATGCACCAATACGCCACCACACGAATGTGATGACTCACTCTTCCTTTAGGTACCAATAGGATCCTCCCTACATACGAAACATATAACATATACTAATTTCGAAGGAAAGGCCACACATAAAGGCTCCACAAATCACATAAAATGCCTCCTAAGTTAACAGTGAGTTCAAGTACCCTTAAAACACAAAATATTTCTCATGAACATATTACACTTCAAAAGCTTTCTTTGTTAAACATATCTTATTTTGAAAGCTCACTTTCAAAAACACATGTATGTCCATGCTCAATGTCAATGTTCACATTCATAAACATATATTCACATTTCATATCAAAATATACTTTGACATAACATAAACATATTCTTAACCCCATTTACAAAATCATACAAAATAATTACTATGTTTATTGTGATTTCAGTAAAAAGTCTAGTATACTTACCTCTTAGCACTTACAGCTACAAGGCTTAAATCTCCTTAACCTATCAATGGAGATTAATCCTTTCATAAGCCTCACAATTCACACAAAATACTTTAAATAGGTTACAAAATTATACACAATGCATTTATCACATCAAATTGGTCTAAATACTTGGTTTCCTAAAACATGTCATTCTGACCACTTACACTTAACAAAATTTCCTAATACATCAAATGATGTCCAATTACTCCAAAATCAGAATATATCATTATTAACTCATATATCCTTCTTATATATAAATATTATATCAAAATTCCTACACAATCCATTCCATACACACCATCGAATGCAAACGACTAACCTGACATGATCAAGACACTTATTGAACAATATTCAATCTCCTAATTTTATAAAATCATATACTAACTCAAAAATTATAAAACTACCACAGAAATACTCTTGACACATATCTCAATCCATAATAAATATTTCACTTCAAAATAACTGCCAAAAGTATTTTAAAACTATTCTATTCTATAGCTTTAAAAATCTATTAATCAAATACTGCAATGAGTTGATACATTTTAGAAAATCATAACACTTCAACCACATTGATCTAAATTCTCAATTACAAGTATATCATATTAGATATATAAACTTATCATATTCCACAAATTCGTAATTTTTGAAGATCATTCAGCAGGACAAAAATTGTTTGCCACTGTATCATACTGTTCACACAGGAAATTTTCAGAATTTCAAGGTCATTTTGGTAAATTCACAAAAAATTCAATTTCTGGAATTTTGAATCTATTAAAAGTCTCAGATGATCCTAAACATGTCTAATTTTATATACTCAAAATTCAAAACTAGAATCGAATCACAACAATTTATAAAATTACTGGATTAAGAGACTATCAAGCAGAAATTCCACAATTCATTATGATTTATCAAGCTATCTCATAGATCATCATCAATTCTCACAAGATATTACGAAATACACATCAAATCCTCAATTATACATATTTTCAGAAATTAAAACTTAAAGGAATTAACTTAATTAATACCAATAAATTGAGAAATAGGTGTAATATACCTCTTAAAATCTAAATTTCTAATTTCTTCTTCTTTTTCTTTTTCTTCTTCTTCTCTTTCTCTCCTCTCTATTTCTCTCTTATCTCTCTCTAAAGGGATAGCTCGACCCAAAAATGAGCAAATTATGATTTCAAAAGTGTATTTTTATACTAAGAGGCAAATTTTTGGTATTTACGAATTTGCCTCAAAAACTTTTAAAGTATTACAATTTGATCCCTAAAATAAATCTAAAGTCTTACAAATAAACCCAATACTAATAGTATATTCTTAACTTATAAAAATACTACTAATAACAATATAAAAATCAAGGATCACCCACATACAAATAAAATATATTTATATATATATAAATACATATTCTTTCCTGTTGTAGATACTGGTTATTACAATCATCATCATCATCATGTGGGATTTGCTTCTGATCAGTTGCTTCTGACTCTTCATCTTCTATCATTATTTATTGAGGAGAACTTAGTTCAATTGCAACCTTTTTCAGTTATTGATCATTACTAAAATCTTCAAATGTTTGATCATAATAAAATACAACATCTTTGATTCTCACCATTTTCTTCTTTTTTTGATCCCAAAATCTATACCCGAATTCTTCATCTCCATAACCTATAAAGATACATAGAGTAACCTTGTCATCAAGCTTTAATATTTATTCTTTTGGTATGTGTACAAATGCCTCACAACTAAATACCTTCAGATGAAAGTAAGAAACATCTTTCTCGATCCATACTTTTTCTAGAATATCTAACTCAAAAGCAACTGATGGAGATTTATTGAGTAGGTAATAAGTAGTCTGTACAATCGCAACTGCATCTTAGAAAGGTTTTGGTAGTTTGGCTGCTCTCAGTATACTCCTAACTTGTTCTATAATGGTGCAATTCATCTTTTCAGCTACAACATTATATTTAGGAGTTTCAGGAATAATCTTTTCATGTTGAATCTCATGTTTAGAATTGTAGTATCTAAACTTATAGGAAGTGTATTCTTTTCCATTGTCTTATCGAAGATACTTCAAAGGTTTTCCAGTTTCTCTTTCTACCATAGCATGAAACTTTTAAAAAATATAAAACACTTGATCTTTTTTTTTAACAAATACACCAAAACCTTTCTAGAAGCATATTCTATAAAGGTTACAAAATATTTGACTCATCCTAAAGATTCAACTTCTAATAGATCACATGCATTAGAATATACTTTATCTAATATATTCTTTCTTCTGACAGAGGAACTACTAAATGAAATTTTATGTTGTTTTCCAAATAAACAATAATCACAGGGGTCAGACGTAACACATTTCACTAAGGGAATAAAGTTCTTCTCGGCAAGAATTTATAGCCCATTTTCACTTATATGGCCAAGCAGCTTATGCCATAAATTTAGTAAAGATTCCACTGCTACATTCACGTTACTCATAAAAGCTTTTTCATGTGTTTTATACATATTGCAACAGAGCTTTCCTCTTGTAACAATCACCGATCTTTTATTGAGTTTTCATCTGCCATTGTCGAAATAATTTTCATAGCTTTACTCATCCAAAGCATTTATTGAGATCAAATTGAGACGTAATTCTAGAATATGCCTCGCATCGTTTAATGTCAATTTGCATCTAACATTTATTTAAATGCAAACATGTCCAATTCTAATAATTTTACAGCAAGCTAAATTTCCCATCTTCATAGAACCAAAGTCTTCTTCTTTATAAGTGGTAAATATTTCATTACTAGGGCTGATGTGAAATAAAGCTTCTAAATCAACCACTCATTCAGTCGTATTATCATTAACAAGTAAACATTCATCAACAAATAGAGAAACTTCATCTTTCTTTATAATTGTTACAGCTGTATTGTTGTCATTTTCTTTCATCTTATGGCTACTTTACTACTCTTTTCGCTTTAGTACCCGATATTTCCTTTTTATATGGCTTGATTTTCCACAATGATAGTAAGAAAATATTTTGTCTTTGAATTTTGATCTCCTTATAGACTTTTCATTATGACTTTTTTCTTCTCGACCTTTGCTTTTCCCCCTGTTTTTAGTAACAAGGGCCTGTAATTCTCTAACGCGTGTTTTATTATAATTTTCAAATGAAATCAAGGCCGCAAAGACAACTTCAAACTCAAGGGTATCTTTTTCATAGGCGAGAGTTGTAATGAGATGATCATACGACGCGGGAAGTGTTGCCATCAAAAGTACAGCTTTCTCTTCATCTGTAAACTTCACATTAAACTTTGATAATTGTGAGATCATGCCATTGAAGTTGCTCAAATGATGCAACATATCAATATTCTTGGACATCCGCATCTAATATAACTCATTCCATAAGTGAAACTTCTTAGACAGATTCTTTGATATGTACAGCTTCTCCAATGTCTCCTAGGTTTCTTTAGCTGTCTTGCACTCTTTAGACTCAATATTTTGCAAGACACTATCTGAGAGATTTAAACGAATTGTACTACCTACAACTTCATCCATATCATCCCATTGTTCATCGATAACTTTATCATAGTTTTTATTTTTTTTCCTAATAAAGCTTTGTAAACATTTTGTTGGATGAGAAGATCTTTCATTCTCCTTTACCAAAGCGAAAAACTGTTGCTGCATTTGTTACAGTGCTAAACTTCTCAATTTTAATTTTCTGTCTTACCAACTGAATACTACAGTAATCGCATTTGCTACAGTGCTATACAGTAAACTATAGTATTCTGCTACTATGATATACGGTAACTATAGTATTTAGCTACTGTACAACCAATTTTTCAGCAAGAAATTTTCAACTTGCTATGATACCAATTGTTGGAATCAGAGTGTGCACAACGAAAAGTTTAATATTGAAATGAAAGGGAAAGTGTAGGTGGTATACTGTCACAATTTGTTCTGTAAAGAGAAAAATCACGAGGTGACAATATACCACCTACATAAAAAATTCTCCACTATAAAAATAGGTACACAATATTTCTCTCAAGTTTGTGTAAAAAACTTGAGAAATACTCTTTTAGTATTTCTCTCACTCTTTTTTTCTCTAAATTTCTTGCTCTATTGAATTTTTTATTTATCTCATTCTCATATATCTTTTCTCTTTGCATTGCCTCTCTTATAATGCATTTCTCACCCCAAGCTTTTGAAGGCTTAACATATATATATAGGTGAGTTGAGAGGAAATCTATATTTTAGAAAGTCAAAAAATGTAGGCTATGTTAATTCAATTTGGTTACACTTTTTTCTTCTTGTCAAAAAATGTGGCCACCAAAATGTCTCTTTGTCAAAATGTTGGCTACCAAATTTTAATTTTTAAGAAGTATAGGCTTCAACAATTCTTCTTTGTCAATTGTATTGTATTGTAAAAGTTGAGTTGGAAATGATTTCTCATTAGTGTTAAGAGCATAACCTTCCTCTAGGACAACTAGCTTGTTTTCTAAGTGCATGCATCGTATTGTTTGGCTTTTTGCTATATTTTCTCATCACCATAGATGAAACTTCAATCTGTTGTTTTATGAGTATTATGAATCATGAACTTTTATATTATAATACATCTCCAAGATACTTTCCAATACTTAAATTATGTTGTAGGTTTGGTTTGAATTTTGAAATTGTGGTGACATGACTTTGAAATTATAGTTCCATAAAGCAAATGAGTATTTGGCAACTTTTGAAGTAAGATGAACGTCGTTTTGAAGTTGTATAAACTTTTTGTAAGATAATTGTGAAATAAAATCAACCTAATTTCGAAGTATAATTGTAAAACCAAAGTTTTAACTATTTTTCAATATTAAGCAAGAATGCAATAATTATAAGGATGTGTACTTGCGATAGTGGCTTAGTGATAGAATTTGCGCTACATCTTTTTCTCCACTATAATGAATTTCTTAAGCTCAAAGATTTTAAATAAAAAATAGACCTTTTTGAATATTTTTAATTCTTATGATTATTTATAAAATGAGAACAAAACAGTCTTTTTTTAATAAATATATAACTCTTTTTGTAAAAAAAAAATCATTTAGTTCATTTAACTATTTTTATTTCTAAAAATTATTTAGTTCATCTCTTAAATAAAAAATGTTTAGATATTAATGTATTCTCTCCACTTAATTTGCATGATGAAAATACTCTTATCTTCTTCATTTTTCATGGTTTTGACTTTGGCCTTTTTAATACTTAAATTACAATATAGTGATTTAAGCTTTTACTCAAATTCATAATTTTATTTTTGTTGATCGAAAAATCTAGTCTTTTGGACCAACAAATTTTAAATTTATTTTTGTGGGAGTGAGTTTAGGCTTGTTGAATTAGGCTGCATTGGAATGGAACTCCAGACCAAGTCATTCCTACTTTCCTGCAAAAATAAAGATGTTATGATCTCGCTGATAAAGACCATCTAATGCCTAAGTTAGAGACCTTGTAGGATAAACAACATTTTCATATTTCTGAGAGAGAAAATGTTATTACCTCTCTTATGTGGTGTTCTCCCCTTTTATAGATGGATTATGTGTATATTAACCCTAAAAAATCGTGGGCGATTGATTGAGTTTTTTCTTTCTTAATCAGCGGTGTGTTTAGGTGATTAGGATCCTATGATTATGGCTACTTACCTTATAGGTGGCATGTCCCAAAGATTATGGTTCCTAGGATCGTGGGTATTTGCCTTGTTAGTGATGTGCATTGGACTTGATCTCGTAATTCTTGTGATCCTCATTAAATAGGATTGGAAAAGCTTGTATTTTTTACGTTCATTATCCTTGGATTGGTTCCATTCGTGTATGTCAATTACTAGGGACTTGAGTACCCTTACAAGGAATGATTTCAAGGAGTGATATATTTCTCGAACCAAATTTTGAGAGGGTTTAGGTTTATCCTTTTGGACTGATTGTAAGGAGTGGCTCAAACTTAACAGACAGGATGACTTTTAAGGGGAACAATTTTGTTAACTTTGAGTTTTGAGAAAAAAAAAATTAAAAGGATGATTTGGGATAAAACAAAAAGTTAAAAATTAAAGAAATGAAAAAAAATAGAAGAGTAAAAATTTGAGGAAGTTACAAAAAAAAAAAGAAGTAAAAAGAGGAGGATAATTTTATTTTCCAAATTAGGTACATGAGATGATAATGGAATTAAAATTAAATTCGTTGTGAAAATATAATTTGTGAAAACCTTAGAGGTACAGTGTTAATCCCCCCGAGGACCGGACTTGATAATTCTCTTCCTCAAAAGTCAAAATATCTGTACAACTCTCCTCGCGCCTTTTCTCGCTTGCAGACACATATCCCCAAGTGGACCTCATTCTAGAAGTCAGTGGGCCCCATTACAGTGGTCTTATATAAGTTATATGTCTTATCACTCCTCTCTGACCAAGGACTGTGCCTTATCATACAAGCCTATTGACTTATATATTTCCCGTATACATCGCCACTTATATGATTCTCCCCCCTTCACTCTTACGTTACGTCTCTCACCGTCTTGCGCCGCGACGAGCTACAGAGTTAAGAGAGAAAGAAAAAGAAACACAGATTTTTCTTTAAAAAGCAAAATTTTATTTTCCTAAATTAATCTTTTCCATTTCCTTCAATTTCTTTTTATTCACTTTTTCAGGTTAGCTTTTTCTCCATTACTATTTTCTTTTTATCAGTTCGCTTTATATGCCTTTAACTTGTTTTTCTTAAATTTTTTTGGGTTTGACAAGATATAAGTATTTATTTCTTGTGCACATAATCTAATTTCTTAATTATTTTGTTTAATTTTTTATTTGAAAACCTTACGTTTCTTTTTTCTTTTTAATCTGAATATCGAACTCCAACTCACTTGATTTATTAAACTAGTGAATTAATTTGTCAAATTACGACTTTTTTTGGACGTAGCAGCTTTTATCATATTTCTTTCTTGATCGTTTTTATTATCTTGATAGTGACTGGTTTGTTTGTGTTTTCGAAGACGGCTGTCTAATTTTGGGTGTTTTTAGTGTTTATTTATTTATCTTGGATTCATTTTGATTAATAAAAGCCCTAACCTTTTGGCCTTTGCTTGGTTGCTCAGAAAATTGATCAATCGAGAAAGGTGAAAGTTTTCCGGAGTTTTAACATCGAGAGTAATATTACGGGGTTATTTTTTTAATTATAGAAGAAATGAATCTAGACCATCAGAGCAACTTTTTGTTTTGTTTTTTTTACTGTTTGTGGGTGATGAATCTCTATTTCATGGGTCATGATGAATCTCTAATACAGTGTGCTTAACAAAACCCACCTTGTTTGGTTGCAGAGAAAATGAAGGAAAAGAAAATAATAATGATACTATGTTCTGTTTCACGTCTACTTGATCAAAATTCAAAATCCCAGACATGCCCCTAAAGATATTCAATTATGTTTACATGTGTTTTGCTAGTGGATACACTGAAAACTCCGACTTAAATAACCAAATGATCTTGTAGGTTGTTGGCTATTTCATTTTATCAAATTCTCCAATTTGGTTTCGTTTATAGGTTTGGGAGACAATAAAGCACTGTTGCGAAGATGTCTACTCTTAGTAAAGAGCTTGTTGTTCTGATCTTACAGTTCCTTGACGAGGAAGGTTTCAAAGAAAGTGCTCACATGTAAGTTTCGCTCTCTAGCTCTCTTTCTCTTCTAAACCAGTCACTCACACATGCATGTTACATAGAGATGTATGCCTTAAAATTCTCATGATGATTATTTGTGACCTAATCATTATCATTGGATGTGTAGGCTTGAGCGTGAAAGCGGATTTTACTTTGATGTGAAGTTTTTTGAGGACAAGGTACTCGATGGGAAATGAGAAGAGGTTGAGAGGTATCTTTCTGGCTTCACAAAGGTCAAAGACAATAGGTACTCAACCAAGATCTATTTTGAGATCAGGAAACAGAATTTTCTTGAGGCATTGGACAGGTGAAACTTTTTTTGGTTTAATAAATCTCAAATTATCATTCTGTTCCAGACATTTCGCTACTAGCCCTGTTTTTCAATGAATTGTTTGGTATGTTACAGCCATGATCATGCAAAGGCCATAGATATCCTTAAGAAGGATTTCAAAGCTTTTGCCCCTGATAATGAAGAGCTGTTCAAAGAATTGACTCAGCTTTTGACACTAGATGATATAAGGTATAAAGTCCACACTAGTTCCTTCATTGCAGATTTTGTGATTACATAATAAGATGAGCTCCTTTTATCTGTATTATATAGAGAACACGACTTGCAAGGGAAATTATGATGTGCGAACTCAAAAAAATAATTGAGGCGAATCCCTCGGAAATTGAAATTTCCTAGCATCAAACATCAGAGGCTACGGCGTCTCATTAACCAAGGGTAAAATTTTTTTTCTTCATTTCTGGACATCATGATTGATGTTATACCCTTTCCCTGAAGAGAAAACTGAATTGGGCTAACTGTTCATTAGATTGAAATGATTCTGTAAATTTCTTTACTGTAGCTTTGCCAACTAGAATGGTTTTTAACTCCTTTTTTTTTTAAATTCTAGATATGGTTATCGGGCATTAAGAGAGAATTGAATTAAGCTTGTTTGACAGCCTGAATTGGCAGCACATACATTGCACAAATCCTCACCCAAATCCTAATATAAGTACCCTTTTTGTGGATCATGTCTGTCAACCGGAAGACTCTGATTTGTCCGCCCAGTCAACTGAGAGCAATGCACTGGTAAACTCAAAACTTGGTTCTGTTACAGGTCTTAATCTAGTGTGCTAGTTCTCTATTTTGTATTGTTTTTAAAACTTCTTTTAAGAATGAATTTTATATTTTTAGTCTTCTCAAGCTGCACCAGTTCCAGTTTTAACTTCCCCAGCCAGTTGGAATTCTAGTCCATCTATGCTAAATGATTCTGCAGTGTCTCCTGGAGTTTTGTCTCTCATTGGTCCAGCAATTACAGGTAATGGTTTAATGTTTTCATTATTTTTTTTAATTAGGTCTATGGTTTTAGCTCATTATTTTGCAAATATATTTTTTTTTCTATTTATGTCTACTACCTCTTGGTAGCTGCAACAAAGGAAGGCCTGGAGGACTCTGATATTATGTCTGAGAAAAATCCAATCGGGATTTTGGATTAGGTAAAGCTTGATTAACTTTTTCTGCAACATACAACAGTTAAAAGAAATCTTTTTTGGTAGTCATGGTCTTCTACTTATACGTGTAGGTAGCATCAACTATTACGTATCCTGGTGTAAGTCGCAGCAACATTCCTGATTACTTGCCCAAGAATTCTTTGAAGAACGACATGTTCCAATGTTCTGGACAAACCAGCCTTACTGATTTTCCCAAGACAGTTGCACAGACCTTGTTTGAGGGATCATCTCCAGTGACCCTGGATTTTCATCCTGTTCATCATACTTTCCTCCTAGGTCGACCCATGCAAATTTTGTTTTGTACTTCTCAATTTATGGTGAATATCTAACTTTTATATTAAACATGACTTATGAATGTCGCTGGTGCAATTCTTCAGTTGGAACCAATATAGGAGACATAGGGTTGTGGGATGTTGATTCTGGGCAAAAGTTGCTTTCCAGAGACTTTTAAGGTTTGGGATATTACAGCATGCTCCATGTTGTTCAAGGTTTATCCCCTTCCTAACCAAAAAAGCGAAACATCTAGCCAACAATGTAGTTGAATTCATAAGATCTGAATCAATTTCAAATATATGCAGACAGCTTTGGTTGGAGATCCAGTTGTTTCTGTTAATCGCGTTACTAGGAGTCCCGACGATTCTTTATTAGGAAAGTACAAAACAATGGGATCACTGCAGTAGAAAACTAACCAGTAATTTGATCAATGTTTGTTGTTCTTGTTTTCAACAGGGGTAGCGTATTCAAAACATAGTCCAATTTTATTCTTACCATGGTGGCTGGTATTTCACTCAATCAACATAAATATGCTAGTGATTTGGTGGCTACAGCTGGACTGCAAGAAGCTACCTCTGTTGATACTCCTATGGAATTAAATGTCAAACTTCGCAAAGAGGATGGTGATTTGTTGATCCCAGTTTATATCGAAAATTGGTGGGTAGTCTTGTCTATCTCACCATCACTAAATCAGATATTTCTTTTACTGTATAGCAAGTCAGCCAGTTTCTTCAGACTCCTCGTGATCTTCATTTGGCTGCTGTTCGTAGGATCATACGCTATGTTCAGGGCACTTCTGCCCGTGGCTTATTCTTTCCCGCAGACAATTCTCCTCGTCTTGTTGCTTATAGCGATGCTGATTGGGCTAGTTTTGCTGATACACGTCGCTCCATCATTGGTTGGTGCGTGTTCTTAGGCGATGCATTGATCTCCTGAAAGAGTAAGAAGCAAGACAGAGTTTCTAAGTCATCTACAGAATCTGAGTACCGAGCGGTGTCTCTTGCTCTTGCTTGTTCCGAAATTATTTGGTTTCGAGGTTTGCTTGGTGAGTTAGACTTCTCTGAGAACAATCCTACACCTTTACATGCCGATAATACAAGTGCTATTCAGATCACGGCCAATCCTGTCTATCATGAGCGCACAAAGCATATTGAAGTCGACTGTCATTCTATCCGTGAAGCCTTTGAAGCTCGTGTTATCACTCTTCCACATATTTTCACTGAACCACAAATTGCTGATATCTTCACCAAGGCTCTCACTCGTCATCAACATTGCTTCCTAAGTAGCAAATGGATGCTTGTTGATCAACCCGCATCAATTTGAGGGGGGTTGTCAATACACAGCTTTGCTCTCCATATTTGTCAATGGACAGCTGTCAATAAACAGCTTTACTCTCCATATTTGTCAATGGACAGCTTTGCTGTCCATATTGATTTCTATGTATTTTTTTAATTTATTCCTCAGAATAAGGAGATAATTTAGCATTTTTCTATGCATAGAACTCTTTTGTACAGATTATATAATAAAGAGAAATTACAAGGCCAGGAACTCGGCCATTTTATACAACATTTTTGAGTTATTTTTAACAATTTCGGCTACCAATATTGATTTTTTTTCCTCCTAATTTTTAGATTGATGCTCACATTGGGGGCGTAAATGATCTTGCATTCTCTGTCCCTGACGGGCAACTTTTGGTTATAACCTGTGGTTATGACAAGACAATTAAGGTTGTTTTTCCTTTTGGAATTTGACATTCAATTTTAAGCCATGGAGAAAGTGATAATGTGTTTACTAGTGATTGAGTTAAAGGTGTGGAACGTGGTTACTGGTGCCAAAATGTATACCTTTGAAGGTCATGATGCTCCTGTTTATTCTATCTGCCCTCGTACCAAGAAATGCATTCATGTAAGGGCATCTCTTTACTACAGTCATTTCTTGGTGTGCTGACATCTATAATTTAGAGCATTCTTTATTATTATTATTAGCAGTAGTAGTAGTAGTTTTGAGTCTGTAACATATCCTTGTATGTTTTTGTGCATCGGTTTATCTTCTCAACATCAGTGGATGGTAAGATCAAAGCATGGTTATATGATAATATAGGAGCTAGAATTAATTATGATACTCCTGGGCTTGGCTGCACAAGGTTGGGTTATAGTGCTGATGACAGAAAGTTTACATTACTGGCCTTAACTTTCACAATTTGATCTTTCACTTTCTATTATCTTATGGATGAATTAAGATTCACTACTATAATTAAACACTTTGTCAGGCTTTTTTCATGTGGAACTACTAATGACGGAGAGTCATTCCTCGTTGAGTGGGATGAAAGTGAAGGTGCTATAAAAAGGACCTACCAAGGATTGCAGAATAATTCTGTGGCTGTAGTGTAGTTTGATACGACCAAGAACCGGTTTTTGGCTGCTGGAGACGATCATGTGATTAAAATTTGGGATATGGACAAGGTTGATCTGTTCACAACCATCAATGCAGGTGGAGCTTTACCAGTAAGTTCTTCAGTTTGAGCACTCACACATTTTGACGTACGGGAGATGAGTGTCTATCCTTTTCTAGATTTATCTTTCAAGATGAATTTTAATTAAATTTCGGCGATATATTCCATAAGAACAAGAAAGATGGGCTAAGTTGCCCTTCTAATTCTTTTCTTTTCTGAAGGCAAACCCACAAATTCGCTTCAACAAGAAGGGTACGCAGTTGGCTGTTATTGAAAATGAAAACAGAATAAAGATATTGGCTACACCTGAAAGTTATTTTGTTGATGCCTCTAGAATTCTCTCCAATAATCTGAGGAAGGTTAGCACATTAAGCCTTCTCCTATTGTTTTCCTTAGAATATTAATCCTGCCTGATACATTTTATTTCTTGCAGCTTGCAATCAATCCTATTTCAACTGTGACTGGTGCTGGAGATGCTGATGGAGGTGTTCCAGTGGTGAGTCCGTTGAGTATAGAATACGTTTTCTGAGTCTCATCTTTTATCTCACTGGGGCCAGTGCACAAGTATAGTTGCAACTCTTGTCTTTCTTCTTTTGCCTCTTAAGTTAAACTTACGTCTTAGAGATGCTACTTCTGAAGTGTGATGCATAATACACTGGTCTGCTGTAGAACGGGGATCGAAAGAACTTGAGGGAAGTGAAACCAGGAATTTCTGTGGAAGCTGATGACAAATCAAAGGTTGGGAAGCAATTAATTTCAGACCTTCTGAGTGCCAGTCATTGCTGCTTCCTTTTTATGGGAGAGCAAACAAGGTTAGACGTTCCCATTTTCTACCTGCTTTAATTTTATATATTTTCTTTTAGTTTATTTTTCTGTTCCAATATATGTATCAAGCTTTATAAATTTGCATTTTAAAAGAGTCTCTTACTATGCAATAGATGGGGTGTGCACATACTAGCAGAGTGTCCATACATGATAAGTAAGAATAAGTAATTGACGTTCTAGAAATTTTCTTTTGCAATTGTTGTATGTTTCTTTAAAGTTTTAGTAGTTTGAGGTTCCAGTTGCTTGCTAAAATACAAATACTGTTCTCAGTGAACTGATTGTGAGATTTTTTTTAGTCTAATTAACTGTTCTATGTTTCTATTATCAGCAATACACAAGTGGAAACTTTATATGTGGTTCGGTAACTTTTCTTCTAAATTTCTAAATATGTAAAGAAATGATGAAGTTTAAAACCCACAAATCCAAAAAGAACTTTAAATAGCAAGGCTCAAGGAACCAAAACCACTTAAAATGTATAGGTATTCAGGCTGCAAGTTGAAGTAAATTTATCAGAGTCACACTAGCTTCCTATCTTGCCACTGCAGATATCAAGACTCATCTACACAAATGCAGGTCATGCCATTTTGTCATTAGCATCAAATGGCATTCATCTGCTGTGGAAATGGCCAAAAAATGACCTGAATTCGAATGGCGAGGTAAAAGGCAGTCGGTCATAGTTACTCCTCTATAAATTTTAATTTCATGTCTGTTGAAAGTTGTGATTTGAACTGTGGTTAGATTTATTAGAATATTTATTAGAAGGGTATTTTAGTCGTTTACTAGTTTGTTTATATTTCCCTTATTTCTCATTTTCCACATGTATTGTTTCTTATCATTTTGCTCTCACTTTTGCAAGATAGAACCGATTCTTCTTCTTCTTCTTTGTTCTTCTTATTTGCATTTCTTTCTTCTTCCTCTTTACATTTGAGTAATTAACATGGTATCAGAGCAAGGTTATGGAAGGTAGTCTTTTTATCTCTTCAAGAACAAGGGCAAATTTTGAGGGTTCAAGATTCTCATTTGATTCAACTTCTTCACTTTATTTTGTGGCTTCAATCAAGTAAGGATTTATTATTCTAACATTGGGTAACCAGTTCTTTTCAAGTTTCACAAAGGTCAAGCATGTTTGCATAGAGATTGATCCTAATTTTGGCATATTATGATTATTTCGAATTTGTGGTTGTATTTTGGATTGGTATTGTTCTAGTGAGAAATTAGTTGTAGAAGGAAAATATTCTGGTTTTGGGTACTCTATATTGAGGGGATTGAAAGATTTGCAGGGACCATTCTGTCAAAATTTTAGCTTTTTTGGGGTGTTTTTGCAATTTCAAAAAGTTCAGGGGTGTTTTTGCAATTTCTGGAAAACTCGGGCATATTTGTAATTCTGGAAATTTAAGCACTGTTTGTATTTGCAATGGCTAGTAATAGAGATGACTCGCTACAGTCCATTAGTGTAAGATTAGATGGAAAAAATTATTCGTATTGGAGTTATGTGATGAAGAACTTTTTGAAAGGCAAAAAAATGTGGGGTTATGTTTCTGGAATTGTGAGTAAACCTACAAGTACAAGTGATAAGGCAGAGTATGAAAAACTATTAGATAATTGGGAAGTTGATAATTCAAAAATTATCACTTGGATAAACAATTCTGTTGAACACTCAATAGGTACTCAATTGGCAAAGTATGAAACAGCAAAGGAGGTTTGGCAACATTTGGCAAGATTGTATACACAGTCTAACTTTGCAAAACAATATCAGTTAGAACATGATATTCGAGCTCTTGAACAGAAAGGCATGAGTATTCAAGAGTTCTATTCTGCAATGACAGATCTTTGGGATCAGTTGGCTCTTACAGAATCGGAAGAACTACGTGCTTGTGCAGCTTATATTGCTCGTAGAGAAGAGCAACGTCTGGTTCAATTTTTGATGGCACTTCGTGATGATTTTGAGGGTCTTCGTGGCTCTATTTTGCATCGTAGCCCGCTTCCATCTGTTGATTCAGTAGTTAGTGAACTCTTGGCTGACGAGATACGCCTTAAGACTCAGACAGGAAAAGGAATTCTCCCGGTACCTAATGCATCAGTTTTTGTAGTTCCTTCTAAACCTCCTGCTCACTATGAAAATAAGCCTCACTCAAGGGTTGGGATTGATGAATGCAGTTTTTGCAAGCAAAAAGGACATTGGAAGGCTCAATGCCCTAAGCTATTAAATAAAGTACCACAACTACACCAGCAAAGGCATCAATTCAGGCCTCCACAGTTTGGAAGTCAATTTCAACCACGATCATATCGTCCTCCACAGGTTAACACTGCAGCAGTTGTACCACCATCTGATTCTTTTGGATCCGGAACCTCATCCTTAAATCCCGCATTTGCAGCCCTTTCTGAACAGTTTCAGAAGTTTCTTGCTACACAGCCACATGCTATGTCCACCTTTTCTTCGAAAAGTCAATTACCCTCTAGCTCTTCAGGTATGTTGTCATCCACATGGGTTTTAGATTCTGGAGCTTCACATCATATGTCTCCTGATTCGAAATCCTTTATTTCTTTATGTCCTACATCCTCTGTGTCTGTCATGACTGCTGATGGTACTCCTCTACCATTAAAAGGAGTTGGTTCTGTTGACACATCTCATTTGTCACTCTCTAATGTTTATCACATTCCTAAGCTTACATTGAACCTTGTTTCTGTTAGTCAATTGTGTGATTCTGGTTATTCAGTGTCATTTTCTTCTACCTCTTGTTATGTGCAGGATCCGCAGTCTCAGAAGTTGATTGGGACAGGTCGTAGGCGAGGGGGATTATATGTTTTGGACGAGCTGAGATTACCAGTATTTGCAGCTCCTAGTGTTGACTTGTCTTCATTTCGTTTGTCTCCTTCATCATCTAGTTTTTATTTATGGCATTCTCGTCTCGGTCATGTATCATCTTCTCGTTTAAGATTCTTAGCTTCTATGGGTGCCTTAGGAAATTTGCAAACTCATGATATTTCTGATTGTAGTGGTTGTAAACTTGCAAAATTTTCTGCTTTACCTTTTCATCGAAGTACTTCTTGTTCTATTGCACCATTTGATTTAGTCCACTCTGATGTGTGGGGACCTTCTCCCATTGCTACAAAAGGGGGGTCTCGATATTATGTTTCTTTTATTGATGATTACACTCGTTTTTGTTGGATTTATCTTATGAAACGTCGTTCTGACTTCTTTGGCATTTATAGTAACTTTCGAGCTCTTGTAAAAACTCAACATTCTGCAGTTATTAAGTGTTTTAGATGTGATTTGGGTGGTGAATATACTTCCAATAAATTCTGTGATCTACTTGCTTTAGATGGAACTATTCGCCAAACTTCTTGTACAGATACTCCTGAACAAAATGGTGTTGCTGAAAGAAAACATAGGCACATTGTTGAAACTGCTCGCTCTCTTTTGTTGTCATCTTCAGTTCCTAGTGAGTTTTGGGGAGAAGCAGTTCTTACTACAGTCAACCTCATCAATAAGATCCCTTTATCTCATACTTTAGGTTTGTCACCTTTTGAAAAATTATATGGGTATGCTCCTGATTATTCTTCCTTAAGAGTCTTTGGTTCTACTTGTTTTGTCCTTCTTCCTCATGTAGAGCGTACTAAATTGTCATCCCGCTCTACCATTTGTGTGTTTCTTGGTTATGGTGAAGGGCAAAAAGGATATCGTTGTTTTGACCCAGTGTCACAAAAACTATATTGTTCTCGTCATGTTGTGTTTCTTGAGCACATACCTTTCTTTTCTATTCCTGCTACTACTCACAATTTGACCAAATCTGATCTCATTCATATTGATCCTTTCTCTAACCATACAGATAGTTTCTCTCCACATGTCCCTTCCACTACAGACTCTAACTCATCTATTGTTCCTATAGTCCCTTTTCCTCTTTATTATTCTCGCAGGGTTCGCACTGTTAGTTCTGGAGATACTGGTGCGTTGCAGTCTAGAGCTCTTGATAATCCCACTCCTCCTGCAGTTGCCCAAGCTCCTCTTGAGATTGTGGACTCTACTTCTCGTTATCCTCAGCGTACTCGTAAGTCTACTCACCTTTCAGATTTTGTTTACTCTTGTTATTCCAGTTCATTTTCTTCCTTTTTAGCATCTATTCATTGTCTTTCTGAGCCTTTATCCTATAAAGAGGCAATTCTTGACCCTCTTTGGCAGCATGCTATGACTGACGAACTTTCTGCTTTGCAAAAAACTGGTACTTGGGATTTGGTACCTTTACCTTCTGGTAAAAGTACAATTGGTTCTCGTTGGGTATATAAAATCAAGACCAAGTCTGATGGGTCTGTTGAACGCTACAAAGCTAGATTGGTAGCAAAGGGGTTCTCTCAGCAGTATGGTATGGATTATGAGGAGACTTTTGCTCCTGTTGCAAAAATGACTACTGTTCGTACTCTTATTGCAATTGCATCTGTTCGCCAGTGGAATATATCTCAGATGGATGTTAAGAATGCTTTCTTGAATGGTGATTTACATGAAGAAGTTTACATGGTTCCCCCGCCTGGTATTTCTCATAAGCATGGTGAAGTTTGCAAGCTTAAGAAAGCTCTATATGGTCTCAAACAGGCACCTCGAGCTTGGTTTGAGAAGTTTTCTACTGTTATCACTTCTCTTGGGTTTTCCTCCAGTAATCATGACTCCGCTCTTTTTGTCAAGTGCACCACTACTGGTCGTATTTTGCTTTCTCTATATGTTGATGATATGATTATTACTGGTGATGATGTTGATGGTATTGCAGTATTAAAGTCAGAATTAACTCATCAGTTTGAAATGAAGGATTTGGGCCCTTTACGGTACTTTCTGGGTATTGAAGTTGCCTTCTCTCCAAAAGGCTATCTTCTCTCTCAATCTAAGTACACTGCTGATATTCTTGAGCGTGCTTGTCTCACTGATACTAGAACTGTTGATACTCCTTGTGAGCTCAATGTTCAGTATTCTCCTTCAGATGGTAATCCTTTGTCAGACCCCTTATATCGCACTATTGTTGGCAGTTTGGTCTACCTCACTATCACTCGTCCAGATATTGCATATGCTGTTCATATTGTTAGTCAGTTTGTTGCTTCTCCTACTACCATTCATTGGGCAGCTGTTCTTCGTATTTTGCGGTATCTGCGGGGTACCATTTTTCATAGTCTTTTACTTCCATCCACTTCTTCATTGGAACTGTGTGCATATTCTGATGCTGATCATGGTCGTGATTCTACAAGTCGCAAGTCTGTTACTGGTTTTTGTATCTTTTTGGGGGATTCTCTTATTTCGTGGAAAAGCAAGAAACAAACTGTTGTCTCTCAATCTTCTACTGAAGCAGAGTACCGTGCTATGGCATCTACTACCAAAGAGATTGTTTGGTTACGTTGGTTACTTGCCGATATGGGTGTTTCCCTTTCTTCTCCCACTCCTATGTATTGTGATAACAAAAGTGCTATTCAGATTGCTCACAACTCAGTCTTTCATGAGCGGACTAAGCACATCGAAATTGATTGTCATTTTACTCGTCATCACCTCAAGAATGGCACCATTACGTTGCCTTTTGTTTCTTCATCCTTGCAGCTTGCTGACTTTTTTACTAAGTCGCATTCTATTTCACGTTTTCGTTTTCTAGTTAGCAAACTCTCGATGCTTCTTGCTGCTGCATCGTGAGTTTGAGGGGGGGTATTAGAATATTTATTAGAAGGGTATTTTAGTCGTTTACTAGTTTGTTTATATTTCCCTTATTTCTCATTTTCCACATGTATTGTTTCTTATCATTTTGCTCTCACTTTTGCAAGATAGAACCGATTCTTCTTCTTCTTCTTTGTTCTTCTTATTTGCATTTCTTTCTTCTTCCTCTTTACATTTGAGTAATTAACAAGATTATCATCACAATAAGATGTCAAATGTAGGCAACTACCAAGGTTTCTCCTCAATTATGGCAACCAAGGAGCTCACGACTGATGATAAACCCAATGGACAGCAATCTTGAAGAGGCTGTGCCTTGTTTTGCTTTGTCCAGGAATGATTCTTATCTCTTGTCATCATCAGGAGGGATGATTTCCCTATTCAACATGGTGACCTTTAAAGTAAGCTCAAGAAATATGTGAATTACGACATACACTTAAAACCTTTTTAGTGTTGAATCACACATATCCTTCTTTTGACCATGATTTATTTCTTTATGTACAACAGAATAATCATAAACTATTCATAGAAACCAAACTATAATCATAAATCTTATTTTTTCTAGTGTGGATAAGTTGAAAACACATGTTCACATAGTATTTGAGAACTAGCATTACTCCACAGGCAACATAATTTTTTTATTTTTCATAAAATTACTTTCTTGAAGCTTGTAGAAGTGTTTGGACATGTGGTTTGCATACC
The DNA here is from genome assembly GCA_946807835.1 of Ailanthus altissimus. Taxonomy (NCBI): domain Eukaryota; kingdom Viridiplantae; phylum Streptophyta; class Magnoliopsida; order Sapindales; family Simaroubaceae; genus Ailanthus; species Ailanthus altissimus. The sequence continues at coordinate 32,503,075 of OX327689.1, read as the reverse complement.
TACAACTGGATTTTGTGGCCGATATAAAAAATATAATATTCTAGTACCCAAAATAATTGTAAAATCAGTATGCTCAGTATTGTTGTTTATTATGTTGAATCTAACTTACTGTTCTCCCACTTTGGTGGCTAAACATAGACAATTACGAGCATTATGCCTCCCTCACCTCCAGCAACCTGTCTCGTTTTTTACCCCCAAGATAACAATATAGTTGCGATTGGCATGGATGATTCCACAATTCTAATATATAATGTCCGTTTGTCTGAGGTATATCTTCCCATACTCTTTACATGCTTCAATACTATTTCCCAGAATCCTTCTTAATGTTTCTCATTATACTGAGCGATGCAGGTTATAAGCAAGCTTAAAGGCCACTCTAAAAGAGTCACTGACCTTGCCTTCTCTAATGCTCTAAATATAATTGTTTCTTCTGGAACAGATGCTCAGGTTCGTATTTGATATTCTGTGGCATGTTTATGCTTGACCATTATTATCGTCTTAAAGGTGACATGTTTTAGTTTTTTCAGTGATGATTGATAATTTATCTTCTACTCGTGTTGACATTCCTTCTGCAGATTTTTGTATGGGATATTGAAGGGTGGGAAAAAAAGAAATCCAGATTCTTGCAGAGTCCCGGAGGGAAAATACCAGTAGCACCATCTGACACAAACATCCAGTTTCATTGGGACCAGACACGCTTCCTTCTTGCACATGAGACCTAGCAATATATGAAGCCAAGGAACTAAAATGTCTAAAAGAAGTCTGTGCACTTTCTCTATCTCTCTCACATATTAGTGAGCAACTTCTTGTTCATGGACTGTTTTTTGAGGATATAACTAAAGAAATCATCTGATTTGTACTTGCAGTGGGCTCCAAAAAGTACTGAACTTATCTCCCAAGCAACATTCTCATGCGATAGCCAGATAGTGTTAAAAAATTGGTGATTCAATAATTTTAGTTGGACAAAAATTGAGATGACTATCAAAGTGGAGAGTCACAAGAAGTCTAGAACGTGTGAGACACGTATGGAGAAGTTTAGGACGTGTGGGACACGAAAGGGGAAGTGAAATGGGACTCAAAGACGCGAAGGAAACGAAGAAAATCGCGAGGAGAGCTTCCAGCGCCGCAGCGTTAGACGCGAGAAGGGCCAGCGCCGAGGCGCCCAGAGACGAGCGCCGCGACTCCAGAACGGGAGAAAAAGTCCGTTTTGGCTTGGGATTTCAAGTTTTGGAAAATTTTGGACTTCCAAAACAAGTGGACTCTTACTTCAACGAGGAATAGGATTTGTAGGCACGAAATACACCATATATAAACACTTGTAAACCCTTGTTTAAGATTAAGCATCTAAGGTTTCAAGATGTAACCATAAGAGTAGGGGTGGGCAAAAAATCGAAAAACCGAACCGGACCCGAAAAACCGAACCGAATTGGTCGGTTCGGTTCGGTTTTTCTCTTGGTCGGTTCGGTTTTCGGTTTTTTATTTTAAAAACCGAAAAATTCGGTTCGGTTTTCGGTTCGGAAGGCCGAACTGAGAACCGAACCGAAAAAACCGAATTTAAAAAAAAATTAAAAAATTAAAAAAAAAATTAAAAAAAATTTAAAAAATTATAAAACCAAACCGAACCGGTTCGGTTTTTGATTTTTCGGTTCGGTTTTCGGTTTTATTTTTCAAAAACCGACCGGCTCGGTTCGGTTTTCGGTTCACACTAAAAACCGAACCGAACCGGATTTGCCCACCCCTACATAAGAGAGAATAGAGGAGCTAGGTAGGCACTAAGTGCATGGTGCACTAGGGTGTAACCTTGGGGGGTGTTTTCTTCTTTAGGTTCTTTGAGTGAATAAAAGAGAAATACTATAGATCCTTTTGGCTTAGATGCTCGGGCTATTCTTGTGTTTCTTGTAAAAATCTCATATGAGGAGATACGAAGAGGTCTTAGGGAGTTATAATGATCAATGGTAGATGCTTAGAGGTCTCTATAGGAGATACTAAGGGGTCTTGTGGGATCATTGATGATATAAGAAGATACTTTGTGATCTATTTCAATGGGAAGAAGCTGGATCATGGATCCTCCGTAGACGTAGGCAATTTGGGCCGAACCACGTATATCTTGTGTCTTGTGATTGGTTTGTTTTCTTTATCTTTTATTAGTGTGTTAATCTTATGTGTTCTTACTTATGGTGTGAGTTATGATTTTTCGCTGCGCAAAGAGTATCAAAGTTGTGACTTAGTTGATACCATAAGGTGTCAAATTAAAGTGCACGACTTGATATCCTCAACATAATGTATGCCAACTTTGTGGATGGTACTGTATCTGTAGTAACCAGTATCCATAACCGGTAAGAATAAGTATTTATAAATGTATAAATATACGTATTTTATTTGTATGTTGGTGATACTTGATTTATATATTATTATTAGTAGTGTCTGTATAGGTTAAGGTGATACTATTAGCATTGGGTTTAATTGCAAGACTTTAGATTTATTTTAGGGACCAAATTGTAATACTTTGAAAGTTTTGGGGGTAAATTCGTAAATACCAAAAATTAGCCACTTAGTATAAAAATACACTTTTAAAACTCTAATTCTCTCATTTTGGTCGAGCTATCTCTTTTAGAGAGAGAGAAGAGAGAAATAGAGGAGAGAGAAAGAGGAGAAGAAGAAGAAAAAGAAGAAGAAATTGGAATTTTGAATTTCAAGAGGTATATCATACGTATTTCTCAATTTATTGGTATTAATTAAGTTAATTCCTTTAAGTTTTGATTTTTGAAAATATGTATAATTGAGGATTTTTTGTGTATTTCGTAAGATCATATGAGAATTGATGATGATCTATAAGATAGTTTGATAAATCATGATGAATTATGGAATTTCTGCTGGATAACCTCTTGATCTAGGAATTTTATAAATTATTGTGATTCGATTCTGGTTTTTAATTTTGAGTATATGAAATTAGACATGTTTAGGATCATCTGAGACTTTGAATCGATTGAAAATTCTGGAAATTGAATTTATAGTGAATTTACCAAAATGACCCTGAAATTCTGGAAATTTCCTGTGTAAACAGTATAGTACAGTGAAAAATAATTTTTGTCCTACTGAATGATCTTCAAAAATTATTAATTTGTGGAATATGATAAGTTTATATGTCTAATATGATATACTCGGAATTGAGAATTTAGATCAATGTGGTTGAAGTGTTATGATTTGCTAGAATGTATCAGCTCATTGCAGTATTTAATTAACAGATTTTTAAAACTATGGAATAAAATAGTTTTAAAATACTTTTGGCAGTAATTTGGAAGTGAAATATTTATCATGGACTGAGATATGTGTTAAGAGTAATTATGTGGTATTTTTATAATTTTTGAGTCAGTATATGATTTTATAAAATTGGGAGATTGAATATTGTTCAGTAAGTATCTTGATCCTGTCAGGTTTGTAGTTTGGATTCGATGGTGTGTATGGAATGAATTGTGTAGGAACTTTGATATAATATTCATATATAAGAAGGATATATGAGTCAAGAATGGTATATTCTGATTTTGGAGTAATTGGACATCATTTGATCTATTAGAAAATTTTGTTAAGTGTAAGTGATCAGAATAACAGGTTTTGAGAAACCAAGTATTTAGACCAATTTGATGTGATAAATGCATTGTGTATAATTTTGTAAGCTATTTAAAGTATTTTTTGTGAATTGTGAGGCTTATGAAAGGATTAATCTCCATTCATGAAAGGCTTATGAAAGGTTAAGGAGATTTAAGCCTTGTAGCTGAAAGTGTTAAGAGGTAAGTATACTAGACTTTTTACTAGAATCACAATAAACATAATAAGTGTTATGAATGATTTTGTAAATATGGTTAAGAATATGTTTATGTTATGTCAAAGTATGTTTTGATATGAAATGCAAATATATGTTTATGAATGTGAGCATTGACATTGAGCATGGACATACATGTGTTTTTTAAAAGTGAGCTTTCAAAATAAGATATGTTTAACAAAGAAAGCTTTTGAAGTGTAATATGTCCATGAGAAATATTTTGTGTTTTGAGGGTACTTGAACTCACTGTTAACTTAGTAGGCATTTTATGTGATTTGTGGAGCCTTTATGTGTGGCCTTTCCTTCGGGATTGGTATATGTTATGTGTTCCGTATGTAGGGAGGATCCTATTGGTACCTAAAGGAAGTGTGAGTCATCACATTCGTGTGGTGGCGTATTGGTGCATGTGAGAGGACTCACCGATGATCAGGGTGAGGGTTTGGCTTTTACCTTCGGGCATAAGCATTATATGTGTGTAATTTTAAGACCTCACTTGTACTATTCCTCTCATACGGTATGTCACCTACGAGTGACATTTGGCTCATTATGTGATATGTGATATGTAAGTCCTACTAAGTAGTAGTCGAGTAATGGTATTCCTATTATGTGTTTTGAAAGAATGTATAAGCGCTTACATGATATGTGATTTGATAAGATTATGATTTTGATTGATCACAGCATATCATACATATGCATTGTGTACATATATGTATTTGTATTTGATATATGAAAAACTAGTATGCTTACTGAGTTTTATACTCATTATAGTTTATGGTGATTTCAGGTAAATAAGGTATATGTGTGCTTAGCGGATTTGGCAAGGCTTCTGCTGTTCCTTGGGTTCCCTAAGTTGTTAGGTTGCTAAGTGTTTCATTTGGGGACACGTGGGATAAGATATTTGATTTGTCCCTAGTGAATAAATACTTATGTATTATTTTATTGTGTGTGGTTGGATTTAGTTTAAGTTTCACCAAGTGTAGTAATGGATTGATTTTAAGTAAGAATTTGCAATGAATATATTCTGGGCTTCCGGTAATAAAGTTGCTACTGGTGACGTAGTAGAGTGTTAATCTCTGAGAAAACTCTGCGTATCTCCGGTTTACTAATTGTCCCAGTTATAATTCAATTACTATAATTCTGAAAGAAATTAAAATGAATGTTTAAGTATTATTGAATGAATGTAAGTGATGTCGTGTGTCAGATCTTTTGGATCTGGGGCGTAACAGTATCCATATTTAATGCTTCAACCCTTGAATTACATTGCCAGATACTACCCAATGCTTACAATCCTATATCCAGCAGTGCTCACCTTCCTCCTACCACCAGGTAGAATGCATGCTTCCTGCAGTAAAATTCACTCTGTTGTCTGAGTTATTTTACTCATCTCTTCCTTGTTTAGAAATTTTGTCAAAATCGATTCTTCTATTGCAATTCTTTTGCCAAACTCAAAAAACCGATATTGGATCATTGCCATTGTCATATGTTGCTTTTTAGACATGACTCTAATCTTGCGTTTCTATCCCTGCTGCAGTGTCCATGTGTACCCACATGCAATAGCCGCACATCCACAGAAACCAACTCAGTTTGCTGTGGGACTAACAAACGGTGCAGTTTATGCTTAGAGCCTCAAGAACCTGGTGATAAATGGGTCGTGCCGCCACGAGATAAAAGTGTCAGCAATCAGCTCTCATGGTGACAAACATTATGGTTGATTGTCAAACCAATAACTTTAGCTTGAGCCCGTTTATTATGTCTATATATAGAAATCATATGTAGAAGAAGCAGACATGTTTTCATTTCAGTAAATACTAAGCAAGGGCACAGACCTAAAGTTGTCTTGATGATTACGATCCACAGTTATAAAAAAATGTGCTACAGGATTTATGTTTATATTTTATCCAAATATGAATGTCCTGTCCTCCATTTCTTTTGCCCCTTTTTGGTGGGTTTGCCAAATAAATGTTAATTATTGAGATGCTGATACTGATTCTAATGCTGATGCTGATTCTGGATACAAGTTGTTGTGTCATGTGTGTTCGCTAGTGGACCAGCGGCTTCATAAACTATACAATATAGTCCAATATATCCCTTTTTGCATTTTTCTTCTTTCCAAAAATAAAAAATAAAACTTATTTACATAGCAAAAATTTGGTATTTGCAGTTGCAGTTTAGTGGTAAAAGATTTGCGGCGGTATACCTTATATTCAATGGAGATTGTAAATTTAAACTTCACAACTTTCCCCAAGTTAAGTTAATATATATATATATATAATCAAAAATATGTTATTAAATATTATATTTTTTAAAAAAAAATGAGTATTTATAATTATAATATAATATATGATTTTTTTTAAAAGAAAATCTCTTAATAAATTTAATTATAATGACACATAATAAGAATCTTCGTCCATAAATATCACATAATCATTAATTGAGAAGCAATCCGAATGAAAGAATATGTGAATACAAAAGATTCTATTAAAAATGAATCTTAATGATGTTATTTATATACATGCATACTTTTTTTTGTTCTTTATTCTTTTTAATTCTCTATATTAATATTTAACCTTTTTAATTAGAATTGTAGCTCTTTCTAATTTTTTATCTTAATATTTGGTTTCGCCGTTCTTCTATCTTAATATTTGATTTCTTCAATAAATATTATAGTATGTAAAAGAACAAATAAATTATAAAGAATTACAACACGAACAATTAACTGTTATTATAAAAGCGAACTTCAATTCTATGGAAGACTAAAATTAATTATACTAAATCTAAATTTCAATAACACAATACACAAATATACAAAAATTGTGGCATCATATATAAAAATACACAACTTAAAATTTGTTGGAACTATAGAATTTTGACTATGGATTAAAAATGTAAGCATATACTCGGGTAATAGGGAAGACGAATTTACTTTCTTTTTTCTTTTTTGGAATATATAGGTAAGATGTATTTAAATGGAAAAAAAATTAAATTATTTGTATGGATCTACATGATTTACACTTACCCAACACATATACCATAATTATAGGGATAGGATAACTGAAACAAATTACAAATGCCAGATTAAAGTCATTAAAACGGGCCTGGTGCTCCATTTAAAAAAGGAAAAATGAATGAACTTCCAGATCGGGTGCTGGGTTGGAAAGAAAAAATTGCCAACTCTGAGAGGCCCCCGGCTAGCCGCCCCATCCATTCGAATGATATAAAATCAGTGTCCCCTCACACGCGCCTCAATGGAGAGTGGTTGTTCGAAGATCTCCGTGGGAACGTTGACTTGAAATTGGGGCGAAATTACGCAACCCTAGGGGAGAGAATTTGTGCAGAAAATGTTTGTCCGTCTTTGCCCTTGTCATTTACATTTCTAATTCCTGCAACCAAAACCCTTTCATTCATTTTATCTCCCTAATCCTCTCCTCACGAAATTTCAAAATCTTTTCCTTTATTTTCTTTTTTTTTTCCTATTTTCGATTTTTGTTTGTTTGTTAAGAATCAAAATTAGAGTGCAGTGATTTCGCGGGAGATTTGAATTCATCAGCTATGGGAAAGCCAACTGGGAAGAAGAAGAATAATAGCCAAGAGGCCGCGGCCGCGCCGGCTGGACAGAAGCCGGGTAAGTCGAGCAAGACGACGGCGGATCGACCAACCTCAAAAGCGTTGGACGAAGACACGGCGATGTTCATAAGCATGTCGCAAGAGCTTAAAGAAGAAGGTAACAAACTTTATCAAAAGCGAGACCATGAAGGAGCCATGTTGAAGTACGAAAAGGCCCTTAAACTTTTGCCTAAAAACCACATAGATGTTGCTTATCTGAGAAGTAATATGGCTGCTTGTTATATGCAAATGGGGCTCGGTGAATACCCACGAGCTATTAATGAGTGTAATTTGGCTTTAGAAGTGTCTCCAAGATATAGCAAAGCTTTGTTGAAGAGAGCTAAATGTTATCAAGCTTTGAATAGATTGGATTTGGCTTTTAGGGATGTCAATATTGTTTTGAGCATGGAGCCTAATAATTCGTCAGGTTTAGAGATTTTAGAGAGTGTGAAGAAGGACATGATCGAGAAGGGTATTGATATTGATCAAAAAGTGAAAGAAATTGGATTTGACAGTAGCGTAGAGCCACATGGGGCTTTGCATCTGCAAAAAGTGGTTAAGGAGAAATTGAAAAAGAAGAAAAAGAGTGGTAAAATTGAAGAGAAAAAGGCTGTTGTGGAGGAGAAGATGAGTGATGTGAAGGTTAAAGAAGTGGTTACTAATATTGTTGAGGAAGAGAAAGAGGTTACAAAGGCTGTTAATACGGAAGAAAAAGTGGTTACGAAGACGGTGAAGTTGGTGTTTGGGGATGATATAAGGTGGGCACAGTTGCCAGTGAATTGCAGTATTAGATTGCTGAGGGACATTGTTCGGGATAGGTTTCCAAGCTTGAAGGGTGTGCTTGTTAAGTATAGGGATCAGGAGGGTGATCTGGTTACAATAACAACAACTGATGAGTTGAGGTTTGCTGAATTATTGGGTGATTCACAGGGCTCTTTTAGATTGTACATTTTTGAAGTTAGTTTTGATCAAGAACCAGCTTATGATGGAATTGGCAGTCGGGACGAGGTGCAGAAGGTTGAAAAGGAACCAAGTAATGCTGTTGGGAATGGGAAGATTGGGGGAATTGTAGAAGTTGAAAAGCCTACTTGTATTGAAGATTGGATTATTCAGTTTGCTCGGCTGTTTAAGAATCATGTGGGGTTTGATTCTGATTCCTACTTGGATCTTCATGAGCTTGCGATGAAGTTATACTCAGAGGCAATGGAGGATACTGTAACAGGTGAACAAGCCCAGGAACTTTTTGTAATCGCCGCAGATAAGTTCCAAGAGATGGCGGCTCTGGCATTGTTTAATTGGGGAAATATTCACTTGTCCAAGGCGAGGAAGCGGGTCTTCTTACCAGAAGATGGTTCACAGGAATCCATACTTGCCCAGGTTAAGGTTGCATATGAATGGGCCAAGAAAGAGTATATTAAGGCAGGAATGAAATATGAAGAAGCTCTGAAGATCAAACCAGACTTCTATGAAGGTCTTCTTGCACTTGGGCAACAACAGTTCGAGCAAGCAAAGCTTTGCTGGTACTATGCAACTGGGAACAAAATTGATTTAGAGAATGGGACTTCCGAGGAGGTCCTGGAGCTGTTTAACAAGGCCGAGGACAGCATGGAGAGGGGCATGCAGATGTGGGAGGAGATGGAGGAGCAGCGTCTAAATGGTCTCTCCAAACATGACAAATACAAAGATGAGTTGCAGAAAATGGGATTGGATGGTTTGTTTAAAGATATATCTCCGGAAGAGGCTGCAGAGCAGGCTGCAAATATGGGTTCACAGATATATCTCTTATGGGGTACCTTATTGTATGAGCGATCTGTTGTGGAATATAAGCTAGAGATACCTACTTGGGAGGAATGTTTGGAGGTTGCAGTTGAGAAGTTTGAACTTGCTGGAGCTTCACCAACAGATATAGCTGTCATGATAAAGAACCATTGTTCAAATGCAACTGCACTGGAAGGTAAAATATAAAATGCTTCTATATACATGTTGCTCTCTGAAATTTGTTTCTTTTCTCTTGTCCTCCAGTTCTAAATTCATGGAATAAGAAACATTTAATCACTGTGGAAAACATGCAGGTTTTGTCTTTAAAATTGACGAGATAGTTCAGGCATGGAATGAGATGTATGATGTCAAGAGGTGGCAGTTTGGTGTTCCATCTTTCCGGCTAGAACCATTGTTCCGTCGGTGGGCTCCAAAACTTCACTATATCTTGGAGAATCTTTGAAATTTGGTCGGTGGTTTGGAATTATTTAAGGACATTGAACAAGTATTTATGTTTTCATTGGTTCATATTTCAAGGGATGCGCTATAACTGTTAAAAATAGGTAATCTTGTTTTTTATTTTTAGTATTGCTGAATTTAAAATTACCTTGCCCTTTCTAACTATATAACTGTTTGGCTTACTGATTATAAACACTTATATCTATATAACCTTAATGTAGACAGTCACTTCTTGCCTATTAGTTATGTGAATATAATCTGTGTTTGGATTACTTTTGATATTAATACTGGGAGTGGGTTAAAATTTTCAAAAGCTCATTCTTTGTCCACAACTGATGGTTTTAAGCAAACTGAGGATGGCGAATGGATTTTTTAGAGCACATTTTTTCCAATATCAGCTTTAGTTCGACTCATGAATTCGTGGTATTTTGGTTTGGCGGCGGATTTGAGGAAGTGTTTATAATTGGAGGCATCTACAATATAGGACAGATAAACATTTATATAGATCAATAACTTAATAATTGAGTAGTCTTGTCTTTTCAAGTTACTTTTAGTTACTATGCATTTTGTGTTCTACTGCTTTGGGCAAATATGCTCATGTCTTCTAATTTTTAGGGAATAGGAAAATGATTCAAGACTATCCTGTGGCTGAGCATTGTGCTAAATTTTGATGTGCGTTGTTTACATTTATTAACAACACTATGAAAATACAATTAGTTAAAAGGTGTCATGGTTGAATGGAAGGTGGTGATCTGCTGTTGGTGTAAGGTTGGAGGATTTCAAAGGGAACTTGTGTGGTCAGATTTAGACTACAAATTGGAGTTTCTGTGGGACGTCCAGAAGCAGGTCACCATAGTTGCCATTTATATTACTATTCTTTTATTTCACTGGAGAAGAAGAGTGATCTTTTGGAGCAGTCCATCAATGGCCTTTTGCCTTTGCCTCTGCATGATCTGGGGGACCGCAAAGGTGCTATATGGTTTCTAGTTGAAGAATTGAAATACAGCCCTGGATGTAACTAACTGTAATGCAGGATATGTGCATGGATTATAAAGTGTTGCAAAAGACATCTTTTGTTTGATTCGCATCCCATATGCCTTTAACCAAAATGCTCATCTGCATTGCTCTTTCCTTAGTATCTATAATTCTTTTATCCTTAATCACTTACTGGTTTATCATTTCTTAAAGCTAAATGACTGAATGTAACCGTTTCTCATTGGACCTTTCTGTGATTTCAGGTGTTATTTCTTTTTTCTCCATACACAGTTTTGTTCAGCTCGATGTTTTGGAGCAACGAGCAGGAGTTTCAGTTTGATCTTAATGTGTTTGTGATTTGGCTGCAAGGCCGCATATATCATTTTTTATCCCCATTTTCTTTTTTTGGGTGGGGAATTCTTTCATAGAGTAATGGTGAACGGGTGTTCACAGTTTGAAAAATAGTGGGTATATGATTTGATTTATTCATTATTCATCATAGACTGACAGCTTGATCAGTTTTAACCATTTATGGGTTCTGCATTTACGTACTAGTTCATTGGGATATTTGAACAGCTTGGAAATTTTATACTATTTTGATGATGTTTTATTCTGGATTTAAGTTTTTGTCTCTGTAATGAATTAATTACTATTATGTAATTTTTCTTTTTAATTTGAAAGGAGTATTGGAATTCCAGATCTTCACATTAGTTGATAAAGTTATGATTAGGCTAGACCTTCAACCACTTTTAATTTTTCTTCGGTACCACAGAATTTAAATTCAGATTATCATTCAGTTTTTAGACTCTTTGAGCAAAGAAACTTCCTGGAAAACATGTAACACGTGGCACTAAGTGATTAGCTGCGTGTAGTCTGACTTTTAGCCTCCTTGATTTCTGGTAAGAAATTGATTTCTTACCCACTATTGCTTGGGCCGGGCCGGGCCGGGCCAGATGAATCGAATCCTCGACTCACTCCAAAAGCCTCATATCTAGCCACTTCCACTTCAATTATCAAGTATAAGTGGATAACAAGATGAAGCTTTATTTATTATTATGATTTTATTCACTTAAAAAATAAATATTTGATCCACTATTTTTAATTTAATAAGCTGAAACATTTATTTATTTTGAGATATGTAATGGGTTTACATTCATCCATATAATATAAATATAAATTCATAAAATAATTATTCTTAAGTTTAATATCAAACAAATTTTTGTTATGAACATTGTAATTTTTAAAGTTCAATTCTCAATGATAAATCAAGGGTTTTATCCACTTAAATCTTTTTTACAAAAAAAAAAAAAAATTATAGACGACGTTGTTCGGTAAAAACAAAGTTCTTTGGTGTGAAGTGTTTATGGTTTGCAACGTGGCATTTAGAAACACCATATCCGCAGAGGACAATGTACGCTCGTCTACACCATATCATTATCGCCTCGTTGACGTGTTTCTTCTTGAGTTACTTGGAACCAGAATCAAAGCGAGCTTGTATTATATATACACACACGAAGAGAGCGAACAAAGAAAAAGCAAATAGCAAAAGCTAATTCCCACATCCCAATCTCAACCGAAGGTTCCCTCATTCTTTCAAAATTAAGAGTTTTTCAATTATTCGATATTTTAATTTATCGAAAATGGAGAAAATTAGAAGAGCATCACATGCAGGCTCATGGTACACCGATGATTGTAAGTCCTGGAAACGCACACTTGCAATTTCCATATTAAGTTTTTCTTATTTGAGCCAGTGTTTGGTTTCTGAGAAAAAGCTAAGAATTTTCCGATATGCTGCTTGAGGAATTTCAGTTAATAAATACAATTTTTTTGCTTTGTTGCTCAGGATATTGAGGAAAGGAAGGATTTTTTTTTTCTCTCTTTTCTTCCAAAAAAAATAATTAAATAAATATAATGCTTGATGTTAGTCACTAAGGTAAATGACTTTCTTTTTAATAGAATAGTTTGAAGTGATTATGAAATCACTTAAGTTTGTTTTGATACTCGAATTTGGCGTATAAAGTGCAATCATGTATATCAAATACAGTTTCCGAGTTGCGGGAGAAGTTTAAGTGAGAAGGAGGCTGGTGAAGTCCTTCAAGTTGAGAGTATTATTTTAGATGTTAACTGTTGCTACGATATCAGCAGCATAACTTTAGAGTTGCATATGGTTTTTAGTTCAGTTAAGAGTTGGATTTTGGGTGTGTTTTTTCCCAGAAACAATCTCCGTGCATATATTTACTATGTTTCTGAAAGGCAATGCACAATTAGTTACAATGTGTTTGAGTAATTCTATCATCACTTTTTATCGTATTTGTCAGCTAAAAGATTAGCAGAGGAGCTTGATGGTTGGCTCAGAGAAGCTGGGCTACCTAAATCTCCAGAAGTGAGGGGTGTGATCGCTCCGTAAGCTATGAAGAACCCATATTCTGTTTCTCTTATGCCTCAATAACAATTTTAGTACAATGCCCTCATTTTCTTTTCTTTTCTTTCTTTTTCGCTTTGGAATTGGGATTGCAGGCATGCAGGTTATTCGTATTCAGGTCGTGCTGCTGCCTACGCATTTGGAAACATAGACCCAACTAACATGTGCGTTTATGTGTTGTTCACTTTTCACCTGCTTCTTTGTTTTGGTTGACAAAAGATTGGTTTTGATGAACCATCGTTGATTACATATGCAGTCACAATAGGAGATCATCATGCTAAAATAATTGTCTACTATTGCACCTGTTACCTGCAAAACAATTAATTAATTTAGTTGCTTGTTTTGTTGCTAATATGTGCAAAATATAATTACAGTTCTCGAGTATTTCTTCTTGGTCCATCTCACCATTATTACACTCCAAAGTGTGCTCTTTCAAAAGCCACAGTTTACAAGACTCCCATAGGTGATCTACCTATTGATGTGGAAGGTATTTCATTTTATTTTTATTTATGTTTCATCCATTTTATTCTTCTGGAATTCTAGCTTAAATGTGGCTCGATAACAGATGCTACATGACTTTTTTTTTTCTTTCTTCATGTTACTTTCCCTCAATATAGTAGAGGGTTAGTCTAGTGCACTTCGTCTGCTGAAGGTTAGCACTATATTGTGTTTGCATACACGTGTGATTGTTCCTAGGTGTTCTTGTTTTTGCATAAAAAATCTCTTATTAGAGTGGGTTTGGAGAGAGGGGGAATGAATGGCTGAAACAGTATACAGATTTATTCTCAAACGTATGATATATATGAAATGGTTTTGTGTTGTTTTATCTTTCTATCTGTCATTCTGTATTTCCTATTTAGTCTTTTGAACTAAAACTGAGTGATACTTAAATTTGTATCTGTCAGTCATTGAGGAGCTAAAAGCTACTGGAAAATTTGAATTGATGGATATTCGTGTAGATGAGGCAGAACATAGCATGGAAATGCACTTGCCCTATCTTGCAAAAGTATTTGAGGGGTAATTTATGTTGTATAGTCAATTTTTGCTGCCATTTTGTTTTATTACTCACTTCTATTGTTACTGATATAGGCATCAGGTAAAAATTGTACCTATTCTTGTTGGTGCTCTCAGTGCTGAAAATGAAGCAATGTATGGAAGATTGTTAGCCAAATATGTCGATGATCCAAGTAATTTCTTCTCTGTGTCCTCAGATTTTTGTCACTGGGGTTCTCGGTATGTTCCTTCAAGTGCTTAGAATTTGGTCTCCCTTTTTATCTTGACATTTATTTTATTAGCTTTGCCTTCTTGGATCTCTAAATTATACCCATGTAATGATTGAACAATCAAAGTGCAGTTGCTGCAACTACAAGCTGCCAGAAGCGCTTTTCTTTGAGTTGTCGAGAACTGGTTTAAAAGTAAAATAACGGGTGGTCCAAAACAAGCTAACGCGAGTTTTCGAACTATGCTTTTTCTCATTTTTGAACATCAATGAAATAGGCTTTTCCAGAAACAATTTTGAACATAATGACTGTTTTCTATATTCCCCTTGAAAATTGCATCCTACAACCAAATAATCATAACTTACAAAGTATGTTTGCTATAAAGGCCTATAACCAATGCTTGTTATAGACCATTTCTGAAATTAGTGTAGTTATGCAGCATAGTCATTTAGAATGTTGATTTACTTGTAAATAAGGCTTTTGTTAAATGTTAGAGTCCACTGGTCAGCCTGGTGCATTACCTGTACAAATTCACTATATCCACTATGATTCTTAGAAGACTGGTCTGAGATATTTAAAGAATCTATTATATGTTTTTGGTTTTGTAACATGATACTTGACCTCCTGGGCAAATTGCTTACAGAATATATGCATGACATTGTGCATTTAGCCAACCGGACCTTTTTCAAATTTCCAATGTTGTGCCTTTGGTGTCAGGTTCAATTACATGCACTATGACAAGAAATATGGGGCCATACACAAATCTATTGAGGCCTTAGACAAAATGGGCATGGATATAGTAGAAACTGGGGATCCAGATGCATTCAAAAAGTATTTAATGGAGTTTGACAACACAATTTGTGGAAGGCATCCAATTAGTGTTTTCCTCCAGGTAAGTGCCTCATATTGTCTCCCAGTTGCAATAAGGGCTCAATGAGGAATCTTTCCTGCTTGAACAGATATCCATGTAGTTATTAGCAAAAAAAAGGAAATTATCTCCTTCAGAATTACTTGTAATAGCTATATCCCGTTTTTAGTTATAAACTAGTTTCGACTTCTAGGGGCAAGGATGTCTTGAGTAAACAAGCCTTTCTTTGTTGTTCTACTGATTTCAATTTCTAGTCATCTCTTTAACAGATCCATTCGTGATCTTTCACAACTTACTGGATCAAATGCATTCGCTACTTTATACTAAATTATAATTGATTTTTGGTTTTTTTCAGATGTTGAGGAACTGCACCACAAAGATAAAAGTCAAATTCCTTCGATATGAACAATCAAGCCAATGCAAAACAATGAGAGATAGTAGTGTAAGTTATGCATCTGCAGCAGCAAAGGTGGATGCTTGAAGATGTAAGAAATATTATGTAGAATTTACTGGTGTGCTAATCAAATCAATGTCCTGTCAGATATAATTACTTGCATTGCAAGAACCATATCATATTGCGGATCCTCTGTTTTTATGTTGATGTCAATAATGGAACTAGCAACTATCCTCATTTGCCCATGCAGTTAAACTTTATTATAATTTTTCTTCATTCTATATTTCAGTGAGGATCTTTATTTATTTATTTGTGTTTGGGTGGTAGGTGTGGAAGATTATGGGTCTCCATTGATGCATAATCTCAAGCTTAATTAGTATTTTCTAGAGAGAAGTTAGAGAGAATTAGATTTCTAGAGTGGGAGATTTTTGATAAAAATGATTTTGTATGTTCTGATTTAGCTCTAATGAACCTCTTTTATAGTGAAGGGAAAGCTCATAAATTGAGAAATTACAATAATGCCTTTACTGGGACATTGGTAATTTTATGTCTCCTACCGGGTGAAGAGGGACAATTGTGACCACACAGAATTTACAAATTCTAGTTAAACATTAATGCCCGGTGAAATTATTGGAATTATTCAGTTGAATCTATATTAAAATTTTGTGCCTGAATTTGGATGACGTGCCTCCCTTAGTTTCTAGATGACCATTTTGGGTGTTGGCAAATTGTTAGATGTTACTTTCTGGAAGTCATCGAGGAATATAAAGAAAAAAAATGTTTGCTTTTGGAAAAGGGTAACTTAACGGTTAAAAGAAGCAAAGGTTTCTTGGCATTTTCTCGTCGAAAACTATCGAATAACAAGAGGATGTGAGAGAAAAGGAAACGTGAGAGGGTGATGCAACTTAAGAGCTTCGTCAATCAAATAAAGTGTACGCAAACCCCGACGACAAGCCCCACACTCATTATAAAGGCCCGTATATAACGGGGTTGCTGTCGGGCCGGCTTTTCTTTTTCTTTTACCCTTCACTTATAATTCTCGTGCAGCGTCAAGTGACAAGAGTGAATTAGTACAATTTAATTGAGTAAATCTATATAATTTAATTTATATAAAAAATATATATTAAATACAACGAGACTATACAAACTGAGATTTAAATCCTAATTCCATATTCTTACTATGTTACAAATTAACTTACCATTGCCACATCAAATGGATGTACAATTTAATATTCCAACTTTATAAAGTCTAATATTACTTTTTCTTGAAAATCTTAATTATTGAATTAAATTGGAAGAGTTATTAAAGATTTGTATCCAATTTTAAGAATAATATTTTAAATTTCAACTTGTCATTAGTCATTACTAATGTAAGTAGTTCAAAAGCCTGTTATAATCATTATCAATGTTTCCAACAAACTGACAGTAACTGTTTTATTACCGAAATAAAATCTTCTCTTAAACTAAATTTTTAAATTTTTTCTAATACATATTGGCACTTAAATATGAATGGTTCTTTTTATCAATCACCAATCATACGCTTGTATTTGCTTAAGTGAAAGTTTAATTTAATCCCTTAATACCATGGGTAAAGATTTTGCGGTAATATGCACACACGTTCAACTTTCACACAAATTTTTGTGGAACATGCCAAAATTTTCATGAAAGAATATGTACTGATACAAAAGGGAGTTAAAAGAGTATGACTATGAATTTTTGACAGGCTCTCACTCTCTTTTCGGGACAGATGAAGCATCTTTTCCAGGGAAACTTCACGGCTATACCCAAATTGACAAATTAGTAATTTATCCAGTTCCAGCAAAGCTTAAATTCTGCATCTTCAGATTTTCGCCATTCCTAAATCATGCACCCAGATATGAATTAAGATAGCAACCTTCCAACGGAACCGTCATTTGCACAGTCTCAGCTGCAAAATAAAAACCCCAACATCCCTGATTCAACAGGTTGAGCAATGTCCCTTTCGCGTTTGTGTAAAACTCTAAGAAATTCGTATGAGCTTAGATTTCCATCATGATTTGAGTCAAATACATGCAAAATGATGTCAATCACATTGTCAGTGAGTGATACACCGCAGACCTAATATGTTCACAAACAACTCGGTCGATACATATGTAAGTCCTCGGCTGATTTATTGCCTCGTAACTTGTAATCATAATGTGCAAACTCCAATCTCACCATCTACAAGATAAAATGAATGTTCTTTTAGATACAACACTAACATCAATGGGATTTGAATGTAAAACAACACTGATTGGACCAAGAGAAAAATAAACTGACCAACATTGAGGGCTGCAATGTGGCTAAGTATAATGCTAATAAAATCACACGTATACTGTAGCAGAAAACAGCAACTAAAATTTGTTAAAATATCATAGTTCAATATTGTTCAAGTTCTAGGGAGGATAAACATAAAGTGGGTGAAAGGAGGCTTACTTCATGCAAACCTCTCAAAAATTGGACAAATTTATCATGTTAGAGACATGCTCTTCCATCTTTACCAAAGAAGTATCCTACCAAACCTCCATTTTCCACAGTACCACTAACCTTTAGCCCTGTCCGAAGTTCATCCCTATGGAAAGCCCCTTGTCTATTATGAGATCTCATCAAAGCCATCACTTTCTTAAATTCTTCCTTATCAATCTCTCTGTGAACAGAGGTTAAAGATCACTTCGTAGCTCATTGAAGAGAGAGGACGAAAAAGACAGGGAGCAAGAGCACATGAAATGCTTTCTCTTGTAATAGAATCCAATGACTGAGGTCACTCTAGTTGCTCTATGTACCAAGGAAGGTTATGCATTTCCAAAGTATGCTATTTAGTTTAGAAATGAAATTGGAAGATGTGTCAGCACAGCCTGAAAGGCTAAAATTTGTAATAGCACTGATGACCAAGGTTTCAGAGAAAAACTAGCATTTGTCGATCTTCAGATAAATAAAAAGAAAGAAAAGTGATGAAGGATGGATGAGAAAGATAATGGCTAGAGAGGATAAAACCAAAAAGGATATGGAGACGACTAGGCCACACAGTATGTTTTTGGACTGATAATGTTCAAGTACACTCCTCTATAATAACAAGTGTTTAATGAGTTTCATCATGCACGGCAATGCTTATAAAGAACATACAAACCGAAAGAGGGAGGGAAGCGTAAAAAATCGAACATTTCTGTATTTACCACATCAATAGAAGAAAATGAAGGCCTAGTTGCCTAATTGATAAGAACTCCGAACCTATTATCTTTTGTCATGGATCGGGTGTTTGTTATTGACTCATAAGACTAATATGTTAAGTAATACTGCATATCTACTCTTATATACTTAAAATTTACCCAATTTTTATTTAATATGAAGATGTGACATTATCCCCCATTCTTCCAGAGGCTAGGAGACCCACTACTTGGCAGCATGAAAGACTCACATCCCACGTAATAATTTTTATTAGAGTGATTTTGGAGGCTCACATACAAATGAAAATTCAGATGTACTCTAATACCACTTGTCACGAACCGGACGTTTGCCATTGACCTAAAAAATTAGTCTGTTAAATAATATTACATATTCACTTTTATATATTTAAAATTCACTTAATTTTTATTTGACGTGAGATAAGACACTTTTAAACCTATTAACAAAATCATGCATTGATAAATATAAATATAATTTGGTTATGCAAAGATTTCATAATACAAACTCATTGTTGTCGACGTCAAACATCTTGAAAGCCACAGAAAAACTTGACTCTAGAATGCTAGAATGCTGAATTACAAAAAAGATATATATCTGCTCCAAGAAAAAGAAACAAAAGCTTTAATAAAAAAATTATACTGTACACCCAAATATTTGTTCTACAATATGATAAGAATATAATAACAACTCACTCTTTGAAAGATATTAGTCCATCATTATCCATATCAAAGAGCATGAAAAATTCTGAAGGAGGACATCGTAACTCCCCGGGGCTTGTTTCCCCTCTCAAATATCCATCTCTGACGAGGTGCGATTCGGAAGGAGGGAACACAGGAACAATTGCCCGCATTAGATCTGCTGGTCTCATAAGCAATTCTCCTTCTGGTGATCGTATTGATACAAAGTACTCAAAGACCTTTAGGAATTACTACCAAATGTCAAACTCAATGATTAAACAGTATCTTTCACTACTCGGATGAACTCCTAAGTAAGAGACAAGAATAACCATAGCCTAATTGACCAAGTCTATCACATAAGTATCCAAAAGTCTGGCGTGGATCCACCTGTATCACAGAATCTAAATGCAGTCTCACAGCCCACAAATTATACGATTTACCTGAACAATGATCATGGAAGCAATGAAGGAAAATAAAATGACAACAAAGACGATGATACAATCAATAATGATATCAATAGTTTCAAATAATATAAATACTATAATGGTCTAAAATGAGCTACTATATGTGAATTTGTGTCTCTAGTAGTTTCAAATTTCACTTCTTTTTCTTGTGAGCTCAAAGTCCCTCTTACCACTTGAGGTGTTAAATATGTAACTTTGATTGTGATAGAAGATGTAATGAGAATACATGGTAACGTTTATTCCAACCAACAATTGCATAAACAACTAGAATTAATTACCTTCTCAGGTGGACTTCGCAACCTTATTCGCTTCTCGTAATTAAAACCTTTCTTCTATACGTTTCTGTGATCATTCACACAAATCAATTTTCAGTATTGACAATGTTTTGCAATTTCACAAATAAGCTTCAAAGATAACTAAAATATATATTTTAAATCAAGTTTGTTTAATAAATTTATAATTTTTATATAATTTATAATGTACTACACTATCAGATGAATTAGGCATCAATTTTATATATATATATATATATATATATATATAAATATAAATTTATCACCTTCGAAAAGAAACATAGAACTGTAATCAGGCAATGATAATTTAGGTAACAAAGAACTGGAAGAGCTCCGATGATCATCCACCGTAGAATCATCGATCGCGGTTAGCGAAGGACAAAATCGACTTCGAAAAGAAAGCAGATTCAGAATTAGAAGTAGAAGACCAGTATAGTAACCCTAGGCTGGAGCCAAATGCGATCCCCGAATTCCATCTCATTAAAGAATCGAAAGCGGAATCTTTGTGCTGATCGGTTTGAAGGTTCGAGGCGTTGATCAGACGCAATGAGGAAGACGGAGATTAGGCTTGAAAAATCCGTCTTAATCCGCATCTGTCGTATCGTTTCGGCGAAGAAAGTGGAAAGGCGAAGGTTTTAGTTCTCGAGCTTGAGATCGACATGAAGGCTGTCCGGAAATAAAGAAGGAAGGGAAACCTTTCGTAATTTTAGACAAAAGTTTTATTTTATCTTGTCTACGTGATGTCACCGTTTCGGCGGAATCTTCCTACTTTTGGTCTTTTACATATTTGTGTTGGAGTTCTAATGAGTTTGAAGATCAATCCAATTTTAATCGAATTTGATGATTCCCAAAATCCATAATTGCTTGGATGATTGAATGGTGGGAATTAATTTTTTTGAAATAAAACGAGTATATATTCCGCAGAGCCTATAATCTTTTGCAAAGTGTTTGGGATGCAGTGCGTTGATAAGTGTTGGTTAGTGTCATGTCCTACGTCGAATAGAAATTTGGTGAATTTTGGGTATACAGTATTATCTAACAGGTTAGTCTTTTGGGTCAATAGTAAGTGCCTAGTCCATGACAAGTGGTATCAGAGCAGACCCAAATTCTCATTCGTATGTGGGCCCCAAATATTGTCCCAATAGAGATTGCCACATAAAATGTGGGTCCCTTATCCTCCAGGGGATGGGCAATACGGGTCAAGTAGGCCCTAAAAATCCTGTGTCTTGAGCTCCAATAGAGATTGTCACGTGGGTAGTGAGTCCCCTAGTCCAGGGGGGATGGACAATATGGGCCAGGTTGGTCTTTGAGTTTGGGCCGTATTGTGACGAGGGCGTCACGTGATTGGGTGGGTGAGAATGTCACGTCCCACATCGAATAAAAATTTGGTGAATCTTGGGTATATATAGGCGGGTATGCAGTATTACCTAACAGACTAATCTTTTAGGTCAATAACAAATGCTCAACCCGTGACATTAGGCTTTGTTTTCCAGTCTCTCTCCTTTGCATGGCAATAAATTTGTTTCGTGGACCATGGCCGTTGCGATCCATATCATCCCATTTCATCAAATCTTGTCACAACAAATTTATTTGATGTTACGATAAGAAAGGCCCAAAACATATACCCCCAGCTTTTAAAATGATGTTTCAATTTTTTTTTTAAATTTTAAATATAATATTTTAAAAGTCTACTACTAGGACACTCTTTCTCGTTTGCAATTGCAATAAGCCAAAGCATTGTTTGCGTGGTTGCATTTTGGTTAGGTTCCGACCACGAGTCTTTATTTGCGATATAATAGAAGCATATAAAATATGGTAGAAGATAGAGATGGCCATGAAAGAGGACGAGGTCATTCTCATTCTAGCTCAATTTTTTATTTTAAATTTCATTCTCCATCTTATGTTCCAAAAAAATACATAGAGCGAGAATGGAGATTTTTTATGCAGTGAATTTCTTTCTCTTCTCCACTCTATTTTTTTATTTATTAATATTAAATATTAACTTAGATTAAGAAAATTTAATAATATAAAATTTTAACTTATATTATGATTAAAAAGGTATCAAACTAATAAATTAGAATAATATAATAATATCTTTTAATAATATGAATAATAATTACTAAACGTAATTTTAAATAAATAACAAAAAAATAAAAATAATAATTTATATAATATTCAAGTATCTAGAATCATGGTTTGTCCTATTAATTGTTCCATGATCTTATTGAAATCAACGATGTCTAACTAAAAAAATTTTTGTTGTTTACCATAAATAAATAAAAAATGGTAGATTTAATGAATTTTTTATTGTATATTTTTATTTTTATAAATAAAATATATTATTAAACTATGTCCTACTTAAACATAAATTCTAAAATAAAAAATTAATATATTATTTAATATATAAATATCTTATAAAAATTTACATTTAAAATATTGATAAAAAACAAATTCATGATGCTTAATTACATCTATGCTCCATTAATAATTTAAGAGATAATTTTTTTTTATACCCCACCCTATTTTTATAAAAACTATTCTATTCAGAATAAGATCAATGGATCTCCATCTTCACAAAAAATTTCTCATCCCCTAGTAAAGAATTGCAAATTCTACGAGTTTAGCAAATTACAATAACTTCAAATTTGTATATTTATTCTCCTCTAGTGGCCTTTTATGGTAATGTGTAGCATCTAAAACGTGGACTGCTTTAGATTTAGTCATGACGAATTTTTTTTTTTTAGTGATTTTTTTTATTTATATACATATTTATGTATTTATTTATTTATTTCACTAAACATATTTTAATATATATATATATATGAATTATTTTAATTTCATATTTATTTTAAATTTTAAATTTTTGTATGTCGTGTCTCTCAAATCTAAATTTGAAGAGGGTGTTAATTAGTTTAATCCACTCTTAGAGTTGTTGTTTATTTTAGAATACATATATGATATATGACAAAATAAAATAAATTCACAGAATATTATATTGTGATAGTTAATTATTTGTGTCGTAATTTCTTATAATTACATAATGCAATCTTAATTGAAAACGTTAATTGTTCATGAATATTATAAAAAAAAAATTTAAAAAAAGTAAATATGAAGTGTGTAAAGTATATGTATGTGTTGGCCTAGAAATTTAGATAACTTCTTCTTCAACAAGCTAAATTTGTATTTAAGAAAAATGGGACATACCATAGTTGTTCTTCACATGGGTCTATGAAGCGGTGTACTGCAAAATAAAATATGGTGATGGTGTCATTGTTGATAGTGCTGACAAAGATCCTTCGATAATTAAATTAGTCTTCAAAAATAAAATAAAAAGTATTATGAGAGAAAATAAAGTAAGAGGGGAAAATTCAAAACCTATTTTTAAATTGTTGCAGAGCCTCCATTTTTATAGTTATTATGGTAGGTTTTTCTTAAGAAGTCTATTAGTGTAATTTAAATTATGATTCATAATTTCCTATTTTAAGGGGAAATAATTGCACAATCAATACCCATAATTGACTCATCAATTTCTTTAATTAAGAGGTCATTATTGTCCCGTTGATTTTTTTTTTTTTAATTAAGGGACCATGGTTGCCTTATTGATTGATTTCCTTAATTAAAGAATCATAATTACCTCATTGTCTGCCTTAATTTTGGGTATTATAAATCTATAGGGTTAACCTAAAATTCAAGAGAAAACAGTATGTATGTAGAATATATTATTTATGTAAATCCCCATGCATAATAATTTCTACTGCACAGCAATAAAATTAAATAGGCATATCTAACTATGATAAAAAAATTATAATTAATGTTTTAAATTTTTAAATCTATCTATTTGATAAATGAAAATTTTCTTTCACCAAAACAAAAAGCCTATCAGGATCTTATAGTAATTAAATTTACCTTTGCTACAATTTAACGTTTTTAAAACTTATTCAACTTAGTTAAACCAAAATAAATGTTACCCTAATAACAAAACTCTCTCAATTAAAAGCCAAGCAGCTGCCCTCCAAAATTCAGATCTTCATTAGAGAGGGGGCTGTGGCCCTCTCTCCGGTGGTCAAGACCACCTCAGGTGGCTCTCTTCCTCATTTTCGTCTCTAACTTTTTTTTTTCTGCAATTTTTAGACCTCTCTTTTGCTAGTCTGGCGTCGTTCCTCATTCTCTCCGGTGGCCAAGTGGTGTTCCACCAAATCTAATGTCCGATTGACCTTAATGCAGCGGAGCAAATGCCCCATCGTTAGTCAAAGCACAACGGCGAAGATGATCCATCGACAGTTGGTTTGCTCTCTTCTATCGGCCTTCCGTTGACTGAACTGTATTATTGCCAGTGTCATAGTTCCACCGGTTCTAACTGAGCTTAACAGGCTTCGATGACCCATCGTTGGACGCTGCGGCACCTCCTTTCTTCGGTCGGCCAAACTCATAGTATCCCACCATCACCCACAGTCGACATGTTCCTTGACGCAATCGCTGCTCTCTATGTCGTAAAGTTAGTAGCCAATGCTCGTTTTCGGCAAAAGGAGTTATTTTTCCACCGGCACCAAACCCAGCCGGCTACCTGTGCAAGATAAGATTTATTCGGTATTGGTTCTACCTAGGACTTGTTGACTATTTTTGGACAATGTTACAAACGTACGATGTTTTGGTTGTATACGGTGTTTTTATTCTCCCTCCTGCATAAGTATTGTTTTCTTTTACTCTTTTATTATAGGGTTGTTTTATCTCTCTCTTTTTTTTTTTTAAATAGGCTTCGCCAGTTGAAAATATTGTTATTCTCTTTATTTGTAAGGGTTAAGAGTCTTATTAATTCTTTTTTATAAAATTCAATTTATTTAAAAACAAAAGAAAACATAACCTCCAAAAGCAGCAAAGAATGCCATTTTCTTTAAAGCTATAAGATTCAACATTAGCGTGGATGGGGATTTACACAGATTCATAAGAAGAATAAGAGTGCCATTCTTTTTCAAAAGTCGGTTCGGTTAGACATTCCCGATGGCCCATTCATATGTGGGGGACGCTCCATGTGAGCCCCCCCCTTCCGCATGCGTTCTATGCAAGTAACAATTACGTACCAAACCTTATAAAAGTACTTATAAATATTGATTAGGTTGAAATTGGATGCCGCCTTGACACGCAATTATCATTATGCCGAATGAAAATGAACTTTTCGGATCTTCAAGAGACACCTAAATTTATTCTCTTATCCCCGCCCGCAGCTTCTAGAATTTGTCAAGAGAAAAAGAAAATGAAGAAATTTCTTTCAACCTACTTCCCCGTACTTCTTGTCCACAAATTTCCTCACCCTTCAATTGTAAAATCATATCTGCGAATTCAATTGATTCTCCATTTTTCAATTAACCTCTGATAAATTATATTATATTCCTTTTTTTTTTTTGGTCCTGTTTAAATAATATTTTGCATTTCTTTTGGTCAAGGATTTTTAAATAATACTCGGGGCAGAGCCTTTCAATGTTTCCATATTGTCGTCATTTTTCTGGTAACTTTATCAGTAAAAGGTCAAACCAGCTGTCACCGTTAAGATTTAAGATATAACCCGTAATCTGACATCATATTTTGTCAAATTTTTTAATACCTCATATTCGCTTCCCATATTTAAAATTAATATATTTTATTCCCTCAAAGTAATCTCTCTTCCTAATTAAGTCATTTGAAAGTCTCAAGTCTCAAATGGTTCCTTCCACTTCTAATATTTTTCGGTCACACATATCCTTCCACAATTCATGAGCTCCACTTGTGTCAAGGACTTTTAAGGAAATTGACAATTATGAACTTTCGAAGTCCCGTATAGAAATAGAAGTCTCAAAAGTCCGAAGTAACCGCCAATTATGTTCCCATGCGCCTGCAATGACCGAAATAACACTTCAAAAATTAAATAACAAAATATATATATATATATATATATACCAAATTGAAAAAAATATAAAAGTAAAAGAAAGGAAGTACGTTAAGGAATATACCCAATTTGGTAAAATATAACGGCGATACCAACTGCACGGGAAATTGAACGGCGAGATGGAGACGGCGTACAACGCCGTCAACGAGAAACGGATGACGTTAACGGCAAACGTATAGCATACCTCGACGCCGCAGACAGAACAGACGTATGAAACGTCACAACAAATTTCTTCTAACGAATGTAAAATCGAACTAGACATTGCAAGTTTTGAATTGGTTTAAGTGATGATACCAGTTAAAGAGTTAAGAAATGAATTAATTTGGAATTTCAGTTTTTAATTGGTAAATTTTAATGTCCGAGAATATCTCCTTCCATAGCAAATGAGTATGTACAAAAGCATTATCTCCTCAATCCATGTCCCAAAAAACTGAACAAAACTAGGGTTTCTTCGATGTCGCCGAACAAAGCTAGTCGTCCTCATTGACTCCGTCCGGCAGTGCACGAAAATCCCTCTTGCTCGAGTTGACTCAGTTACTGCGTAAGTCAGATAATGCCCGCCGAGTCCTCTCGAACCACGCCAACTCGCCCGAGTCGACTCAGTTCTGAAACTAAATCTAAAACTAGAACCAACCTGAGATGAAATTAAGGATCCTCAGCTTTTGACATGACGGAGAGGCGACTGGGCCTCGGCTGGAAGCCGGCGCGTCTCCTCTGATGATGCGAAGAAGGACGAATCAAATCTCTCAGCGATCTCTTCATCCACTCTCCTTCGACACCACCGATCCTCACCAGCGAATTCGTCATAGCGGATCTTCTCATATGCAAATTATTCGAATGATACGACCCCGATCCGCTGCCGTGGCTGCTAACGACACTGTTCTTGTGTAGACTGCAACGGAACGAGCCCGGGTGCGTCGTGGGTGAACACATACAAGTTTTCTTCTGAAAGGAGATCGGATTATTTTGCTTCGTAACAGAAATAGATCTACTCGGAGAAATAGATTTGTCGATTGAGAAACGAACTGAGGAGGTAAGTGACGCTGACATGTACAAATTGACACGTGTCGGAGATGCAGATCTATGGTGGTTGCTGTGGTGGTTAAAGAAAGTAGAAGATGGAGAAGAGAAGCTAGAACTTGTCGAAGAAGCAAAGGCTGATGATGATGGAGAAGATAAATTATACGGTGAGTGAAATCTACCGGACGGCGACAATGATCGCAATACCGGTCCGTTTGATCTTCTCGTTGATGATATAGCCATTTTTTTAATGCAAAAATGATTTTAAGAAAATAGAAGAACAAGAGAGGAAGAGAAATGAGGCTTTTGAATTATTTCCCCAAAAGGCCCCTGAGGCGGGATGGTTCAGCAAACCTAGCAAGTCTCCAGGGCTGAATTTATAGATTGGAGAAGACAGGGCGAATGGTAATTAAGGGGAAGATTTGAGGGTGATTGTGTTAGAGGAGGTAGCGCGTTTAAACTTAACCATGGTTAGTATAAACTAAGGGGTGCGGTTAGACGGTTTGCTCATTGCTGCCCGGTTTGGGATTCTGATCCAACGGCTGGAATGATGTGGACTGCATAAAGCGACAACAGATGTAGCCGTTTGATTAACAGCTTTTCCGGGTACGTGCAGAGGCTGCCACGTATAAAGTTTCGGGAAACGGTCACAGATCAAAGTACGAAAATGTACCAGTCAAATGCAGGTATTTACAATGTGCCATTGATTAGACTTTTCATGTGGCTTAACTGTCCCTCATCTTTTAAATTATAACCATCATGTCCTTAATAATTTCTTTCCTTTTAGATATTCGGAATTTCTTTTGCCATAAAAAAGAATAATAATCCCATAACAAATTTTTGCCTTTGGGTAATTTAATGGCCGCGATTTGCCTTTAAATTATGAAAGAATGGTAGGTTATGCTTACTCTTGATGTTGAGATGGAAGGTTACTTAAGGCTAATACCCATTTAACATTTTTGCAAAATCTAACCTTCAAATTTTGCATACTAATTAATACGGTAATTAATTTATTATAGTCAGGTGAAGATATAAAATTTGTTAAAATTATTTCATAAATTAATTCTGATCTCAAAAGATTAAAGGTGCCTTGTATTTGTAATAATAAGATGAGGTCAATAGCTACTTTTTTAACAGGCTAGAGATGCCTTTCGAAATAAGTAGCCATCTTAATACGGAATTACGCTCTGTATTTTTTGTGAGGCTAATTTGCGGCTCCGTTCTAGTCAAAGCTTTAACTTATGACTTTATTTCTTAGACTAATTCAAAGTTCAAACTGGTGCCAAGGCTCTAAAGCTACAGCCACCAATCTCAGAAGTCAGAACTGAAGTGATGGTAGACTTTATTTACTTGTTCCCGACTCTATTGAAGATTATGCATTATTAATTAACAAGGTCTACATAGAACTTTCTTGGTCAAAATCTGCACAGAGTTAGATGCATTCTTTGGTGGGCGTACCAAGTCTATTTTCGCTTTATATGAAAAATGTGACCCAAAAAAAACTGTAATCTCGATTTTTTTTGTCTAATTGCAATAACCTATTTAGCCAAAAGAAAAACGTGACATTTCCGTTTCCGTTTACCCATATTATATTAGCTGCTAGCCTGCTGGATTCGGTTGGGTTTTTTTTATATATATAGACGAGGGGAATTTGGATTTAATTTCTTTATTTTAATGAAAGAATAATGTATTATAAATTTTGTATTATTAAGCATTCAAACAAATGCAATTTGGTTTGTATTTTTCAACCCAAGCACAATTTTATTTATATATATGGGTCCCAAAAAAAAAACCTAGCCCACTTAGCAGTAACTCGTTTGGTTGCTTTTGGATTCACGAGACAAAAGTTGGAGCTTTACCCGATTCTTAGTAAAGTTTGGGTAACTGAGAAAATAAATATATACTGGGATAATAACCAGCTAAAATTCTTAATTACAACGCAAGAGGTGCTTGCTATTTTGGCAAGCACCCCTCCTTATGCACACCTCGAATTTAATGTGGGGTTTGAATCCCCCTTCTCCTTAATTGTAGATTCTTTTAAAAAAATATTTTAATTATAACTCCGACTTATAATGTCTTAGTTTGAGTTGTCATTTCCATTGTTATATAAACCTAATACCAATTGAATATATAATCAACATCAGAATCCTATGATATCATCAAACTATTTTAAATTTAGCCAACTTGTCTTTCAGTCTCATCCAAAGCCAATGTAAAGCTATTTATCAAATTTTAATTGGACCAGTAGATTATATTTCGAGAAAAAATGTGATCTCAAATTTAATCTAAAGTATGGTTAACTCTTATGATATCATCAAACTATCTTAAATTTAGCCAACTTGCCTCCCAGTCCCAGTCCCATCCAAAGCCAATGTAAAGCTATTTATCAAATTTTAATTGGATTCGAGAAAAAATGTGATCTCAAATTTATATCTTAAGTATAATTAACATAGTTTAGTTGATTATGATTGTTAAAATGTATATAATATATGTATATCGTAAGTATAGAATATGAAAAAAAATGGTTATGTAGGTAAAAAAAGTTAGGATTGTCTCCTCGCTTATATGTTATACTATTAATGGAATATATAGGAATATATTCTCATATTTTATATAGTATAAGAGTCATTACTCTCTTTTTGATTTCTAATTTTTTTAGCGAAGTCGCTTATTCTTTTTTTGACCACCGTGCTTTTTTTTTTTTTTGTGGTCGTGTCATCAGTTTTTGGATCACAAGTAACTTACCAGTGAAACCCCAAGAAGATAGGCATTGAAACCCCTCCAGATATGCTGACAATAGAATTTGACTTGTTTTTTTGATGCATGTGGACTCTCACTGCTAGTGTCTCTACCTTCAGACAACGCCGGCGATCACTTTTGTGTTAATCCTACAGTCATCAGTCATCGCACCTGCCACCCTTCTTCGCAGCTCACTATTTTTTGATCTTCTTATCTGGCGCGCTTGAGCTCTCATCATTGGTGCCATTATCTTCAGACGATGCTACGAGCAAAAATCGACCATCACCACCACTTACTGGCTACCACTGCAGTCGCTGAAAAATTGCCACTGTATCGCCGAAAAATTGTTCATGGATTGTCAATACCTTCTACATCCTCATTTTCTCCAATTTGTGATTAAATATGGCCATTGAGAGCTCCAGGTTATATGGACGACCTCCTCAAACTACTAACCTTACTCAATCTGATCACATTGACACTACAGACAAGCAACATTCGTTGTTGACTCTTACTAGCACCGACTATAAGGATTATCTTAAATACCAACCGACTAAGCAATCTACCTCTTCCATTACTTTCATTGCACATACTGGTAATTAAATTTTTTGTCTTACTCTGTCATTCTCTCTAGGACCATGGGTCCTCGATTCTAGTGCCTATGATCATAGTTTTGAAAACTTTCAATTACTTTCTCATACTTCTAAATCTAGGCCATTACTGTCAATAACTTTAGCCAATTGGTTCACAACTACTACTAAAGCAATTAGTTAGGCACATCCTATTCTCTCATTACCTTGAGAATTTGTTATTTATATTCTACATTGTCACTTTAATCTTATATCTATTAGTAAACTTACCCACTCTTTAAACTGTACTATCACATTTGTTGATAACTCTGCTGTTATACAGGACCACAGTATTGGACAGCTAATTAACATAGGACATGAGTCACATGGGCTTTATCATCTCGGTCTTCCGCAACCATCTATTTCATGCACTGTCACTGAATCCCCAGAGCTCATTCATAACCGTCTATAATATCCGAGTCTATCAAAACTTTGAACAATGGTTCCAAATCTTTCTAGTTTATTGTCTTTCAATTATGAGTTGTGTCAACTTGGAAAACACTCTCATGGGTTTTTTCGCAAACGAGTCAAAAATCGAGCTCCGTCCCTCATTTAAATTATTTCATTATAATATTTGGGGTCCTAGTCGAATTTATTTTGTTTTAGGATTTAAATATTTTGTTACGTTTATTGATAATTATTCACGTTGCACTTGATTATTTTTAATGAAAGATCGATTTAAACTATTTTCAATCTTTGAATCCTTTTGTGCTGAGATTAAGGCACAATTCTCTACTATTATTCATATATTACGTAGTAATAATGCATGTGAATATGTTTCTACTTAATTTATTAAATTCATGTCTTCTCACTGAATTTTACATCAGTCCTACTATGCTTACACTCTACAACAAAATAGGGTTGTCGAGCGTAAAAACAGGCACCTCATTGAAACTGTTTGCATCTTACTTATCCACAATCATGTTCCTCTCTGATTTTGGGCTGACGTTGTCCTTACTTCTTATTTTTTTATCAACCGCATACCCTCCTCAGTTTTACAGAATTAAGTCCCTCATTTTATTTTACATATTGATTAGTCATTGTATCCTTTCTCACATCGAGTCTTTAATTGTAAGTGCTTTGTTCATGTCTTCTTTCCTAATCAGGATAAGTTATTCGCTCGGTCCATTAAGTGTATCTTTTTAAGATACTCATGTCTTCAAAAAGGGCATAAGTGTTATTCTCCTTACATACGTCGGTATTTTTTGTTTGCTGATGTCATATTTTTAGAGTCTTTTTCTTTTTTTGTTCTCCTCTTGTTCTAACAAACAGATAGTCACAGAGGTTCCTTTAGTTCCTTGTATTGTTCTTCTTCCTGTGCCACCCGTGGCGCTAGTATTTGAGTCAAAATCTAATGTTCCATCTCCAATTAGTGGTAGTCTTATTCCTATTGATTTTGCAGATGATGCCATTAATACTGTTCCTGACGTTCTTGTTGACTTAGTACCTGCCTCGGATTCTTCTTCGACTGTGGTCTTGTCTCCTGATGACCAGTTTTCTATTGTTGTTCGTAAAGGCATATGATATACTCGCAATCCTTATATTATATATAATTTTCTTAGTTATCATCATTTATCTTCACTGTGAAAATGTTGATTGAAAATCATCAGAATATGATTTGGAGATCAAGTCAAGTGCGTAGGGTGCGTACAAATAAAAGGCAGATGCAAAAAGAGACGAAAAACTAATAAGGGTGCACCAGACGCCAGCGCCGCGGCCACCAAGCGCCAGCACCAGCACCAGCACCGTGGCACTCAAGTTCTAGAATGAGCGCCACGGTGCCAAGAGACCAGTACCGCAGCGGTCAGACGAGAGTGCCAGCGCCGCAGCACTAGAGACGGAAACAGTATCCCGAAATAAGGAAACTTCTTTATTTCGTCTCTCACTTGCTTCAGGACTCCCTATTACGACTCTCACACGTATGGGGTAAACCTAGGTCATCCCAAAGCCTATATGAAGGTTATTAATTGGCTTGTAAACACATCTTGATAATATTTGTGATCAATAAGAGATCTTTGTGGTTCTTAGTGGAGAGAAAATCCCTAGAGTGCAAGAGAGGGTTTTCTTTGTGATCTTTGTTGTAAAATGCATAACTTTGTGAGTGCTTTGTGATTCATAATAAGAGAAGAGCGTGATCTTGATCCACTATGGATGTAGGCAAAGTTATCGAACCACGTAATTCTTTGTGTGTTCTTCTTCTACCCCTTTCTCTATTTATTTCTTAATAACTTGTTCTGCATTATTATATTGCTTGGGTGAATTTTTGCTTGTTTGTATGCTTCTGCTTCAACAAACTAGTATCAGAGCTTGGTTCTAAGCAGACATAGCCACACCCAAGTATGAGGTAGAGAAATTCAACGGTACGAATGACTTCAATCTGTGAAAGATGAAGGCTAAGGCGTTGTTGGTGAGCCAAAGGCTTGGCTCTGCATTAGAGGAGACTGCAGCTCCATCTAGTGATGAAGAGAAGACGCCAGAATCATCTAAAGTAGAAATAGAAAGAAAGGATATTCAAGAAAGAGCTCATAGCACAATCGTTCTGTTATTGAGCGACGAAGTACTAAGGGAAGTAGCAGATGAGATGACGGCAATAGGTCTTTGGAAGAAGCTTGAATCTCTTTATATGAGGAAATTGTTGGCCAACAGATTACATATCAAGAAGAAGCTGTATCAGTTGTCCATGTCAGAAGGGACGCCAATGAAAGATCATATAGACGCTTTCAATAAGATCATCATTGATCTTGAGTCTGTCAACATCAAAATAGAAGATGAAGATAGAGCAATTATCCTGCTGAGTTCACTCCTTAAGAGCTATGAGAGTTTTATTGATACACTACTCTACGGCAAAGAGATTTTAATGATGAGTGATGTAAAATCATCATTAAACTCAAAGTTATTAAGAAAGCAGACCGAGGGCAATGTAGAAAGCTTATCTGTAAGAGAAAGGCCCTCATATAGAGATGGAAAGAAAAAAAGCTCAAGGTCAAAGTCTATGACTCCTAGGAAGTGCTATTGCTGCAAGAAAAAGAGGCACTTCATAAAGGACTGTCCTGAGAAGAGAGCACAAGACAAGAAGAAAGCAGATGTTGCGCTTGCCTATGATGATAGTTATGATAATGCATAGACACTCGTCGCTACTGATGGTATGAACTCTGAATAATGGGTTTTATATTATGGTTGTACTTTTCACATATGCCCGTATAAGTCTTGGTTTACAAATTTTTAGCCTATTAGTGGTGGTAAGGTGTTAATGGGTAATGACATTGCATGTCAGATGATGAGAATTGGTAGTATTAAACTTAGGCTATATGATGGGCGAGTGAGAGAGTTGATAGATGTTAGATATGTTCCTGACTTGAAGAGAAACTTGATCTCATTAGGAACTCTAGACCAAAATGGGTGTTCCATCAAGATCAATGGAGGGATTTTAAGAGTTTTGAAGGGTTCTATGGTGGTTATGAGAGGAGAGAAGCGCAAAGGTGTTTATGTGCTTAAAGGTGAAGTCATAAGTGGTTCTGCACTATTCTTTGTAGATGATGAGAGTATGCAAACAATGTTGTGGCATCTTAGATTGGCACATTTAGGCGAGAGAAACCTAAAGAAGTTATATAGTCAAAAGGCGTTTGGTGAGGATAAATTTCAGCCCTTAGAGTTTTGTGAGCATTGTGTGTTTGGAAAAGCACATAGGGTGAGGTTCAGTACCGGCGAGCACAAGACTAAAGGGACGTTTGACTACATACATTCTGATCTTTGGGGACCAGCTCAGACAGCTACTCGTAGTGGTGCCAGGTATTTTCTTAGCTTGATAGACGACTATTCGAGGAAGCTGTGGGTCTATGTGTTGAAGAGTAAGGATCAAGCTTTTGAAGTATTCAAGACTTGTAAGGTTCTTATTGAGAATAAGACTGGCAAAAGAGTGAAGAGGTTGAAAACTGACAACGGCCTCAAATTTTGCAACAGAGAGTTTGATGGGTTTTATGCCAAGCATGGGATTGTAAGGCATAGAAAGATCAACACCGCAGCAGAATGAGGTAGCTGATAGGGGTGGCCAATTTCGGGTTCAAGTCGGGTTCGAGAATTCCGGAACCCGATCGGGACACATTTTCAGTCGGGACAAATTGCGACCCGACCTCGGTTCGGGACGGGTCGAGTAAGAAAATCCCGATTTATTTTTTTAAAAAATATTACTTTGAAACGACATAGTTTTGATTCGGATTCAGGACGGGTCTGGACAATTCGAGACAGTTTGGGTCGGGTTTGGGACAATTCAGGACAGTTCGGGTTCGAGACGAAATCGAAATAATTCAGGACGGTTCGGGTCGGTTCGGGTTCGAGACGGGTCAGAAATTTCTGTTCGGGACAGAAAATTCTGTCCCGAACCCATTCCCGTTCCTGTCCTAAAATTTTAGGACGGGTCGAGTTTGGGAATAATGCCCATCCCTAGTAGCTGAGAGGATGAATATGACCCTACTTGAAAGGGTAAGATGCATGCTTACTATAGCGAAGATGTCCAAAATATTCTGGGGAGAAGTTGTGGTGACTGCAACTTACTTGATTAATAGAAGTCATTCCTCAGCAATTAACTTCAAAATGCCAGAAGAGAAATGGTCTGGCAATCCTCCGAAGTATGACTACCTCAGAATATTTGGTTGTCCTGCCTTTGTACATGTTAAGGAAGGGAAGTGTGAACCCAGAGCTATCAAGGGGGTATTCATAGAATATCTCGAAGGAGTGAAAGGATACAAAGTGTGGTGTAAAGACTTGACACCACCAAGAAGTATCATAAGCCGTGATGTGACATTCGATAAGATGACAATGCTGAAAATCTCTCAAGAAGATGAGAAAGAAGAATCTGTGCCCAAGGAAGATTCAACACCCGAGTCAATAGAAGTTGAAGTGGAGCTTGAATATGGATCTGATATGCCCCCATATCAACACTTCGGCGAAGAGATCCTTGAAGATGAACCAAGAACACCGGTGAGTTCCTCCAAGTCCACCCAAAAAAAGACTAGGACTCCTGAGATGGAACTTGAAGAGTACCAGTTAGCCAGAGATAGGCTAAAGAGAACAATTAACCCACCAGTCGGGTATGCATAAGCAGACTTAGTTGCTCATGCTTTTAATTCTACTTACACTCTTGAGTATGATGAGCCTAGGACATATGGTGAGGCTATGAAGAGTGAAAACAAGAAAGAATGACAGCAGGTCATGGAAGAAGAAATTAGTTCTCTTAGGAAGAATAATACTTGGAAGTTGGTGGAGAGACCTCAAAAGAAGTTAGTCGGGTGCAAGTGGATGTATAAGGTGAATGAGGAGATACCGAGGATTGAGCCTACAAGATTCAAGACTAGGTCAGTAGCACAAGGTTTTACTCAAAGAGAAGGAGTCAATTTTCATGAGATATTCTCTCTAGTTGTTAAGCACACATCTATTAGGATTTTGTTAGCCATGTGTGCAAACATTGATTTACATATAGAGTAGAAGGATGTAAAGACAGCTTTTCTACATGGAGAACTTGAAGAAACGATATACATAGCACAATCGCAAGGGTTCGAGGAGCCTGGAAAATAAGATCATGCTTGTTTGCTAAAGAAGTCATTATACGGGTTAAAGCAATCACCTAAACAGTGGTATAGAAGATTTGATGAGTTTATGATGGCTTATGGCTTTAGTAGGAGCAAGTATTACGGATGCGTGTACTTCAAGAACATAAATTGTGGGATGATGTATTTGCTTCTATACGTCGATGATATGTTGGTCGCGTGCAAGAACATGGAAGAAATACAGAAGCTCAAGAAGCAGTTGAGTGGCGAGTTTGAAAATAAGAATTTAAGAGCAACGAAGAGAATTTTGGGTATGGATATTGTGAGGGAAAGAAGAGATCTTATTTTCTTGTCCCAACAATGATATATAGTCAGAATTTTGGAAAAGTTTGGTATGTCCAACGCGAAGGCTGTCTCTACTCCTTTGGTCATGCATTTTAAACTTTCAGCAGCACAGTCGCCAATATCCGAAGAGGAGAAACTGCAGATGAGCAAAGTACTATATGCAAGCACTGTGGAGAGCATCATGTATGGAATGGTGTGCACAAGACCAGACATAGTACAAGCTGTGAGTGTGGTGAGTAGATACATAACAAATCTGGAAAATGATCACTAGCTTGCAGTAAAGTGGATTATGAGATATCTCAAGAAAACGTCGAATCACGGATTAATGTATAAGAGGGATGAGGACAACAATGAAATAGTAAGAGGGTACGTAGACTCAGATTATGTAGGTGATCTTGACAAGAGAAGATCATCAACAGGCTACGTATTCACAGTATTTGGGTATAGTGTGTGTTGGAGATCAGTTCTACAACACGTGGTTGCACTATCTACTATAGAGGCAGAGTAC
This sequence comes from Ailanthus altissimus, assembly GCA_946807835.1. Lineage (NCBI taxonomy): Eukaryota > Viridiplantae > Streptophyta > Magnoliopsida > Sapindales > Simaroubaceae > Ailanthus > Ailanthus altissimus. The sequence goes on along the minus strand of OX327689.1, from coordinate 32,466,220 downwards.
ATAGTTGTTGGTAAAACTATCAAGGAGGCCGTATGGTTAAAAGGTATATGCGCCGAGGTATTGGCTAGTGAAGATGTGAACACCGGTGTGTACTATGACACTCAGAGTGCCATACACCTAAGCAAGCATCAAGTGTTCCATGAGCGGTCGAAACACATTGATGTGAGATTCCATTACATTCGAGAGATTGTCCAAAGTGGATTATGAGATATCTCAAGAAAACGTCGAATCACGGATTAATGTATAAGAGGGATGAGGACAACAATGAAATAGTAAGAGGGTACGTAGACTCAGATTATGTAGGTGATCTTGACAAGAGAAGATCATTAACAGGCTACGTATTCACAGTATTTGGGTATAGTGTGTGTTGGAGATCAGTTCTACAACACGTGGTTGCACTATCTACTATAGAGGCAGAGTACATAGTTGTTGGTAAAACTATCAAGGAGGCCGTATGGTTAAAAGGTATATGCGCCGAGGTATTGGCTAGTGAAGATGTGAACACCGGTGTGTACTATGACACTCAGAGTGCCATACACCTAAGCAAGCATCAAGTGTTCCATGAGCGGTCGAAACACATTGATGTGAGATTCCATTACATTCGAGAGATTGTCCAAAGTGGTGAAGTTAGTCTAACAAAGATAGCGTCGTCTGAAAACCATGCTGATATGTTGACTAAGCTACTACCCTCAGTTAAGTTCGTCCTATGCAAGGACTTAACCAGAGTCATTACTTTGTGAGGGTAACTGAAGATGCGAAAATGAGAGATCGAGTTGTTTTTGTGGATGATTTTGAATCAAGGAGGGGATTTGTGAGAATGTTGATTGAAAATCATCGGATTATGATTTGGAGATCAAGCCAAGTGCGTAGGGTAGGTATGGATTGAAGACGGATGCGAAGGGAGACGAAAAACTAAGAAGGGCGCACCAAGCGCCAGCGCCGCGGTGATTAGGCATGAGCGCCGCGACACTCATTCCAAAACCTGAGCGCCGCGGCTCCAGGAGATCAGCACCGCAGCACTCAGACGGGTGCGCCAGCGTCTCTGCGCTGGAGACGGGAACAGTATCCTGAAATAAGCAAACTTCTTTATTTCGTCTCCTACTTGCTTCAGGACTCCCTATTACAACTCCCACACCTATAGGATAAATTTAGGTCATCCCAAAGCCTATATAAAGGCTATCAATTGGCTTGTAAACACATCTTGATAATCTTTGTGATCAACAAGAGATCTTTGTGGTTCTTAGTGGAGAGAAAATCCCTAGAGTTAAGAGAGATTTTTCTTTGTGATATTTCTTGTAAAAGGCATAACTTTGTGAGTGCCTTGTAATTCAAAATATGAGAAGAGTGTGATCTTGATCCGCTGTGGACGTAGGCAAAGTTGCCGAACCACGTAATTCTTTATGTGTTCTTCTTCTACCCATTTCTCTATTTATTTCTTAATAACTTGTTCTGCATCATTATATTGCTTGTGTGAATTTTTTGCTTGTTTGTGTACTTTCGCTTCAACATTCACCATATTATACTTTTGTGTCAACTTGATCTTCTATTTCTATTCTTAAAACTCTTTGTGAGGCTCTTTGACATTCTGATTGGCGTCAAGTAATGGTTAAGAAAATGGCTGCTTTGTATGCTAATTGTACATGAGAATTAGTTCTATTGCCACCATGAAACTCTATTATAGGTTATCGATGGGTTTACACTGTTATTGTTGGACCCAATGCTCAGGTGGATAGATTGAAAGTATAGTTGGTTGCCAAATGGTACACTCAGACTTATGGACAAGATTATTACGAAGCTTTCTCTCATGTTGCTAGAATATCATTTGTTCAATTGTTCTTGTTTATAACTGCTATTCATCAATGGCATTTGCACTAGTTTAATATAAAAAATGCTTCTTTTCATGGTGAACTTCACGAATAAATATATATATGGAGCAACCACTTAGGTTTGTTGTTTAAAGGGAGTCTGGTTTAGTATGTAAACTTTGTCGCTCCTTATATAGTTCAAAACAGTCTCCTCATGCCTGGTTTGGCTGTTTCAGTACTATTATCCAGGAGTTTGGCATAATTCGAAGTAAGTCTGATCATTCTATTTTTTATCGACATACACCACATGGTCAGTGCATATATGGTAGTCTACGTTGATGATATTGTTATTAGATGAGATGATCAGGATGGTATTAAGCAATTAAAAGATCGCTTATTTCGTTATTTTCATACTAAAGATTTGGGACTACTAAGATATTTTCTTGATATAGATGTTGCTTAATCTAAGTTTGAAATTTTTATCTCTCAAAGAAAATATGTGTTGGATATTCTATAAGAAACATGGATGTTAGACTGCAGATTTATAAATTCTCTTATGGGTTTTAATAACAAATTTCTACCTATATAAAAGAAGTTTTTTTTTATAGATCCTGAGAGATATCGAAGTTTGGTTGGTAAATTTAATTATCTCACCATCACACGACTTGATATATATATTTTTTTTGTCAGTGTTGTTAGTTAATTTTTACAATCTCCATGTGATAGTTATTAGGATGCAATTATCCGAATTTTATAGTATATCATGGGTGTGCCAGGTAAAGGTTTGTTATATGAGAATAAAGGTCACACACAGGTTGTTGGATACTCAAATGTAGATTTAGCAGATTCTCCATTAGATGGACGATTTATTGCGGGGTATTGTGTTCTTATTGGGGGTAATTTTGTATTGTAAAACAATAAGAAAAAAGACGTTGTTGCCAGGTCAAGTGCATAAGCAGAATATTGTGCCATGACTTTACCAACATGTAAGTTTATATGGTTGAAACAATTGATCCAATAATTAAAATTTACAGACATGTCACAGATGAAGTTATTTTGTGATAATTAAGTTACACTTCACATTTCATCTAACCTAATATTTTATGAAAGGATTAAGCATATAGAAGTTGTCTATCACTTTATTCAAAAGAAAATTTTGTCTTACTGCATTTTCGTCGATCATATTTACTCAAATAATCAGCTAGCAGATTTTCTTACTAAATCTCTTAATGATCCTCGAATTGATTTTATTTATATCAAGTTTGGCGCATATGATTTATATGCTCTAACTTGAGAAAAAGTGTTGAAATATTTATGGTAAGTATAGAATAAGAAAACATTAATGATTATGTAGTTAACTTTCTTTTTATAATTGTCTCCTCTTCTATATATTATATTATTTTTCACAATGAAATACACATAAATATATTCTCTTATTTTACAATAACAAGTATTAGAGTTTGTATAGTTAAACTTTTCAAATGAGCTTAACTAAAAAAACCCTAATATTCGTTACAATGCTTGTCACAACCATTTGAAAAGCTTAACTATACAAACTATAATAATTGTCACAACCAACTAAATTATGTTAACTATACTTTAGATATAAATTTGAGATTATATTTTCTTTCGAAATATAATCATTTGAAAGTAAAATGTTTAAAGTTAGTGATCGTTTAGATGTTAATTAAATTTTTATTTTAAAAATAATAAATTATTTAGTTACACATTATTAAAAATATTTATCTATTATTAAAATTTTAAAAGACACATAATAAAACTTAGATTAAATTTTTATGTAGTTTAATATTTTTTTCATAAAATAAAATTCAAGGCGTGTGTATATACATATATATATATATATATATATACTTATGTGTGACATTAATAAGAAAGTGACAAAAAGTGATGCAACATTTTTAAATATAAGAGAGTAGTGAATATGTTTTTATATGTAAGAGAAGATGATGACAATGGAAGGTGATCGATCATTGACATTTTATTTTATTTATAGAGGTTTGTTGTTGAAGACTACATTTTCTTCGTTTGGTAGGTACCTTATAAGGTATAAAAAAACGCCTAATTACGTTTAAGCGGTTTCAACCACCCAATTTATTTGTGTAAATTAAGTATGATTGAGAATGTACTACCGGCAATAGGACTCATGATTTGGATTACCATTAAATTGAGTAATGATTGAGCTAGGGTAAAAGTCTCAATTACCAGGTGTTTTTTTTTATATAATTATTGCAATTCAAATATTAAATGATTACAATATTACATTTTAAATATTAATTAGTTATAATATATTATTTTAATGTAATTGATTAAATAATTGAAGAAAAAAAATTATTCTCTTAGCATTTAGAGGAACTAACACAATACTCCCAAATAGTTGAAGGAACTATTATATTTTTGCCAGATTCAAATCCGTGACTTAAATCTGAAGTGAATAATAGACTTTATTGTTGGGGCATACGACTTTATGCTTCAATTATCAGTTGTTAAAGCGTAAATTTGTTTGTTTATTTATTATATTTTAAATTATTGAACCACAAATTATTATGAGTTGGAGAGAAGAAAGAGGGGAGGCATAATGAAGATTGAAGGGGGCACATCACATGGGGTGGCAGTTGGGAAAAAAAAAATCACAATCGTCGGTTGAAATAGATAGATAATGTAGTCGTGCGTGGGTCAGCTTGTTTATTTGGAGTGCAAGGCTACCAAATGGAATCAATTATCCGGTGGGCTATGTAGAAAACAAACAAGCAAGTGAAGTGAAAATTGGGCAACTCCATGTTTCCTTTTCTTGCAAGTCTATCCATATCAAACCAGGAGTATTTGCAATATGAGAGGCTTGATTTAATGGCAACAACAACAACAATAATAATGATAATTTTGATCCACATGAAGGGATACATTGGATTATGCCAATTCGATATCCATGATAGAAAGATTCAACAATGTTACCAATTTTGACATAGTTTGTATGCGGGTATTATTCATTATGTACAACTGACACACATTTATCAATAATTCGATAACTGGTGACAAGTGACAATCATTACCAGAAAATGCTTGGTGCTCGGTGGGCCAGAATCCGGGGATACAGAAAACACAGTGCTGGAATTGCCACCCACCACTACGGAGATGAAATGAAATAATAAATAAATTATATAAAAACTGAAATCAGCCTTGAAGTTCTACAAGGGAACTGTGTTTGCAAGATTATTTGGGACCCTGAATTTGAAGGGTATGTCTCATGTGCCCACTCAAGAGTCACATGGATGCTTGAATTTTGGGTCTCGCCAGCCAGTTTGTGGGTAGTGACGTTACATGTATATGTGTCTATATACATATATAATGCGTTGGTTTTATTAACTTTTGTTGATATATTTTTTGTAAAAAGGAATTTTTATTGATATTTTGAAACAGAAGACGCGTTTTCAGTTATGTCATCTCCGCGGCAGCCAACGTGTTGTTCATTCTCATTACTACTAACGCCACACGTAATAGCCGAGTAATATACATAATATGCTATTTACATACCTATAAAATAAGGTAATGTCATGCCGCGTTAATAATAGTTATCAATAATTATGGCCCGGGGCCCTCAAGAAAGATGGCTTATTTCCTAGGGGACAGATCCAAAAGTAATTCCCTAGCAAGCCAGATATGAAAAATAGACTTGGGTCTAAAGCATTCGAGAAGCTATCGAGCATGGACCATCCTCTCAAAACTAGATTTTAAAAATCGAATTGTGGGGGCAGAGCTTGATATAAAACTTCAATCACAATCCTCAAGCCAGTCGCGATACCAAGAAATTAAGCTAATAATCTAAACTTCAAGAAAAAAGTAAATAAAGGATATATGTATTATAGCTTACATATGATGGTGATGTATAATTAATAAACTCAAGATTACCAAAGCAGAGAAAAAAAAGAAAAGATTTTCGTAGTTGCATGACAAAAAAAGAGGCTTTGCAATTACATTTAAGTAACACTTCTAACATTCACAAAACGTTGAATACTGAAATGGGCTAATGCTGATGCCAAAGGAGAGGAGTTACTCTTGGGAATTTTTGTTCCCCTCCAAGTTTTTGTCAAATTTTTTGGTATACATTCTGTGATGCCGTTCTCTGCCATAGATTACCCAGAAGATAAGTGAAAGCATAACTGCAGTTGACACCATTGCCAACCCAATATAGATCCATTTGCTGTAGGATTGCAGATCAGGGCAATGATCCCTATATATTTCATCGAAAGTTTCGCGCAGAAATGTGCAGTCTTGTAGCTCAACTAGGAAAGGACCATAATCTTTCAACTCATTACACAAATCTACAGCTAATGTCATCTGGTCGTATAAGATTGGAGTTAAACGACCTGTCGTTGTACATGCACCGCTTGCTGAAATTTGACAAACATAACTCTTCCAAACCTGCAATAATTGAATTAGTAAGTGTTACAGTTTCACTTAATCACTCAATGTGTCCTCTGGTATACAAGTTTTGCTGGATTCTTTATATGTTACCTGTGTTGCATTGTCCAAATTCAGTTCACCAGCAGTGCAAATTCGGTCTGAAAAGTCGGGGTTAAATGGATTGCACGCTATTGGCACCACTGGACCAGATTGATTGAAGTAAAAGGGTACGAAAGCAGGGGCAAAATTTATGTTTGTAACATTGGTGATGACCTCGTTGACTACTTCGACAAGCTGAGATGTGACTTCTTTGGTTCGCATCAGAGTTTCCTGGGAAGTGGCTTTGTCCACACAGGGTATTATGTCATCTAAAGCTGTATGAGCAGTAGGGTTTTGTACATACTCATTCATGGCAACACAAGTATCTGCAGCCACACTAGTGCATTAAAGAAATAAAGTATTAGCTCTTTGCTGAATAATAGATGCAAATAGCATATGCATGAGAGATATTGTGCGAACAAAATTCACCAAAAAGATATTCTGTTAACCAAATGAGGTGATTATAAATAAGTGTTACGTTTCATATCTAAAAGAAATTGGGTGGGTCTTGGGTATATAAGGGTGGGTATGCAGCATTACCTAACATGCTAGTTTTTTGGGTCAATGGCAAGCGCCCGGCCCGTGACAAGTGGTATCAGAGCAATCCAAATTCTCATTCGTATGTGGGCCCCCAAAATTGCCCCCAATGAAAATTGTCACATGGAATGTGGGTTTCCTATGCCGCTAGGGGATGGGCAATACGGGCCAAATGGGCTCTAAAAATTCTGTGTCTTGAGCCCAAATTGAGATTGCCACGTGGGTAGTGGGTCCCCTATCCTCAGGGGGATGGGTAATACGGGTCAAGTTGGTCCTTGAGTTTGGAACATACCGTGATGAAGGCGTCACGTGATTGGGTGGGGGAGAATGTCACGTCCCACATCGAATAGAAATTGAGTAGGTCTTGGGTATATAAGGGTAGGTATGCAGCATTACCTAATAGATTAGTCTTTTGGGTCAATGGCAAGCACCCAGCCCGTGACATAAGACACCCATTATTGCCAGAAACCAAGCAAAGAGAAAATTTGAAGTAGAAAGCTGATGCAAGAATGCTGATGTGAAAGTTTCATGTACAATACCTAATATCAAGCAAAATTTCTCCAATGAAACCGTTCTAATTGTGCATGCATTGAAGGTCATCCCAATTAACAAATAGCCTTGATAATGCATGGTGGAAGCAAAATGAAAATCACTTCTATTAACTTACTTATGAAGGAGAAGGAATACGCCACATAGTATAAATGTTCCAGCAACAAGTAGCCATCCAAAGATGACCAAACTGCAAAAGTTTCATAGATCATTACTTTATAGGAGATCATTTTGATGTGCGCATAATGGCAACACAAGAAGGAAAGGAATAGTATAATATGAGAAAAGCGTCGAATTATCTCACTTACAGGTAGACAAGAACTTGCATTCCAAAAACTGAGAATACTGGATCAAAAATCACAAAATATATCACCAAGAATTCTTTCTTGTTTTAATATAATTAAAAAAGTCAAAATGATTGGAATCTCATTGAGGGAAACCAAGGACCTTACATAATCCAAGAAATGTCAAGACCAGCATTATTGCAGCGATTATAATTAGTGCCAGTCTCCTGCATGAACACCAATATATTCCTTCAATGCAGCAATTTCTAAGAGCAGTGGAAAACAAATAAATAAAGGTTGGATCATTCACTTACACTGAATCCAGAAAGTCTCGTATGTCATGGGAATTCTTTGCTGTTTCATCAGAAAGGGTGCTAGCAGAAGAATTAAGCCTTACTTCAATGTTGTCAATATCAGTTTGGACATTAGAAGGTAGGAAAATTTTTTGAACCTGAGCTTGCTTAGCCATGGCAAGATTATTTGACACATCTTGCAGTCTCTGAACAGTAGTATCTGCCTGGTATACGACGTATTCCAATGTTTTTGTTGTACTACCATGGAACTTACCTTGACCAGCATAGAGGACAACACATCCGATGCTGCAACCATAGAGCAGACATTAATTTGGCACAAAAAAATCTGTTGACATAAACTAAAAGATAACACATAGAGAAAGAGAGGTACATTGCTACAATGGTGAATATTATGAGAAAAATAAGAGAAAGAACGTAAGCAGTTGTAGAGTAGCCATAAGGCTGCTTGTTGAAACAGGATTGACAGACAAAAATGAGCAACAAGCACAATCCAAAGCCCAGGAACCAAATAGCAGCAATGACAAACAGGGGAGCCGCAGTAAAAGCCACTGACTGCAATCAAACAAAATTTGAAAGGAAATACTTAGTTACAGAAACATTCATAAACTGATTCTGGCTATCTACATAATATATTATATAACATGGACAAAACATTAAACTAAAGCTCGGTGAGAGAATAAACTAAAACAATGAGTTGAACATCTAAAAATTTAATTATTCCAATGTTACAACTTGAAAGTTCAACTTAATTACGAAACTAAAAGTGAAGCACAACTGTACAAACACAGACAAGTCAAGGAAGTTATAAAGATACATCTCTTATTTCTATTGTCTTTGAGTTGTTTACCACGCCTGTGATATGCAATGAAATAAGAGTAGTTCTATACTTCACAAATGTTATTTTAATTTTTTTTATAAATAATATGTTAAGTAATTATTAAATAATAAAATAATATAATAAATAATTTTAAAAATTACACTTGATACATCATTTTAACACATTTAAAATAAAAAAATTTAAAATAACATTTAAAAAATGTAGTATTACTTATCAAATAATTTACAAGCACTTCATGCGCTAAATTGATGACTTCGAAAATCTTTAGAAGCGGCAATATCACGCCATCATTATTCGCTATGTTAAAAGATGATACGTCTATCAATTTATATAATACATTTACATTCATTCATTTAAAATTATTTACATTTTCTTTTGGGTTAAAAACAGCATTTTGACAGCCCATTGCAAACACGTTGCAAATTTATAATTCTATTCAAAAGTTAAAACAGTATGACTAAAATACGCAATTAACATAGTGCCAGAGGAAAAAAAAATGTTGAACACTTGTCCAGATTTTGCGTATTTCCTACTTATACCAAAAGAAAATTTATTTTCTTTGCTAATTTCCTTGATACAATCACAAGAGACAGTAGCGATCTGGGCCACGTTGTGGACTAACCCACCATGCATTTAACAGTCGATAGCAGCCCATAATACAGAGACCTTTTTTTATTAATATACAATACCGAGACATTGGGGTATAAAATTTTGAACCCGTACAAATAAACAGTATTTACAGAGACATAATGATCTCTCCCGATAAATAATACTGGTCCACCTTTTCCATTTTCATGAAAGATATATATAAATAAATAAATAATAAACTTACAGCCCAATAATGGCGCTCCTTGATATTCCATCCTCCAGAATATCTCTCGAATCCGTTGAGAGGGTCTCGTCTGTAAGTCCTCTTTGCCGCCAAAACAATCGGTGAGCCCTCGAAAACGGCTACTGGTGCACCAACCGGCACGTCCACGTCCAGCGCTGACCTCCTGGACCCGTATGTAAATTCCTCTACATATTTTGCCTCATTCACTTTCCATGCTAGTAGAAGTGAACGGAGAAAGAAAGAGCATTAAGTATGCAACTTTAAGAAATGTATCGATTTTCTTTTATTTATTTTTTACGTAAATTTTCTAGAGAACCAAACAGAGCATAGAATAGAATAGCACAAGAACTACTGCTGTAGTGTGAGACTGTGAGTGAGGCTAAGCACAGTACCTGATGGCAGTGGCGTTTGGCAGGCGAGAGAGTGAGAAACTGAAGCTCCATGCGAGAAGGAAGAGAAAGATGAAGAAAAAAAGAAGAGTGAGGTGATCAGAAGAGAAAATGGCAGTGACCTGTAACTTACAACCATGGCTATAACTTGCAGAGACGAAAGAAGCAGAGAAGAGTTTGAGTGTCTTGTGTGGAAATACGAACATTGGATACCTGCCACAAAATTTAACTACGCGTGGGAAAAAATATGGCAATTTGTCGTCCACCGAAGGATTTACTTTTATGACAACAATAGCCCTCCGAAAAAAATAACTGTGAGGTGAAAAGCCATGTAAATGAGCATGAAGAGCTAGGAGATATTGGACCAAAAATTATGAATAAGGCGAATATAATTATGGGAACTGGGCTAAAATGCGGACTGATTGTAAGCCAGAAAGGATAACTAATGGGACCCAAGGGCTAATTGGGGGCTCTTTCTCCAATAAAACACCTTTTGCGCTGCGGTGCTTTTTGACTCTACGATGAAAAGCCCTGGGGCCCGGCGGTTCCCGCCTTTTCAGCTCCACTTTTTCAAAAGCCTGGTAAATTTCCTCCTTGTCCATAAATTGTGGTTACATCATTTTCAACAAGGGTGTCAGATGAGCAATGCGTCGTCGTTTTTTATCATGGCCGGTTAATAGAGGCCCATATGGGCCGTGGACCTTCAATAATCGTATTTTATAAAATATGTCCCGTTAATACTAGCCCATAAAAAATGACTCTCATTTACTAACACAAATAATCGAATAAACGACATGAACCGGATATAGGATTTGTTGAGTGCTCATGTTTCAATCCAAGAACTGAGAACTCTCTTGATTCTATAAGCTCTTCGGGTAACTCTAACTCTGCGTCTTAAATAATTGTCTTCGATTCTCAATCTTTGTGCGATAATGTAATCTTATGCAAATTTCATTGTATTGCGATTATGGTAGAAATTAGAAATTTAAAATTGAGTTTAAATATAATTTTGAATTTAAAATTAATAAAGAGTCGACACGAGATAAGAATGCATGGATGAAAAAATAATAAAAATCAAAAATCAAAAATAAAAAAAGCATGTTGGAATCATTTTCAGACCTTGAGCTTCAAACCCTAAAGTAGCCAAGCTGTGGCACTAGCCATAGCAAAGGCTAGGCACCACGATGCCAACTTTAAAAAAAATTATCATTTTGTATTATTTTGCGAGTTTAAATCAGTTTTGAAATTATCTTTTTCATCGATGGTTTTAAACTTTTATTTTATATAGACTTTATTTCAATTAAAAATATAGTTTCATTGAACATTTTAGAATTTATATAAATCATTTTAAATTCAATAGATTATTAAGAGCTTTAATTATTAAATATTCTTTATACTATATTATCAGAAATATTTATCATTTAAAGTTTTTTGTAAATTAGTATATAGAGTAGTTAAGATATATATAGATATATATATATATAAAAACTAAGTCAAATTACTTAAATTTCTTATGTCATGTGTGTGATAATTAATTTATTTGTGTTTGTAATTTTTTTTAATTCTTAGTTACTTGTGATTAAGACTTCTACAAAGTGCTTAAGTTTTTAGAGTGGACATTAAAAATACCTATAGATTGTTTTTTAAATACAAAAGAACCCTAGAAAAGTGATGTGTTTGTTTTATTCAATAACATATTGGATGCTAAAAACGAGTTGTATATAGGATTGAATCATGGTTATGTTACGCATTTTATTCTCGCATACCAACTTCAATAACTATCTCATTTATTTTTTAAGATTTAACGTTATCTTTAAAATTCTTGCTTTCTTGTTTGTATTAAATATTAATCTTGAATTCTTTCAGGCGTCAGCAGGGCTTTTGAAGAATATAGGAACTAATAGCGATAGTGGAGCAACGATTAATGAGTGTCATGAGGCTGGTGAGTCTGATAACGCTATTGAAACAAGGATAAAAGCATTGGATTCTCAAACACACACCGTGCTAGTAGATAAACGTGTAAATATCTTATGCTTTTGTGACACTTTATTAAAAATGGCTTCGGTTGGTTTCCATCTTAATCATATTAATGTATGTGTTTATGTTATTTATCTGTGTATTTACATCATGGACGTACTCACTGATGCTGGAAAATTGGTCAACCATCAAATTTATTTAGAGCTAAAAGTCAGCTTGGGCAGGGCTTTCCACGCATAAATGTATAAAATTGCCTAGAAAGCTACTTGGCAGGTGCCATGTAACTTGAAAGATTGGAAAATAGGTAGGTTAACAGGCAGTTAACCCTCTGACACTGAAGTTAGCGAGGGTGTTAAAGGCAGAAGCTTAAATATCAAAGAGGCAGTGTTTGGTATTAAAGAGAAATTTCCAAAGGGGTACTCTTGATCCAAGATTCCAAGGCCACATTGTGCCCAATGCCAAGAAATCTATAGGCCATTACCAAAGCGGTTGTTTCATACTCAATTGCTACATTATTCGCTTCATTTGAATTGTCTATACATGGCATGACTTGCAAGGATGCCAATGGAATTGAATTTCCACTTTCCCCTGTTTATTAAACTTTATCTCATAGGATGTATGTGTCTTTTCTCTAGTCGAAAATTGTTTGATATGATTTTAACACCACGCTATGTGTAATTTGCCTAGTTTTTGTAATTTGGGGAACAGATATTTTTGTTACTTGATTCAGCCTAGATGCGGAAGATGGTCGTACTTTGCGTCTGGTTGTCAGGCAACCAATTACCTCATCATCAGAAAGCTTGCTTTTTAATCCAGGTTGGTTTTGCCTTAACTTTACAAACTTAAATCTGGCTTTCGTTCTTCTGATACTGTTTATGAATTGCTCTTATGTCTTCAATGATTGAATTAGATCTCCTTCTGGCCATACTTGAAATTTTTGTCATAATGACTATCCCTTTATTTTATTGACTGAGATAAAGATTACAATGCCACATAAGAGACAAGCTGATGAATTTGTCATAGAATTAAAAAAAAAGAAAAAGAAAGATGAATTTGTCACAATAAACACATTTGTATTCATATTCGTGATTGTTAGGTCTCTTGGGGATTATGTACAATTCTTGTCATCAAATATTGCTCACATGGCGTCATTTTGGAGCAACTAATCCTGCTTAAGTAGGCAATAAAGTTGGGATGTCACAGTAATTTTGGAACCCTTGATGCTCCTCAAGAAACTGGAATTCTCGCTGATCTCAATCAGATGAGTGCTATAGTTGTAGGATCGAGTAAGGCCAACTAGGGTCATTATATTGAACCAGCAAGCATATAGTATGAATTTGTACAATTAATTAGAAAAGCAATAATGATATTTTTCTGTTCTTTTCTTATTATTCTTTTTTATTATGTCAGATTTTATCAGCCCCTAGTACCTCCCAAATAGCAATTACAGGAAGCAACAATGAAGGAGTTGATCCTTTTTTATTCAACTCGCTAGGTGATACGAAGCCCATTATAATTTTTGTAAATTTTCATTTTTCTGTCATGGCCTTAATCATAATTAATTTTTGTGTGCAAGTTGTTTTAACTGGGGGAAAATACCCCTTTTGTCCTTCATTCAAAATGTAGACATTTGAAGAATGCCGACAGAGTTGAGTGATTGAGTTAATTATGTAAATCCATTGCTGGCATGAAGTTATGAAATGGTTCTCTTAATTAAATTAAAGATATGCTTTTTATATTTTGCGAGTTGCACCCAAAGCCAATGAAATCTTAACTTCTGTCACAACTTCAAGGCTATAATAGCTCAGTAATTTGATACTTTTCTTGAAGCCTTTTTGTTCTCTTTTAGTTTCTTTTATACAGCTTGTCCTCTGTCTTTTTGAACAAATTGTTGATCCTTCTAGAAATCTTGTTTGATAATCAATAGAAATCCTCTTGTTTCTTAGAAAAATAAAAGAGTCATCAATTGATAGTTCGACTAGAAAGTCTTGTAATACTTTTTGATCCATTTTTCTCACCTAGTTATCATTTGGCGGAAACCTTCCTTGGAGAGGCTGTCAGGAGGCCATAATCTCAGTGCCTTCGGATATTCTAGTAGACGTCAACCTGATCTGGCTCCTGTAGATGATCACAGACATATTACTTGGATATTCTTGCTCGTCGAGCAAATTCCCTGCATTTTGCTACTTCTCAAGTTCAAATTGAGGACCCTCTGCAGGCGCCAGTAATTTTAACTAATTTTTTTTAACGTTCTTCGTTATGCTATCTGTTCTTTCACAGTCTCAGTCTCAAGAGTACTGTCTTTGTATATGAAACATTTGTTCGGCCGTGTTTTCATATAAAGAACTATGGGTTTGTTGTTTGTTGTCTCTGCATGTTATTTCTAATACCATAACAACCTTATCCCGGTTCCTGAATCACTTGAGATGTGAATTTGATATCAACCGTTAGTTCCCTTTCATTTTCCTATAGATGCCGTCCTGACCTCCAGTTTTAGAGCACAGTTTTCCGCAAATACAGCTTGCTGTGAATTGTCTTTAGGGACTTGATCTCGTGGTTGGAGTTTGCAAGAGTCCCATGTTGCTCCTCATGCAGCTAGTGTTAAAGAAAATGAATTGAAACAACATGATGCACCAAAGTTGGACCAGCATGTTTCATTAGCAAATGGAACACAATCTCCTAGCACAACAAACCATCTGGTGGAAGCAAGAAGACAAACTGCAGGGCAAAGTTACAGCTGTAACTTTGCCAACTGTATTCGTACAGCAAGCAGGAAATATGGAAACAGTATTGCACCTTCAAATGGTGGTACAGCAAGTAGGGAATATGGAAACGGTATTGCACTTTCAAATGGTGGTACAGCAACACCATGCCTGACCAAGAGAGGTACCACAGCTAGGTGGCACAATCACAAGGAATGACAGTACAAACCAGCTCAATCAATGGCTTAGATTAACTTCAGTACAATAGTGTAAATTGCAGGAAAAAGAAAACAACTTGTATATATATAACTGTCAAAGGACATTGTAATATGTGTGTGAAAAGATTTACACTCACAAGCAATACAACAGAGAAAATTCATTCCATTCCTCCATTCTTCTTTTTCAACTGCTAGTACACAGAGTGGACTCCCAGGACCAGCATCCTTGGCTGAAGTGGTGATGTTAACAAGGCAAATATTGATCTCCTATATGTATGTTCTTAATTTTCAGAAAATTCTTCGGTCAGTTTAATTCATGTGCCTCTCTCTGTTTCTGAAGTTGTATTGAAACCCTTTTAACTGGATGACTCATGACTCAGTATGATATATCCTTCAGAGGTTTTGGCTTTCAGTTGTCACAGCCAAATAAAACAAAAGCTTTTGCGTTTGATGTTACATAAATCCATTCCTTGACTTTGTATCTTACACTTCTACAGCATCTTGCAAGACAATTGGGGGATCAAGCAAATGTGGCAAATCTATCATTTCGAATGGGAAAACAAATGAATGCTAGAACGGGATCTCTTTTGCAAAATTTAGGTGTTTTATTGCTTAAGCTAGGTTGTGTGACTAGGATATTGCAGATGGATGAAGCACCGGTGTGTTAGTTTATCTCTTTGCATACTCCCTTCAATTTTATCGTCATCAACCTTACTTTTTTTTTTTTTTTTATATAGATATATGTAGAAAGTTTTTTGGTGTCTCTCCTAAGACCTTCATTTTGTCAGGCTGATGCTATCCTTTTTGCTGGACCTTCAGTGTTTGTATCCACATCTGGATCTGGTCCAAATCATTTGATGATTCGGATAATAAACTCATTGTTGAATATATTTTTATATGCATGCATGCCCTTGACCCTTTTCATATGTTTTTCCTACTTTTTCCAAATCTCTGAATCAGATAATGAGCTCAGCTGATTCCCCTTGGGGTAATCCTCACTTGAACGCCACTTGAACGCCACATTACCTCGATTTTTTGTTTCTGTATCGTTTCTTATTCTATAATGCAGCTGCGCGATCTAACATTATTCGGAACTATAATAAAAATAAAATTTTTGATGGTTGTGATAATGGATTCTTTTTATAAACCAAATTAACATTGGATAATGTTCTGGTTTCTGAAAATTTTGAATTATTATTATTATTATTTTTATTTAACAATGGGGGAGATATTCAAAACTCAAAAACATAGTAGTCCATATAAAGTTTGTATAAGTCAAAATCAATGACCGAGATTAGTAGTTATTAATGTTTATATTAGTTATATAGTAATATTTTAATATTAATTTTTATTAGTATTTTAATATTTATTAATAGAATAATTATATAATATTAATAACAATAAATATTTATATTAGTTGGATACAAAATTTGTATTTCAATTTTTTTAACACTATCATTATTGATTGGCTGTATATTTTTAATCATCCTTGAAGAAGATAATAAATTAATTAATTGCGTGATAATAAAGTCAATGGTAGCATAATGGTCAAGCCAAAAGGTCGGGGGTAAAAGTAAAAATAATTGTGAAAGTCGAAGTTCATAGATAATTTGCACGCTTAGAATTAGTACAATTAACTACTTTGCCAATTTTTCTTTTAATAATGATATATATTTTAAATTTTTTATATCAATGCATCAAATAATAATTAAATGATGAAACAGTATAATAATTAATTTAAAAAATTATATTATTTTATTATTTAATAATTACTTAATACATTAATTTAAAATAATATTTAAAAAATATAACAATATTCTTTTAATACGTTTAAAGTTGGATTCTTTTTTATTATTAATACGTTATATTCATGATCACTCTTATTATATTTTTTTAATTAAGAAAATAATTAGGATACATATTGTGAGTTGTAATATAAAATTGTAATTTATTTAATTAAGAAAATAATTAGGATACATGGTGTGAGTTGTAATATGAAATTGTAATTTTTTTTTAAAAAATTTTTGATAAAGAGTTAAATACTCTTAATTAATTAAATCTTATTTCATTTTCTTAGTCGAATTCAGATAGTCACGATAACTGTAAAGTTTGGTGACTTGACATTGTAAATTTATAGCGAGAGGATATTGATATTCGGTACTATGGTTGCACACTTTTAATAAATATTTAAGCAAATGGAAGAAGTTGCATTGCAAATATTTGATGCAGTATACACCGGTTAAAATGACAAGTCGTGCACTTTCTTGAAAAAAAAACGACAAGTCCCTGACTTCATCAAAATGTACGACCGGATGTTCTTTTACAATTATCTTCAACCAAGGGCATTTTAGTGATTCCATTCATTTTAGGGTTTCCTCCTATAAAATCCTCATTATAGATAAATTCACTACGACTTTAAGCTTGATTTAGGGTTTCAGAGTCTTGTTGTGTCATCCGTCGAGCGTTCATCTTCAACGAGTCACCCGCAAATCTAAGCCATGGCGGAGCAGGTTCATCTCTCTCTCTCTCTCTCTCTCACACACACACACACACACACACACACACACACACACACTGCACACTGCACACTGCACACTACACACAACATTACATACACACACTGTACGTGCTAACGATGTTTCCGTGTATTTGATTGATTGTTGTTTTGAATTGTTTGTGTATATAGACCGAGAAGGCGTTTTTGAAGCAGCCGAAGGTGTTTCTTTGGTAAAAACCTTTTCTTTTTTCTTAATTTTATTTTATTGAATCAGTATTAGTTTCAATGTGTTGCTTGCCAACGATTTGTTGCTAATTTTGCAGCTCGAATAAGTCAGGGAAGGGGAAAAGGCCTGGAAAGGGAGGCAACCGGTTCTGGAAGAGCATTGGCTTGGGATTCAAGACTCCCAGGGAGGCAACTGAAGGTTTATTTTCTATTTCCTGCCCATAACTTTTTTCTCATATTATCTATTTGAATATTCGTGTCTTTGTGTTTGTACATGTACTGACTTAGGGTTGCTTGATTCCATATTGATTGCTTTATCCTAGATCAGTAGTGGATTTTTTTGCTAATATCTTAGTAGAAGTATTTAAGCAATTTATCTGAGAAATATTGTGTTTCACATTTTAAAATTTAGCTTGATAGTGTGCCAAGTTGAATATCTTGTTGTGTGATTAAGCATCGTTTATGTGCCATATTCTACTCATTCTCATTTGTTAATCTGTTTTAATTTCTCTGAATGAAATCTGATTTATTTGGAAATTCAGTAATGATAATTCATTGAATGATATTGCTCGATGTTACTGCATATTGGGGAAGCTAATGTTTGACATCAGTCATTTATGCCATGTTTTATAATAGCTCATGATAGACATAGTTAGTTGATGTATTTATTAGTCCTTTTCTCTGTAAGTTTTGGGGAAGAAACAGGGGCTTAATGCATTTTGCTACTTATTTTCAGGTGCTTACATTGATAAGAAGTGTCCATTCACTGGCTCTGTTTCTATTAGGGGTCGTATCCTAGCTGGTACTTGCCACAGTGCTAAGATGACCAGGACCATCATTGTTAGGCGCAACTACCTTCATTTCGTGAAGAAATATCAGAGGCAAGGACTGCAGAAAAAGCTTACTTTTTTCTTGTAGTTGATTGTTTATTTTCATTCCTTGCATAAACAATAATACCATCTACTGTGTGCATCCTTCAGGTACGAGAAGAGGCATTCTAACATTCCAGCTCACGTATCTCCTTGCTTCCGTGTGAAGGAGGGAGACCATGTTATCATTGGCCAGTGCAGGTCAGATTCTATTGTTTATTTTCAAGTAAGAATATTAATATTTGGTTGCATGGTTTTCATTGCAAAAAGCATGGTGTTTGTTTGATTTTGACAGGCCTTTGTCGAAGACAGTAAGGTTTAATGTCTTGAAAGTGATACCAGCTGGGTCCTCTGGTGGTGCTAAGAAGGCATTCACAGCCATGTGAGTTGGAGTCGAATTTCCAACATTAAATTTTGCTATTTTTTGGCCCATGAAACTTTTTTTTGGGATTTTCCATTAAGAATTAAATTCTTGTAGACCTAATATATATTTTCTAGAGAAGTGAATTTCCTGGGTGTTAAAAGATTTTGTCATATCCAATGCTTTTCACTATTGCTGCACCATATTTGTTTATGGAATGAATGGATAGTGATAGGGGGGCAATTTCGGGTTCAGGAATTCTCGAACCATACCTGAACCTGATCGAGACGCTGAAAAGT
The DNA here is from genome assembly GCA_946807835.1 of Ailanthus altissimus. Classification (NCBI taxonomy): domain Eukaryota; kingdom Viridiplantae; phylum Streptophyta; class Magnoliopsida; order Sapindales; family Simaroubaceae; genus Ailanthus; species Ailanthus altissimus. The sequence goes on along the minus strand of OX327689.1, from coordinate 32,447,006 downwards.
GTCTCGTTCAGGACACTTTTTGGGTCGGGAATTCCCGACTTCTTTTGTTGCATTGATACGAGGTTGTTTTGATTCAGGACAGGTCGGGTCGGTGAGGAATTCTCGTATTAAATTTTAAAAGAATAAAAATAATTTAAATTTAATTTAGATTTTAATTACGTTAAATGTTATTATTTTAAATTTAATTATGTTAATGTTATTATTTCAAATTCAATATGAAGTTAAAGTATGTGAAATATTATAATTTGATTAATTTTAAAATTATTTGTTTCAAATTTAATTATGTTAAATATTATAGATTTTATTCATGTTAAATGTTATAATTTGATTAAATTTAAAATTAATTTATTTTAAATTCAATTTTAAGTTGAAATAAGTTAAATATTATAATTTAAAATATTATTTTGATTTTAATTATATTAAATATTATGTATTTTAAATTTAATTACTTTAAATATTAAAATTTTCTTCGATTGTAATTATATTAAATGTTATTATTTTAAATTTAAATTTAAATTCGATTATATTTAATGTTATCATTTTAAATTCAACTTTGAATTTAATTGAAATTTTTAAAAAAAATAAAAAAGGGTTTGGGTCGGGAAATTCTTGTTCATGGGACCAGGGCTTGGTGATGTTTTATGCTAGCTTTGGTGTTGTTGGAACCCTTGATTATTCTTAAGTGCTAATTTACCATAATGGTGCCTTCAAAAGTTTTAAGGTCCTCTTACTACATTGGAGTTGGTCAATTTATCCATGCTGAACAGAACTGCCAGGCATTGTTTACTAACATTTCTGGGATGTGTAAATAATTAGTGGCTTTTATTTCCTCCACGTTGTATAGATAAATTAGCTGGGGACATGAAAACCTCATTGGCAATGATAGTGGCTTACTTGAAATTCGGCCATTTTGAAACACAGTTTCTAGTTGCTTGTCCCAAAAGCACGATGATTGGGTTTGGCTTTCCTATAACTTAGATTTTTGAGGCGCCGACATTTTCTGATATTCAAGTTTCCTGATTCGGTTTTCCTATAATGTGTCGGATGCTATACCATTAAGCATCCCGTTATTTTTGTAGCCAAAATGCTTTAGAACATTAGAGAGGCTGAGGCGATTCTCTATCAAAAGGAAAAAGACGAAGAGGCGCAGAAAGTAACAGCTGAGGCAGCGTCTTATGCCCGTAACAAGCTGCCGTTGGATAATTGTATCCTACGCAAAAAGAAGAGTACCTCAAGTCCCAATCAACTGCACTGGGAGGTACTATGCAGCCATGAGAGGTTTCTAGTGTGTTTCAAGAGATGGCTAAGATCAATGCTGATGCAGTGCGTGGACTGCAACCAAAAATCAGCATTCAGACTAATGAAAACATCGGCGATGGGTCAGTGGGCGGCGGTAGCTCTGCCTTGAATGAGCTTGCTGGCGGTTTATCGCACGTTGCGGCCATGTCAGACAGTATATTCATCAAGCTGGAATGACGCCACCTCTGTTCATGGCACTTTAGCTGCTAATTTCGCAAACCCCATCACCAATTTCTAAGACACGATGCATGTTATTCTTGAGTTTGCTCGCTAATTCTTATTCACATTTCATTTGATTTTTCTTTTTCTTGGTAAACTGTTAAGTTAAACTACTTTTGGTTTCAAATTTTATTTGGCATTAAATTTTAGCTTTCTCTTTTGGTTAACTTTGAATCTGGTGCTATTTTAATATTATTCCTTAGCACGCTGCACAGTTTTAATTGTTCCGTGATCTATACTTTATAACCATTATTTGATGCTCAAATCCAATTTAGATAAAATTAGAGAAATGAATAATGCACCATTCGATGAATATAGAAGAAAAAATGACTAATTAAAAATTGTAGTAGTACTCTAGAGACAAATTTCTTAATAGTATAATAGGTTACTAATAGTTATGTTGCTAATAGTTTGCCAAGTGATGAGTCACTCTATTGTATATAAAATTGGAGAAATTATATTATTATGAATGTGAAAGATACAGGTTATGGATAGTTCCCAGTTCTACAATTCCTCTCCAGTCTTATCCCAATTCCCACGTAGCATTTATCAAATTTAGGAATATATTCAATTAATGGGAAGAAAAACCGAATCGAATTCCAATTTCTGCTAACTCATCATCCATATAGATAGTATTTGAGCTATGCTTTTTAATTTAATGTCACTTTGACATCAATTAAGTCACAATTTTAATATTGGTATTCAAATTATGCTCTTTAATTTAATGCCACTTTGATATCAATTAAGTCACAATTCTAATATTTTATGTACGTACGGAAGTTTTAATTTACAAATAATTAAAAATATAAAAAATTAATAAATCAATAAAAATAAAGAAACAAATTACAATACACAAGATACATGTGTTTCGGTTAAAACGCCTATGTCCACAGGGAATTTATAATTTAATTTTTTTTATTAATCAGATTACAAAATATCTCCTAAATCGTCATAATCTTACAAGATCTCTTAATATTTTTATTGTAAACTTTTAAGTTTTTTTCTATATTATTATAATCTTTACAATGCCTCTTAGTATCTCTCATATTGCATAAGAGATTTAACCAAATAAATATAATAATAGCCTAAGCACTCTTAAAAAGATCTTTTAGTATTCCTTTTGTTCACTCACGAATAAAGATAACCTCAAATGTTATAGTTTAGTGCACCAAGTACTTAGTGCCTACTTATTTTCTTTATTTTCTTTTATGTTTACATCTTAATATTTGAAATGCTTAGTTATCTCTAAGAGTATAGTACTTACAAAGTCCTTATAAAATCTAAACCTAGTTAAAATAAGAGTTCTTACTTATAGGAGTCCAAATCTCACTTAAAAAAGTCGATTAAGATAAAATAGAAAATATTCACAAGTTGGATTGTGAATAGACCTCATTGCGTGAACAATACTTGTCGAGCAAATAGTACCCACTACATAAATAGTACCCCAATTCTTTTACCTTTTCGTTTTGCTCCTTCATCGCACAACCGTTGCGTACTAGACTTTTTTGTGACTCTTCATTTGATATCTATTTCAATTCATGCCTATATGATGATTATTGAATTACCAATTTTCAATGTATCCATCATTAATTCAAAATCTTTCTATAAGAAACTATCCAACATCATCTCTTCTTTAACCAACGCTCTTTAGCATCGTTTCCAGTCAAATCCTAGACTTAATTAAGGCGGTCTTCAAAGATTTCGAATATTGATTGTTTAAGATAGTCCTAATATTGTGATATCTTATATTCTTTAAATGCCACGACCACAATTTCTTAATGGTTGAAATATATTCTTTCCATTACTACTCTTCCTATACATTTTCTTTCGACATCTGTAATATTGTGAGATAATTTTAAAACTACTATATGGTATGCATCATTTCAATAACTTATACATCTCAAGCACATAGCCTTCCTCTATGCTTCAACCCCTATATCCTTTTTTCTTCATCTCTTTTAGTATTCATTCTTTTGTCCTTCATAAATATCCCTATTTGTTATAACAATTTTAAGTCCACTAAGTTTTTATGAGATTAACTTTTATCCTTAATCACTTCCTTACCTTTTCACCATACAATCTCAATCTTATTCTACCAATCTCCTATAACTTACCAAAAGTCATATCTCAACCCTTAATTGATATAATATTAGTAAATAACGACCATCGACGACTCATATGAAAACTATCCCTAGAATTAAATAGTTCATTCATCAAATACACGTTTTTGAATAAGCTCTCATGTTATTAAGGTTTTTGTTTAATCATCATATAGACTTGCAAATTAACATTCTCTTCCTTTTATCTTGGTCTTTCTCTCTGAACTATCTCTTATCAAGTGCCCTAAATACTTTTTGGAGATGTTATTCAATCTTGATTGTTTTTTTTTTCTTAACTTTATTTTGTGTCTAATTTTAATGATTCTTCTAATTTAGACATAGATGACACGGTGTTCTTAGTAATCTCTTATAGGCCGATCACTGATCTAAAACTGCCCAATAAAATCATTATCTTTTCCTCTTTCAAATAATCGTATTTCCATTGAATTTCTTCATTTTATTTGTGAGTTACCATGGTTGATAACCTTTACTTTGCAATCTAACTCTATCGCCTATGCTCTACATCCGAACCTCAACCATAACTTTAATATCAATTTGTGAAGGGTATTCGAGCTATGCTCTTAAATTTGATGCCACTTTGTCATAAACTAAGCCACAACTCTAATACTTTATTCGTGTGTGGAAGTCTTAACTCACAATAATTAAAAACATAAAAGATTAATACACCAATAAAGATAAAAGAAGCAAATCATAAGATACAAGATATACGTGGTTCGACCAAAACGCCTACGTATACGAGGGATCTATGATTTAGCTTCCTTTATTAATTCAATCACAGAGTATCTCTTAAATCATTATGATTTTATAAAACCTCTTAGTATCTTTCATTGTAGACCTTTAAGTTTTTCTTAAATCACTATGATCTTTATAAGACCATAAGAGATTCAACCTAAGGAATACATGAATAGCCCAAACACTCTCAAAAAGATCTTTTGATGTTCTTTTTGTTCACTCAAGAACAAAAATATATACAAAAGTTATACTATAGTACATTATACACTTAGTGCTTACCTAACTTTTTTATTCTCTCTTATGTTCATATATTGATACTTGAGCTGTTTGACTATCTCTAAAGGTTTACAAGAATTTATGTAGTATTTACAAAGTCTTTAAAAATCTTAAACCTAATTAGAATAAGAGTTCTTATTTGTATGAATTCAAATTTTACATAAAAAAAATTAATTGAGCCAAAATAATAAATACTCATAAATTAATGCGTAAACAATATTTATCGCGTAAACATTATTTACCGCGTGAATCATACTGAGCATGTGAATAGTACCCGTTCTTCTGCCTTTTCATTTTACTCTTTTATATAATTTTGTTGACAACAGCCTTTGCATTCAAAAAATCCACCATTCAACTTTCTTCGTAATATCTCTTAGCGTATTTCTGTTTGCAAAAACATGTATAAAGTAGCTAGTGCATCGCAATATCTGGCGACAACGGGAGCCGGTATCTCAGATGTCAAATTAGCCAAAAAAATCATGGGTTCTTCCATGGCAATCTTGCACGGTCATCGACATCTCGCCTGTAAATTATGATTTTCAAGTACGAGCTATGAGTGCCGAGAAGCTCGAGTTTGAGCTGCCGGCTGTCTTCACTATTGGCCCTCGCAAGGATGACCTGCCCTGCCTCCTCAGATATGCCAAGCTTATTGCCCCACAGGACAAGAACTCTGTACACGTCACAGAGATTGTCAAGGGCGTTATTGAAGGTGAAACCAGAGTCCTCGCCGCTTCCGTGATCATGGAAGAGATATTCAAAGGCACCAAAGAGTTTAAACAACACGTTTTTGAAAAAGTTCAGCTTGAACTCAACCAGTTTGGCCTTGTGATATACAATGCTAACATTAAACAACTGGTCGACGTTCGAGGACACGAGTATTTTTTTTATCTGGGTCAAAAGACTCAGATGGAGGCAGCCAATCAAGCTAAAGTTGATGTTGCCGAGGCAAAGATGAAGGGAGAGGTCGGAGCAAAGCAAAGAGAAGGGATGACGCTTCAAAACGCGGCGAAGATTGATGCAGAGACCAAGATAATATCGATCAAAAGGCAAGGAGAGGGACAAAGGGAGGAGTTAAAGGTGAAGGCTGAAGTCAAGGTTTTTGAGAACGAAAGAGAGGCTGAGGTGGCTGAGGCTAACGCTGAACTAGCTAAGAAGAAGGCTGGCTGGGCCAAGGAGGCAAAGGTGGCGGAGGTAGAGTCAGCGAAGGCGGTGGCGTTGAGGGATGCTGAGTTGCAAAGAGAGGTTGAGAAGATGAATGCTTCGACCAGGACTGAGAAACTCAGGGCTGAGTTTTTGAGTAAGGCCAGTGTCGAATATGAAGCCAAGGTAATTATAATATATTCTTTTATATGTTTCACAGATTTTCAAATCTTTACACATTATTGTCATGCATATATGCAACTTTGAATTATTTCTGATATAGTTAATTTATTAACTTTAGCTTAATTGGTTTTAATTAGCGTCTATTGACATCCATGGCTAAAGGGTAGGATTTCGTTGAAAGAATTATTGGTGGGACGGCTTCAGATGCTATCAAAATGTGCAATAATAAAGAAAAAAAAATCTATTGTTTATACAAATCTCTATAAAAACAACTAATCCCGTCTCCTGATTTTCTTTTTATTCTTTTTGGGTTTTTTTTTTTCTTTTGTTGAGGAAAGGTTCAAGACTTCAAGAGGCCAACTGGGAGCTCTACAAAAAGCAGAAAGAGGCTGAGGCGATTCTCCATCAAAAGCAAAAGGAGGCAGAGACGCAGAAAGCAACAGCCGAGGCAGCATTTTATGCCCGTAAACAAGCTGCCGATGGACAATTGTACGCAAAGCAAAAAGAAGCTGAAGGATTAGTGGAACTTGGGCAAGCCCAAGGACAGTACCTCAAGTCCCTATCAACTGCAGTCGGTGGTAACTATGCAGCCATGAGAGATTTCTTGATGATCAATAACGGTTTGTTCCAAGAAATGGCTAGGATCAATGCCGATGCTGTGCGCGGTCTGCAACCCAAAATCAGCATTTGGACTAATGAAAACAGCGGCGACGGGGCTGCAAGTGGTGGTAGCTCTGCATTCAAGGAGCTTACCGGAGTTTATCGCAGGTTGCCGCCATTGTTCCAGACAGTTTATGATCAAACTGGAATGACGCCCTCTCCATTCATGGGAACTTTATTAGCTTCTGATTCCGCCAACCCCACTAAAAACTAAGACATCCATGTCTACTTTTGATTTTGTCTGGTTAGAAGTGAAATGTGTAACTCTTTTTGTTTGAAATAATGGGCAGTAATTAGTTGTATCATTTTCTTCCATCATCCAAGCATCTTTGGTTTACCTTGAATGCCTGCTAGCTAGTTTTTTTTTTCTATTCCATTAAATCTAGCTTGTTGCTGGCATCCATTTTGCTAGTGCCTACTTTTAATTGTTCCCCAAGTAGCCATTATTTGATGCTCAGATCCTGTTGAGATAAAAAAGATATATGAACTGCTTCTAGTTCGATTCTTCCAATATTTAGCAATATTATGCCATTAGCTTTATCCCAAGCATGATATCAAATAGTTTACGCTTTTGATATATTCCTTGGTCTTTTTGAATAAGCAACTCCACTTTTAATCGACAGAATTTTTTTCTCTCTTACGCTCTATAATTGTTGACGCGTGTTTAAAATTATACATAACGAGCTTAACTTTTCTAAATTGTATATTAGGCCAGTTGAAGTCACAAGGCCAATTTAAGTATCTAGTTATATTTAATTAAGATTCTTTTTTCTTTTCAAATTAAAATTAGAATAGAGTCATAACAAGCCTGTATAAAGACTTATAAATTATTGTAACGATGAGGATTCACACAATTAATATAACAATATAATTTTTCTCTCAATTTAGCTTTTCTCTCATTTTTAACTTTTAACTCAAGATCTCATCATCACTTGTTGATTTTCATAATTTAATTGTTGAATTTTACTTATTTTTTTTCTGTTAAGTAACTTAAATTCTATAATTTGTTCACTATTGTACGTCTTAGGTTTATTTTGAACCTCGTTTGTTGTAAATTAAATTCGACGTTGCCTAATTTAACGAATCCTAATCTAAATTCTTTAAACTTGAGGTGACCCGTTGTTCTAACAGAATATTAAACTTACATGAGCCCCTTTAATAAATTTTATACACGAACAATAATGAAACTAGTCTAACAATGTCTCATTTGTAACATAAAAAAAGTATCAAATGGAGTATCAGTTGCAAAGAGTATATCATTACTCTTGTAAAGAACATAATTTGCTAATATAAAATTTGCCAATATGTTTATATGACCTAAAAATCATTGAAGTGGATGTCAAAAGTTGTGGGTGTGATGCGATAAATTTCTTAAAGTGGAGGATTCAAACCAGCTTATGAATAGTAAATAATACATTAATTCAAATGCATTATTTAGTTGTTATTGGTGGTAGATATTCATAAACAGTTCCATTCAATGCACTAATTTCAATATTTTATTTTGTAGCTAAACTAATCAATAATGCTAATCAGTAATTCTATGGTTACATAAATATCTTAATTGTGTGTCATCTAATATGTCTAATATTAATACGTATAACTACCATATTAATAAGAATTAAAAAATTAATAATTATAATCACTTATTAATGACACATCAATTTATATATCTTTATTATGTAAGTTTAGCACCACTTAATCCAAACTAATTTTAATTTCAATCTCCCTCTTCTTTAGCCACGTGTGGTTGTGAGAGATAATACTGAAGGACTAAAAAATGCTTGATAGATTTGTAATTGTCGATTTTTATACTGATTGGTTTTTTTGGGGTTTATTTTAGAATTATGATCATTCTATAAGATTGGGATGGTTTTAATAGTATCGATATTGGAATTATTTGTATCCGTTAGATTAATAGTTGATCATCATCACTCTTAATTTTTTAATTTAATCCAACTATTCAAATTATTTTCGGTATTATATTGAAAATTTTAATTCTAGTATGATAGAATAACTCAATTAGGATTATTTTATAATGTTGGGATGATTTTAACTGTATTGATATTGGAATTATTTCTAAGAGACTGTGAAGTGTGAAGTTCGCGAAAACTAACTCTATATTTAAGTAAGTTGAAATGAGTTGAAACTTGTCGTTTCAATCTCTCGGGATTGTGGCAGTGGCGGGATACATCACCTTCACATTTCAACGGCTAAAAAATTTGAATTTCACTCACAACGACGGGTCTATTTTTACCTCCTGTCCCTGCTTCCTTGGAACCCAAGTTTTTGTAATAAGTTAGATTCTTTGAGTTGTATATATATATTTTTTTCTTTTGAATATATGTCTAATTACTTCTATTTGTTTTCATTTTCATTGTTTAATTTATACATAGATCTGTATTATGTGGATTTCTCGGACATAGTATGTGAGAGAAATTTTGCTATTGTTTTCATTTGCTACTTCTCTTTCTAACTTCTTGAGTTTTTTTTAAACGTTTCTTGCTTTTTTAAGTGAGTTCTAATTTGTTTTTTTTCCCTTTGTTTTATCATTCCCGCTCACAATCCAAACCTTATATGGCTGTGCAAGTGGGCGGTTCATCACTTACTAAGACATTTGATCTCTGCAAAGCACATCTTCATTAATCGTCTACGTGGTTCAATTTCCATGGGTAATTCACTTAGATACTTTTCTTTTTTAAAATCTCGTGGATTTTTATGTTTTTCCAATTTGCATTTTGTTATGTGATCATTTGCTGCTAGTAAACCAAACAGGTCGCCATTGAGTTGCGTCTATAATTTTGCCAAAGCGTCGAACTCTCTGCTGTAAGCACTTCTACGATTCACAGTATGTTTACTTCTTAACTTGTGGATTTTTATGTTTCTTGACTTTTTTCTTTTACTTGATTTTTAATTTATTCAAAACAATAATGGTATAATTTTCTTATTGATGTAGCCATTTTGAAATTTTTACCAAATTGACTCGGTTGGTTTATACTTGTTGCGGATTGAAATTCAGGCAAATGAATTATGTATTAATGAGACTTTGGTGATATAGATCAGGGTGCAATCAGGACAATGAACCACTAACATTCTTTACGGTTCGTGGTCCAGCCTTCCAGATCCATGGGATTAATGCGGAGTATTTATTTGACTGATAATCGTTGTGGAGATAACCCAAATTGGCTTCAATGCCACACTAAGTTTCAAATTTGGTTTGATTTATTTTATTGATTTTGTGGATTCTCTTTTACATTTATATTACGCGATTTTGTCAACTTTTTTGGTTATATTATCTATTTTCATCTTTATTTGAAAGCCCGATACTGGGAACTCACAATACCTCTATTTATAGTGTTTTAGCTTGGGGGGTTGAGTAGAAGATATATTGGCAGGATAATATTCATGTGCATTAATACTTATTTTGGTCATTTCTTAAGCTAAAAACTCGTACTGTTTGTTTTATCAGTATTTCCTTTGAGCATTTGTTTCTTGTTTTAGTTAAACACCTGGCTTAATCATCTGAAGCTTGTGCTTGACAACCGTTGATGCTGTTAAACTTTACATTTGTAGAGGATGACAGCGAGGGCTTGCTCGAGAATATGTTGTTTTTCTTTGCTGAATAGGCTTGAGCTTGGAGAATGAACCCATTGCCATGCTTTAGGTTTGGTCCAGAATCCAAATCCATAGAACGTTGTATACGTGATAATATATTGTTTTGGTATGAAAATATGGAGAATGTGCAATGGGTTTTATTTTGGAGTATTTTTCTGGTATGCTCTCGTTTAATTCTTTGTTCTTGTGTCTACATATGTATTTGTCAACTTTATGTTGTTATATAATCTATTCTTAATTAGTTTATTTTCTAGTTAAAGTCTAATCTTGGAAACTTATGAGACCTTTTGGCTTGTAACCTAACAATTTTAGGAGCTGAGCTAGCCTTTTTCTTTAATATTAAACCTATATACTAATACTAATATATTAATATTTAACTTAGTTCATGATATATTGCGTAGAGGTTGTCAATCTATAGTGATACTTATGCAGTACCAACCTTTTGGGGTCATTTCTTTGAATCACCTCTAATGGCAAAAGTCACATATGAAGTTTGGTAATCATCTTATTCCATCCAAATGATGAGCATATCGTCTGTTTTTTGTATCCTTTTTTACTTAAAAGACTTGGCTTAATCATTTGATTCTTCTGTGCTTGATAGGTATTGATATTGGTGATTATTACATACAGGTTGTGTAATACTCTGGAGTGCCCGCACGGCGATATTTGCGATTGGATTATGTCTTTTCCCTGATAGAAATGTCTTGGACAGTTTTATTATAGACTGGTTTTGTGGAGATGCAAGTGTTTGAGGTTGGAGTTTTCTTGCTTGCTGTTAACCATGGACATATATCTAAATATAAATGATTTACTATTTCTGGCACCTTTTGTTAGGGCATATAACATGTGACAAGAGCTGTACTGAAAAAACAGAGTAAATGGTACCTTTGAACAAAAAACTAGAGAGAAGTACCACGTGCAAGGTTTTATTTGGATTCTTTTCATGCTTTTAGTTATGAGTATACTAAAAATATAACTTCTTTTTCCAAGATCCAAAGAACTTACTATTGGTTTTTGCATTCTTTTCAGAGCTTTTTGGCACCCCTCTCCTCTTTTTTGTTTTCTACATGAACATTATTCAAATAAAAAAATGGTTAAATTTTTTATTATGTCTTGATTCTATTTTTAAATAAATAAAATAAAATATACTATTTTTTCGACTTCGGTAGACAGATCAATTGTCACTCAATCCATATTTGTATCTTAATTTTTTTATCTTTTTTATTTAACACAAATCTCTTAGTTTTTTGTTTAAAAAAAAAAGAAAAAGAAAAAAATGATTCCCAGTCAAATTGAATATGCCATGCATATTGAGATTGTGAAATTCAATTAGAAATTGACTTGTTTCTTTAATCTCATACGAATCTTTTACAAGAAAAAAGTTTATCTAAATTACAGTAAGTCACTGTTAGCATAGTTAGCAATATGTGATGGTATATTAGATATTTCCTCTTTATCACGGCTTTCTCCTTTTTCACTCATTTCTCAGGTGCATGAAAATTGAAGGGTATTTGCCCTTTGAAGTTGGGACCGAAAAGACGCCACCTCAACACATAGTTTACTTTCGTATGAATTGTGGATCTTTGTCCGGTGATGCTTGCTTGGTCGTCTATGGCATTTGAATTCTTTATGATATAGTTTATTATCATGTTCTGATGAGATGTTTACTCAGGCAATTTATGTTTTATTTGAAGATGTGCCTACCATTGTTGCCAAATATATTAGTCCGAAGTCAGTATGGTGGGACTCTCAGGCATCTCCGTGTTTTATTTTATTTTTTTGACTTAAGAAAGAAGAATCAAATTTAGGAATTCCACTTTAATAAAAAAAAAAATTATAAGTCCATATTTTATTTATGCAAATGTATCTCTATGTTTTATTTGACATATCCGACTTGTGGTTTAATAGTTGTACTTTAATATATTAGACTAATCAAGAGTCTACTTGTTATTGAAATCCAAAGTTAGAATATACAATTACAAACCCTCCATTTACACTTAATTGTTTAGAAACTTGAGGTAATTTTTATCTTTATTTTTTTTCTCACTCCTACGTCTCTCGTAATCTTGATCTTGGTCCAGATCCATGAATGAAAGTGAAATTTATTTTATTTTTGAATCAAATAGTGAGCTATTTGCTTTACCTTCACTTAAGAAATATACAGAATACGAAAAGTTTAGAAGCCTTTGTATAAGCAAAATAAATCAGAGTAGATGGTCATCTATCGAGATGAACAGAGATAAATCTAGTGGTGTAACTCGCAAACTTAGGCTCAAGACAATTCAATTTTACTTTTAAGTATTTGGGGATAACCATCCTAGTACTGGAGATAACTATCCTCGTCATGAATGAAGTCGATGGTCTTGGGTACCAAGCACCTTTAGTAAAAGAGTAATATTAGATATACAAACTTTTTATATATAATTTTATATATAAACTAACCTAACATGAAAGCATTGGTAGGATAAAACATGAAAGTTAATAAAATAAATTAAAATGAATCGTATAAACTAATATTTATATATTACATTAGTTTGTATAAAATAATTTGTATAAAGAGTTTGTAAATATGATATTATTTTTAATAGAAGGTGATTGATTATAGTGAATATACATTAATTGCCTTATAATTCATTTGGATATCGATCCAAAACTTATTTTGTTCAAAGGCTTAGTTTAGTTCATGAGTCCTAATTCAAAATATCTTAAGGTCCTTAGCTAATTATGAATAGACTTATTTCGTAGAGATATTGCAATAAATTATGATCTCTTATCATTAAAATGTTTTAGAGTTGTACGAAATAACCTCGGGACATTATCTTGTATTTGTCCTTTAACGTTCTCGATATTAAACAAGATATCTTTAATAATTAATATTGACCAAGCAGTTAAGTACTCCCAACGAAATCGATTACTCTTTTTTCGTAAGTAGATAATAAGACGTTTATCTGTTATTAATTGAGAAACAAGACTTGAGCTAATTAACTTGAAGACCTCAGACTATTTTTATCCGTGAAATTTTTAGAATCTCAAAATTTTTGAAACAAATCCTCTATAATTTTGAAATATGACTAAAATATGAAAAAAATAATTTATCTTATTTATAGCAACTATCAAAACTTGACGATGCTTATAAATAAGAGGTTGAATAACAATTTTTTTTCCTCTTCTTTTAAAGAACCTTTTTTTTAAAAAAAATTCACCAAAACTTCTTCTCTAAGTGAATTACTCTAGGTCATAGCTCCATCGTAACCTTAAAAAGGCTCTTATAGCATTTAAATTCACTAGAATTATAAGATAAATTATTATATAACTCATTATTTATAAAGGAGACACCTATTTGTACTCCCATAATAAGATCCATTATTAGGACACTAAAAGTAATATAAGACTCAATAAAATGATATAGATTTCTATAAAACTGAGTCATTATAATCTATTATTTTGTTTATTCTAGTCTGCATGTTCTTTATTGTTTGATTGAACACTATATTTCAAAAGGCCCGATACATATCATAAGTCCACTAAACACTATAATGATAATTTTGGTTAAAAGTTCAATAACAAGCACAAAGATTGTTTTTATCAAAATATAAATATAATTCATTGACTTAGAATAGTGCAAAATTCGAATTTTAACACCTTAATTTTTTTTAAACTTAATTAATTGCATTCATCTTATATTATTTGATTTTTAGAATACTTATATAATTTTACTTAAGCAACGCAAACATCAAATATGACCCAAAAGAAAAAAAAAGGAAAAAAAAAGAAAAACAAGGCAAGCCGCAAATTGTCACTATCTAGGGGCTAGGACAAGGTTTTGCTCCCAAACGTGTGGGAAGTGATCTTTGTACTTGGCACGGGATATGCCTCTCCTCATCCAAACAGACATCTTGTATACCCCACCCAATTTCCTACCTCTCCTACTCCCACCAATACTCTTCTTACACATTTCGCTATACTATTTACAAATCTCATTTGGTCGCCACACCAATCATCGCGCGCGTGACTAATTGCGGGTCTTGTGATGGTACAGTACAGTGCTCTCTTCAGTCTTCACTTTTCCCATCAAATAAATACCAGCTGTATTCACAATCAACGGCCCACAACCTCCCCCTAATCTATCCATCACTAAAATCCCCAATCGCGCGGCCCATATTTACTCTACCCACTACACGCGTCAATTTGTCAGCGTCTAGTTCAGTCTGCCACTCTACCTCGAGGTGCTTCATGTTTTTCAGATTCTTTAATCACTCTCGCTCTGTTGTAAAGTCTCTTTTATTTTCCTCAGTTTCTGCACCTCCTCTGTAAGAATTTATCCTTCTCACTTTTCCTCTAGAAATCTAGGGTTTATCTGCTGCTGAGCTCATTTCATTATATTTAGTCAATATGTGTCAATTACATTTTGCACTCTGATTGTAGGGAGTTTTTTTTTTTTTCCCCTTAAACAAATTTTTTGAGATTCTATTTTTTTTTTGGGTGGTGTTTTTGATAGTTTTGATGGAGAGGTGTTAGGGTTTGGAGAGTAGCGAGAGATGGAAAATTCATGGCAGATGAAATATGGTTCATCAACTCAATCAATGGCTTCATCAACATCACAGGAACCTCGAAATCAGGTTTGATAATAATGCAAGCGTTTTATTGTTGTTTGTGTGAGGCATTTGGTGATTGCTTGCATTTTATCTGTTTTTTTTTTTTTTATAGTTCGGCTTCGTTGTGTTTATGCAAATTTGGGGGTAATTTTTCAAAATAATGCAGGGTAAATTGCCTAATCCGTAATTTGCTGAGTTTGAGACGCTTTGAACTCTCATACACTCTTTAGGTTTATTTGTTTACAAATTTTCCCTCTGAACTGGCACTGAGATTTGACACAAAAAAGGTAGAACTCAAACATAATTCACGATAGTGGAAAGAAAGAAAGAAAGAAAGAAATTGGAGTATTTTGTTTTGTTTTGTTTTTTTTTTAACATTTGAAGCGCTTGCTTCTTTTTTTTCAAGGATTGCATTAGAATTTAAGATTGCTCAAACTTTTTGTGATTCAATCAACTATGAGTATACATCGACTCCAATGTTGCTTCTCTGAACTGATTGATTACATAATGGGGTGGAACAAGGGAAGTTACCATCGGTGTTGTGTCTATGTATCACTGATGGCATGTGGAATATATTTCTATCTTATTGTTTCTATGTATTCTAGTATATAGGAATGGAAATATAGCTTTTTTCTCTTCTTTTCAAATGTGTAGAGATGTAAGTAATTTTACTATTTGGTTCACATTGCCTCAGACATGAAAGAACTTTAATCTGCTCTGTTTTGCTTTAATATAGATGGAGATGGATTCTGGCTACTGTTTTTATCCTCATGCTCCACACAATCTAAGATCTACTGTGAAAGAAAAAATGCCAGATTTCTTGGTTCCCAATGTTTGGAACATAAGTTCCTTCAGACAGGGCCATGCTGAACTGGGAAATTCATTTCTGGCTCTCCTTTCTGCACCACCATCATTGTTGCAGTTTGATTTCCAGGAACAGTCAAATCTGAAATCACCAAGTGACTCTTCTAGTAAATTTCTCCATGATGGTGCCACTGCAACTGTTACTTCTGTGGGAACTGGAGTGCCACCAATAGCTAGCGGGGCACTATCTGAATGCCACAGTTATCAAAACTTGCAAAATGGTGCAAATCTTTATCCCATCCTTTCATACGGAGGATTGGAAAATTCCAATTGCAGCATCAAATCTGTCTTGCATGATGGTCTTGAGGCTGTAAACTTAAGTCTGCAGAGTTCAGACCAGACTAAGGCAGTTATTCATCGGTTGCTTCCTAGAAGTGAGAGAGAAAATGAGTTTTCCTCCGTAAAATGGAAACAGAATGCTACAAGTTTAGCACATACAATGAAGTTTCGTAGCTCTTGTATTCCTATATCACAAAAAGTGCCATTACAGGCAAACTCTTTTTTGTCTAGTCCACCATCTATTTGTACAAGCAAGTGCCCTCGTGTAATTTGCTTGGGTGCAAGTGAGTGCTTCAATCCCTTTTATCATATAAGTGACATGCGTTTGCATGATATGTCCTGACATTTTCTTATTTGTCTTATTGATTTAAAAAGGTGGGGATCTGCTTCTTAGCAATACAGGACTTCTTGGTATTGTTTGCTCGTGCCATCATTTTCACATGTCTGTTGCTAAATTTTGTGAGGTAGCTTTTGCTTATGCCCTTGACATGGTTTTTATGTTCACCAAATTATCTATGGTCTTCTTACTTTTGAAAACAAGTTGCATGGTTTTTGGCATGTATTTTTTGCCTGAAGATATGATATGACTGTTTTCATTTTGCAGCATATAGGATTATGCAATGTTAACCCTGGAGATGCTGTTCATATGGAGAGTGGGGAGACCATTGCTCAGTGGCGAAAGCTCTACTTCCTGAAGTTTGGGGTAAGGTTTATATGCTTTTATTGGCATATATATATATATATATATATATATATATATATTCATAAATAACTGAATTTTTGTGTGCTTGAGTGTTAACTAAGAAGTTTGTGCACAGATAATGCAAAGCTGGTTATTTTAGTTATGAGTTGGTTTCTGTGTTGGCATCTAGCTGTTCTGTATCTTTGATTGTCATTGCCTCTTTTCTTATGCTCAAAGTTTGCTCTTGCCTAAATGGTCCAACTTAGAACTTTTGCAGGCTGCCTCATGGTAGAGAGATATCTAACCTTCCAACTAATGACTTAAATCTTCAATGCTTTATATAGTAATTTTAAGCATATTTAATTGAAAGGCATTTAATATGTTGATATTTAGAGTACGAAAGGTTTCCGTTACTCTGCCTCATGCTGATATTGAGACCAAATCTGATCCTCGATTTTCTGTGTGCTACGTTGAAAGCTAAGCTGTTGATATAGGGCAGTTGTTTAGCATTTTATGTAATATTCTGGTGGCACTTTATCTCTCACTAACTTTAAATGTTGACTAGGTCGGCCTAAATGTATGTTTGGGTCTACAGTGGCTAAATGCTGTGTGAGAGTGTTGTTATGACTGGTAGGGTTATTTTCAGAACACCAATCATTCCTTCTTAAAGCCAATCAATTAAGAATTCACTAGTTTGATGGTCTTCATACTAATTTTAGCTGTCAAGCAAACATCATGTTGAAGAGCCTTGGGACCCATCAAGAGTCTGGCCTAATGACACAGTGGTGATATGAGTTGTATTTATAGTTATTCTGCAAGGCATGCTCATACATGTTATGTTGTATTCATATAACAATTATTCAAATTGGGTATTAGTTGGGGTATTATAGCTTGTAGTTTTTTAGCTTCTCATATTTCTTTTTCTTTGGAATTGAGAGTGGTATTTCTTATTGGCATGTGTTTGAAGCAACGAGAACACTGGATGGTGATGTTTTTCTGATGCTTTAGATCAGGGTTCCAGATGATCAGAATGGATGGGATTGGCCTGAAGCGCTATCAGCAACCACTGGTTTGGTGAAATCTAGTGTGGCTCTGTCCAACTTACCCAACAATTCTGACTTATCTAAACTGGTCGGCTCATCTGGAGGTTTAATAAACTCTGGACAGGCTTTAGACAATATTCTTTTTCCAAAGAATACTCATAAAGACCAGAATCTGGTGATTGGTGCTTTGTTTGATAAAGAACAGAGTTTTGGTCAAGATAATTCTAACTGTCTTCTCAAGGGCTTCATTAATACTTTGGAAAGCAACACAAATGCTGTGGCAGATAACCAGATAATAGAGTGCTCTCAATCTAGATGTTCAACATCTTCAAAGTTTGTGGATAGAGGACCAAATGGTGGCTTGCAATCCTTATCTCCTTACATTGATTCTTTTCTCAAGTCCAGAAACTCATCCATCACCAACCCTTCTTCACAGAATTCAAGAACACATAATGAAAATTATGATATCAACAAAATTAAAAATGCATGTGATGTGGTTATTCCGGGCAGGGTTGCTACTTCTTCAAACATTGAGTTGAGGCTTGGGCAACCATATCAACAGAGTTATCCTTCAGGAAACTCAGTTCCATCAGTCACAGGACCAAGGTTGTTGGATACACTGACTGGTCCATCTAAGTCACTTTTACTGGAGCAGATGACTAATAATGGTGCGTCATAAAAATTATTTCACTTAGCTTATTATTTATGGTATATATATACATTATTTTAGTAAAACATGTTTATATATGTGCCTTTATGGATGAGAAATTGTTCACAGAATTAGTTCCTTAATGATGCAGTAACTAATTGTGGGGAAAAGGTGACATCCAGACAATATTCTCAGTGCGCTGCTGGCATTGCAAATTTATCTGCACGAAGAGAACTAAGCCAGTTGAACCTTGGAAAGCATGAATTTGGAATATCGAATGCCACAGATGCCGCCAAATTAGAGAACTTTGAAGGCATAACCAAAAGTTCTGCGGTTCCATTATTAACACACTTTAATACACCACCTGAGAGGAATGCAAACTCTCAAGCTAATAATAACTTTGTCACTGGTGATTACATCATGCCTAAGTCAGTTCATTGTGAATCTTATACTGCCAAGTCTAACCAGGTTAGTGTTCCTTGGAGTGCTGTTAATGGTTCAGAAAGGAAAATGAATGTTTCTGAGTTGGGTTTCATCAGATGTAAGGACAAGGGTAAAGGGATAGGATTTATTGCAAATGGCCCTTACGCCACAACAGATTCAGAAATAAATTTCCAAAAGCAATTGGAGAGCCGTGGCACTTTTACAGTAGCTGTGAGTGGAAGCAGTGACCCCTGCTCTTCTGCAGTACAAGATGGGAGCCATTATTCACATCGGATATCTGGTATGCCACCAGGTGCATTTGATGCTGGAAATCTTTTTAACCATCCGGAGAAGGTACCTTGTCTTGGGAATAGACATTCTGATCATCTTTTTCTCACATCCAAGGGTTCACCTAGTGGTTCTGCACAACTTCTGCAGTCACAAGCAATCCCAATGGCCTATCCCTTAGTTACTTCAACTTCCATGCAGGGGATGGGTCTGGCTGTCTCAAAAGTAGAGGGAACCGGTGTAAGCCCTTATTTGCTTGATGATAATATGAGATTGCTTGCGCTTAGGCAGATATTGGAGTTGTCCAAGTGCCAGCATGCAATATCTTCCCTTGAGATGGACCGAGAGAAAGGGAGATCAGGAAACCTTTCTAATGTCAACATACAACACCAGTTTGTTGAGCCCTCAGCATTTGCAGAACAAACACTTGGGCCTAATATTAACAGTCAACAGAATAGTTTTGAAGTCACCATGTTATCTACATCATCTGGTGCTTATACTAGGCTGGGTGTTAATATTGAAAATTCAGGTCCTGTGACAGGCAAGTCATTGTCCATTATTCATCTTTGATGTAAAAGTTGGGCTATTACCTTCTTATGATCCATGAAGTTCTGTTGTGTACAAGTTAATATGATAATTTTGTGTTTGTCCAGATTTGAAGAACTCTGGCAACTTCTCAACTTGGACACAAGGAAATCCATTACTTTCTAGAGACATGGACCTGCAGCGCCAACTTTCTTGTGATCCTCCTCCAAATAAGCAGCTTTCGTTGAGGTTAGTTTGGAACTATCGCATTCAATTAGAAGTACAGTTGCATCATTGAGGTCACCTGTTTTATCTCTGTGATATTATTTTCTCTTTAGGATGTCAGTAGTTTTTTTCTCTCCCCATTTCAATGAATAATCTTTTCAATTACCTTCATCTTTTTTTTTTTTGGTGGTTTCTAAATATTGGATTTGTCAAATTTTTGACATTGATCGGCTATTCAAATGCCTCATTACAGTTATATTATTTAACTCCTCTTTCAATTTAATCTTTCAAACTTGACAGAAGTGAGCATATCACTTCATCAATTGAAAATACAAAATACTACCAGGGAGTACCTCGTACATATTTTCAAAGCCACTGCAGCTGTGCGGCTTACACAAAGTGTTTGGGTGGAAATTGTGAGTCAAGAATTGGAAGCTCTTCAAATACCTTCAGGGAACAGGTAGCAAATGTCAATGGTCAAACCTCTATGTTAGTTGCGCCAGAGTTTGTAGAAGATGAAAATGTTCCAAAGGAAAAAAATGTTTCCTTAGATCAAAGACCAAAAGAGAAAGGACAAGTTCCCAAAAACAGTGTGTGTCATGCTTCTCAGTGGAGAGATGTACCGAGCAAGTTTAAAAGGGTTTCTAATGTGACATGTTTGGACCAGTCAGCAGATTTGTTGGATGGGAGAGGACGCAGAGATGGCCAGCGTGGAGATACAATTACTAAATGCTCTTATCGAACCATGAAGATACCCGATTCCTTGAAAGATCAAGAAATGTCTAATATTTCCTCTGGATGTTCTGCAGATGTGGTTACTCATGCATCAGTTCAGGTCAACAGTTTAGATTCTTCTACTGTCAATGTTGGGAATATCGAATACGTAAACAATCATGTAGTTGATGAAGGATCAGGCATTGACAAGTGCTGGTCATCAGATGATGCCCTCGAAAGTGAAAGAAGTGCTGAGTTCCTTGGGTCCAACTGTAAGACTAACTTAAGTAAAGAAGGCTATTCCAAAATTTTGAATAATCAACCATCTTGCTGTCTTCTTGACGAGCTTAGGCTCTTAAATTCATTGACATGGAAAAAAAGCAGGAAGCAAACCCATACCAGGCTTTCTGTTCATGGCGAGATCAATTTGAAAAAATTTGAAGAAGGCTTTAAAACTGGGAAGAGAAAGAGAGCAAGGAAACTCAAGATGCTGGAGTCACCGTTTCCCACTGTGGGTCCTCCTATGGTACATTTTGAACATCCTAAAGGTACAGGCTCTTTTGAGCCTTGCTCATCCAAAGATGTGGAATTGCTTCATCCATCTTTCCAGAAAACATATGATTCTGGTGCTTGTTCACTTCGATCTAGTGCTAAATATGGAAGGTTCAAATCATTTTCATCCAAAGACTTCTCTCGTAAGAGAGATCTTCACATGATTTATGATGATCAAGGTCAGGCAGGTGATTGTCAACTGGAGTCAGACAGTAATGCTATCGCTTGCAAAATCCATGAATTTTCAGGCATAAAGAAGTTAAGAAGGGCATGGACTCTTATTTGTGCTGGGAAGTCTCAAATAGAAGAACCAACACATGCACACCCCAAAAATACTGTGAGACGTAAGTCATTTGGCTGTTTGAAGGCATCATGCGGTGATGAGGTGAATATTTGTTATAGGAAGCCAAGGCCTGTAGTCTGTGGGAAATATGGTGAAATATCTAGCGAAGAACTGACTGGAGATGTAACACGGCCAGCAAAAATTGTTTCTCTTAGTATGGTTCTTAGAACTGCAAGAAGATGTACACTTCCGAAAAATGCGGAATCTAAACTAACTTTCCCAGGTGAGTTGAAGAAGACACACATTTGTGGAAGCGATGCTGGTCATGATGGATTCAATAATTTGAAGAAAAAAGAAGAAAGTGGAATCCATCATAGTGCAGTTTGTGATATGAACATTGACCCTTCTGTGGAAGAAGATGAGAAGATATGTGCTGACAGGGAAAAATTATTTGCTGATGACAAATCAATGTTGGAGAAAAGAAGTGCTAATAAAGGCAAGAAAAACTACAGTACTCTGAAGAGTAATGTTCTTACTAAATTGAAGCCGAAGAATAAGGAAATCCGGAAGCGCAGTCTTTGTGAGCTAACAGAGAAAGGTAGTTATACCAATATTTTCTGTTATCTCATTTCAATGTTGCTGATTTCCCTGAAGTTTATGGAATGAATCTTACTGGTGTCATTAAGAATTTAAGTTACTTATTCTTGGCGAAGAGTTTTGCAATGTAAACAAGTTATGTGGTTGTACAACTGAAACATATTATCACTCAGTACCGCATTGAACATTTTATCATAATTGTCTATCTAGGCAATTATAATAGCCACCTAGACGTTCAATGGACTGAATCTGCCAGTGCTTTTGAGCACTCCAGTCAGTTCCACGTGTTGATTTGTGCTCCTTAGTACTTTGGTGGATTAATTGGAGTGAAATTTATATGATTAGGAGAGTGAGTTAGCTCATTTTATGATTTAAATAAAACTTAGTGTCACTTAATCTTTCTATGTGCATGCGATTGAGCCCTTTTCTTTACTACTAGTTTTGGTCATAAGTGATTGCCATTATATATTTATAATAGTCACCTTGAGTTTGGGCTGACTGTATATGCTGGTGCTTCTGAGTATTCCAGTTAGTTTTACAATTTGGTTTCTGGCGTTTAGTGCTTCTGTGGAGCGCAATAAGATTTAATTCATATGGTTAGAAGAGTGGGTGACTCATTTTGTTGAGTTAATATAATCTTCTGTCAATTGGTCTTCTGCATGCATGCGACTAAACCTTTTTATTTATTGGTTGGCCCCTTTTTACGACTTCATTGTTTACATTACTATATTTGTTACTTATCAGGAAGAAAATCCAGTTCTGAAAGCTTTTCTCTTATGAAGAGCTCAGAGTGCTTGCCTAAAATGAAAGTGGGGAAAGTTTTGAGAAGTGCCGAGGGCAACAAACATCATGTACGGGGATTGTGCAGAGTTAATTCTGACAAGTAAGGAAGTCAATGCTCAGCGATAATCTGATTATTTTATATACAGACACACAGACACATATATAAATATATGTATGCATCTGTGTATGTGCATCTGAATGAAGGCATTTAATATAGCTAGTTTCAACTTTAGTACCCTGATGGTTATTGAGAGTATTTTGATCTTAATGGGCTATAATACAGTTCAAATCAAGGGCACAGATCACTTTCTACTGTGGATTCAGATGCATTCTGCTGCGTGTGTGGAGGCTCAAACAAAGATGAAATCAATTGTTTATTAGAATGCCGTCAATGTTTTATCAAAGTAAGTGGCAGCTCAGATCTGTTTCAAGTCAAGTGCTTCTGAATTTCCCTCATCATTATTCTGCAATACTGATTAGCATCATGATATGTAGGTGCACCAGGCTTGCTATGGTGTTTCCAGGGTCCCTAAAGGCCCCTGGTATTGCAGACCATGCAGAACCAGTTCTAGAGACATTGTAAGATGCCTTGCTTTTACTTTAATACTAAAATATTTCATTCATTGAATTTTAAACCTCCTTTATGAAGTACATTTCTGTGCTGTGTCAAATAGGGTCTTGTTATCTATGTTTCTTGTATAATTCTTGAGAAGATGCACAAAAACCTACTAAAATTGCTTCCTACTCCAGTGTTTGTAACTAGTAGGGGTTCTGTTTCCCTTATCCAGCTTATGGATCACGAGTATCTGTATGGTTGGATAATGATGAGTGCAATCCTTTCTGTCCTAGTGTTGAAATTACTGTTTGGATTGAGGGGACTTAGGAGGGTAATGTACCTTAAAAGTGGCAAAACAAGTATCCAAGATGGGGAAACCAAAAGAACAGCAAGCTGCATTACTCATTCAATCTCCAGAGAATAATTGATAAGAGTTTGGAATTTGTAATGTATTATGATTAATAAACCTAATATTAAACTGCAGAGATTTTGCTGGTTTATAAGATATTAGTTGATGTTCATCGAACTATTTTTGATGTGATAGTTCTGTTCATTCAGGGGAACAGGTTGGCATATTTGAAGTTACTAGCTGTTTGATCTTATACTTCTTGCATACTTACACTGGGGTTCTATGATACTTTGTTGCTAGGTTTGTGTTCTCTGTGGTTATGGCGGTGGGGCGATGACTCAAGCACTGCGAAGTCGTACAATTGTGAAAAGCCTTTTGAAAGCATGGAATATTGAAGCAGAAAGCAGATGCAAGAATGCTTCTTCAGATGAAATCATGGAGGATGATGTCAATATCTTGCATTCCTCTGGGTCTATGCTTGAAAGTAATGCATTCCCTGTTTTAAGACCTGTCAGTATTGAGCCGTCAACTGCTGCTGTGTTGAAACTAGATTTGCAGAATCAGTTGGATATTGTTCAGAAATCCTCATGTAGTGGTGATAATTTGAAGGTGCCTAACAGCATTACTGCCGGGGTACTTGATTCAACCGTCAAGCAATGGGTTCATATGGTCTGTGGTCTCTGGACGCCTGCAACACGATGCCCAAATGTTGACACCATGGGTGCTTTTGATGTATCTGGGGTTTCTCGCCCCATAGCACATGTGGTAAGCTTTGAACTTAATGAACTTCTGGTGAAAATTCACTTACGCAACAGCATAAGTTTTGCTTGTATTTTTTAAACTGTGTGGGCTGAAATTACTTGTACTTGTGTAGTTTATTTTCATGGTAGTAAATGACATTAATTTATTAACTTTTGATGTGTTTAATTTTGAAATTAACCAAGTTCTTGCAACTTGTGCATTATCTGTATCTTGTGCCACGAGATCTATTTGTATTTGCAAGTTAATGTTAGTCACTAATGTGTATTTTGTCTTAACCTAATGAGAAATGCATTATTAAGAATATTGATTTTTTTTGTCATGATTAGTGAATTACTTGTTAATTTTTAACCAGTGCTCCAAAAATCTCATTGGCTGTCTTTACTACTGCAATAGTGCTCAAAAGTATGTATTTATTTTACGTCTCTCTTCTGTGAATGTCTTCAGAGGATTAGATAAACTTTTCCCCCGGAGGCTGAAATTCAAAATTTTTGGAATTTGAAAATATATTTTATCTGAAGCAGAATATTTAATAGATTACAAGAAATGGTAAATAGAGCAACTTTGATGTGTAATCAAACTAAACCATTCCTTTAATAGTTTTGGTGTGTGTCTGTAAAATAGGTTGGAAGTGAATTATATCTTGGAAACAAAAATTTGCCCTATAGGCTTTTCTCTCTCATTCTTTTCTTGATTGTTCAATTGTCGTATTCTTTTTATGTATTTTTTTCCAGGTTTGCTCACTGTGTAATCGACCAGGCGGCTCATGCATAAAGTGCAGGGTGGTTGATTGCTCTGTTCAGTTTCATCCTTGGTGTGCTCACCAGAAGGTTTGTATTTCTCTTTGAACATTTGAAATGTTGGCCGATTTGTAATATTACGTGACATTGCCTGATTATTGAGGTAAGATTGGAACTTGGGGTGCATGCATTTCAATTTTTGTTGTTTTGCTGTTGGTTAATGCAATAATTCTCGTCAGCGGGAAGGTTTTTTCAAGCAAGTTCTTAGTGTCTGATTTTTTTGCGAAGAAGCAAGCAGGCTCATTCATTATTTGTGTTCAAGTTAATGTGAACTAGAGATTACGTCTTAAGATAATTGACCCTGATTCTCATTAATATGAAGATAGTTGTTTTATCAGAATTGTTAACTGTAAAATTGTTGTGGATGTTCCTGAAATGTTATCTCCTTCATCATTTAGTAGGTGATAACATGTATCATTATTCATCCTACCACGACATATATAATCAAGTCCTAATGAGTCAGTTTAAGTGCACTGAGTTTGTTTTCAAGTTGTCTATACTGATAACAAACTCATAGTTACTTTCATGCATCAATTATTGTATATATAGTTGTATACATAAAAATGAGAGATCAAATACCTTTTCTTTTAAAGTTTCTTTGGGTTAAACAGAGGGCTACATGGCAGGGAATGCTCTTCCCAGTTCTCAAAGATTATATACTAGGCTGAATGATTTGTTACATGCTGGAAAATGTTATAACGTGTGAAACATCATCTATATTGCTCTTCAGATTCAGAATCAACTTACAGAACATGTAATTTTTGAAGAACACGAGGTGGTTCCTGCCTGAAGAGAGAAGCTGTGTTTTTTATCGGCTGGATTTCTTCCCCCCCCCCTTTCCCTCTTGGCTTTTGGTTTCTTAAATGGCTCTGATGGTCTATCATTCTTTAAACATTAGCATGTCGAGTGGTTTTTTCTTTTTTGCCCCGCTTTTGAAGCTGTATTTATTATGAAGTAGAAAAATTGTTTGGATTCTCCTTGGTGTTCTTTGGCATGTGTCACTCTGTTTCTCTGTTATAATGATTGCAGGGTCTGTTGCAAAGTGAGGTTGAAGGGGTTGAGAATGAAAGTGTTGGTTTTTATGGAAGATGCATGTGCCATGCCACTCACCCCTTGTGCGAGTCCAGTAGTGATCCTATTGACACCGAGGTGGATTATTCAGAACAAAAGGAATTAACCTGTGCTCGGATGGAGGTATTTATTCCTATGATGTTTCTGCTTTTCTCTCTCTATTTTTAGGATTTGGGTAATGGAGTAATGTATAACATCTTATCCTGATACTTTTGAACTCTGTAAAAGGGTTACAAGGGTCGGAAGCGTGATGGGTTTTGGCATAACCTTTATGGCCAATCGAGAGGAAAGAGTGGTTGCCTTGTTCCCCAGGAGCAGTTAAATGCTTGGATTCACATTAATGGGCAAAAGTCATGCACACGTGGGCTTTCAAATCTGCCAGTGTCAGATATTGAGTACGATTGTCGGGTACATTCAAGTTGCTTTGTACCACTTTATTATAATTGGTTCTCTTTTAACAAAAGTTGAATTACGTTACAGATCACTAAGCAATCATTAGTATGCCAACATTCTGTCGTAAAAAATGAACTTAGTGCATTGATTGTTTGAAAATTTTATGTGGTTGGAAACTGACCAATTTGAAAAAGATATGATCTCTGATTACCTTTATATTTATGTTACAATTACACTAGTTACATGAAATTATGTGGCTTTCAATGATCATTCCACGGGTTCAAATTTCCATTTTCAATTTTGAATCATTATCTCTCTAGCTAAACATTGTACCATCGTGATAGTAATTCTCTTGAAGTATAATGCTATACTTTTATGATGCAGGTCCATTTGGGATAGCTGTGCTTCCCAAGCACTAAAAGTGTTTGGTAAACTAACAATTTGGCTTTTGGACCATAGCTGATTTTCCTTCACAGCTACTTTGTGAAAAACTTAAATTACCCCTATGAATATATCAAAAATACAAATTCCAATAGACACAACTTTTATCACTGCCGACCGAAGTCAACCACCTCTGACCGCCAGTCACCAGTCATTTGGAGTTGATTTTTGTACCATTGGTATCAAATCATATAGAATTTTCCAATGATTAAGCTACCCGTTTGTCAAGAAAATGAGTTGAAGTTTCGGACAGTAGATAGCATCACTGTCAAATGGCAGCAAGAGGTGCACTGTCACCACTTTTGTGTAGCTTGGCCAACTCTGAAGTGAATGCTGGTGGCAGTGTTCCACCACTCTGCTATTTGACAGTAACGTTAAATGGTGGCCAAATCTTCAACTTCATTTTTCAGCGAATGGTAGCTCAATTATTGGAGATTTTGGAATGGTATTATGTAGATTGAGTGATGAGGATTTCAATGGTACCCATGTTGACCTCAAAGAACACTAATGATTGGCAGCTGGTGACTGATTGTTGTCGGTGGTGAAATTTCAATTTTCAATAATTTTCTTTGAAATATATTATTATTTTATAAATTACAAAATTTTCAAAATCTAAAAATCTATGTTTACCAAACACCCACCAATGTTGGATCCATAGCCAGTGCTTCCACTCCACAACTACCAAATGGACCTCAAAAAGTTTTATATTTGGCCATTGCTGCTAAAATGTTGATTGCATGTTGAGTTTCAATGCTTATTTTTTTGCATCGTTTGCTTTAGAGAAATAGTCAAGGGGTGTTACACTGTTTAGTTTGTTCCAGAAAAAAAAAGTCTCTCCTAATAGCTAATTTAGTTGCAGGCAATTTCTTTAGATGATTGCACAACAAACACCCACGTCTTAAATTTCTGTACTGCTTTTCTTATTATTTGCAGAAAGAATATGCCCGCTACAAGCAAGCCAAGGGTTGGAAACATTTGGTAGTTTACAAGTCTGGTATACACGCTCTTGGTCTTTACACATCTCGGTTCATTTCCCGTGGTGAAATGGTTTGATCTCCTTGTCTCTTGAAATGTGGAAATCATTTTTTTTCTTTTCCTCTGGTCAAAATAAAATGTGCTTGTGTTTTACAGGTGGTTGAGTATGTTGGTGAGATTGTGGGGCTACGTGTGGCAGACAAAAGAGAAAATGAGTATCAGTCAGGTAGAAAACTTCAGTACAAGAGTGCTTGCTACTTCTTCAGGATTGATAAAGAGCATATTATTGATGCAACTTGCAAAGGGGGCATTGCGCGATTTGTCAATCATTCATGCCTGGTAATTACCCCTTTCTTCTAGATTTCAAGTTAATATATGCATGTGAGATGATGTAACAAATATAGGAACATACACTTTGAGTGAATCCGTTGGACCTGCATTAGATTACTTTTTCCTCTTTTTGCTTTCATGACTTGTGCCTAACCAAAATATTCTCTAAAGTGTTTTGGTTTGTCTGCTTGAACTCTGATTTCTTTGTTGTCAATTAATTTGACCAGCCAAATTGCGTTGCCAAAGTGATTTCTGTAAGGAATGAAAAGAAGGTAATTCAGAACTTCGAACCTTGTCATGCCATACCTTGTATTTATGCCATCTGTGAGTGATTTAATGGCCAGATTAACTGTATACTTTGATTGGACACTGCAGTTAAAAATGATTCTGATTTGTGTAATGGAGTCATGCTGACATATAATTTCCTCTTTTTGCTTTCTGATTTGTGCAGGTTGTCTTTTTTGCGGAGCGAGACATTTATCCAGGCGAAGAGGTAACATATGACTACCATTTTAACCATGAAGATGAAGGTAAGAAGATCCCATGTTTTTGCAATTCAAAAAATTGCAGGCGATATTTGAACTAATGATATATTACACTT
Organism: Ailanthus altissimus; assembly: GCA_946807835.1. Lineage (NCBI taxonomy): Eukaryota > Viridiplantae > Streptophyta > Magnoliopsida > Sapindales > Simaroubaceae > Ailanthus > Ailanthus altissimus. The sequence continues at coordinate 32,417,988 of OX327689.1, read as the reverse complement.
CCGTGTAAATAGAAATTCATTTTTTGTATCACCGGCAACCCAAATAGGTGGTAGAACTGGTTAGATGAAATGTATTCCAAATATTGCCTGAAATTTTGTTGAAAAAAATGTGTACATATAGAAGCAGAAGCGACCAACCTTTTGGCATTGTGGTACTGGTAGAATCTAATGTAGTATTTTATCTGCCAAGCAATTACCAACTGTACTCTTTTCTGTTGTCTATAAAAGCACTTAATTGTATTCGATATCCTCCTGAAGTCGGTGAAATAGGGGAACAATTCAAGCTAAGATCTCTTATGGTAGAATGAGATAGTGTGACGTCTCTTCCTAGTGTTACACTTCAAGTGTTCTTAAGCATTTCTTCGAATACTTTGTGCGCGACAAAGCCTCTTAAAGATTATATGGGCTATTGGAATGGATCGCGGGTCGGAGTTTTTAGAAGACCCGTTGACATGGGTGAAGAACCGGGTTAAGCCCATGACTTGTTA